>OY987242.1:30519383-30544053 GCA_963920765.1 Ulota crispa
CCCATTTTGCTCACACTCTTTGCTGTACCTTTCGAAATTCTCATGTGCAAAATGCAAGCGGATTCCAACAACGCATCTAAGTTAACTGCAAGCAGTCACCCATTTGCAGATATCCTTCAAAGTCACCCCAATGGCCTTACATTGGCAAATCGTCACTGCCTCAAGGACACAAATGAGCCTCAGCTGTATAATTACCCTCATTACTTCATAACCAATCGAAGCGCTAAAAAGAAACACACTTTGTGGTGCTTTACAAGCAATTGTTTTTCCATAGGAACATTCCATGCCACAATCTGTGCAAAACCAAGGTGCCTCTATATTTGTTTGATTGTTTTTTTCTCCTTTTCTTTGTAACTTGTAGAATGGATTTTCCGATGCATTTACACACAACTTAAAGGGAAAGAAAGCATGTTATCATTAGTCATTCAAAGTGACAAAAGTTGTGTGTCAAAACAATAGAACATCTAATGCTATGAAAAGGTCAAGTTGGATAGTCAACTATAGACAAGTACATGATCCATAGCTCTAAATAGACATGAGTGTGTCAAGCTACTATAAGAAAAAATGTCCAATTTGACTAAAGGTGTCGAAAATGACAAAAATGTCTATAGTGCCAAAAAAATGTCCATAGTGACAAAAAAATGTCCAAATGACAAAAAATGTGTAAATAACAAAAAATGTCCAAATTGACACTATTCCCTTGACATTATTGTCAAACAAATGCCACCAAGATCCTCAACAAGGCAAAACCTTGTTTCTTGAATTCCTTTGATTGAATGCAAGGTTGTTTCTAATGTGTTGCTTTCAAAAGTGTGTTTCAATGAAAAAAGCACTTCTAGTTGTAGCTAGACAAAATTAAGGAAGAAGCTTACACTTGTTGTATCTTTGCAATTACAAACATTATTTAGCTTTAGTGTGTATGGTGAAAACTTTCATTATGGCTTAATTTGTGGGTTGAACTTTTATTTACCTATAAGAACTTTAGGAATTCATATGATGGGGCAACTACAATGATTCCTATAAGGCATAGGACAGGTTCACATTTACCTTGAGATTCTTGCACGTCATGATCCTTGTCACAACCTTTGATGGATGGATGCATTGATTAGATGAAAGAACTAATGATGATTGTGTTAAGACTTTTGTCATGACTATTAATGGATGAACGTACTAATGAATAAATATATCCATGACAAAATGCGAATTAGTGAATGAGTAGAGATTGTTTGGATACGGATATTTTAGATAGTGGACTTGTGCATTGGAATTAATTAATTCCACTTGGATGAAAAGTGCATTGAGGTGCATGGAAATGAATATCTCTAAACAATGAATTTGTGTGTTGGAGTTGGACAACTTCACTTGGATGATAAGTGTACTAAAAGTGCATTGGAATTAGACAACTCCATAAAAACAAGGTGATAACCTTGGACTTAGATAACTTCAAGTAAAGGTCAAAATTAGATAAGATATAACAAAGCCTTGCTTTGCAAACTTTTAAGTATATCTAAGACTTTCATTTTTGTGAATGGTTCTCAATGAAATTAAGAACAAAAATTGAATTTTGAAGAAGAAGTCCTAGTCTATCTAAACTACTACACCCTAAGCTCCCAATTGACCATTTTTTGGTTGCTGCCTGTTTTTTTTGGGCTCCCCGAGACTTCTTTTTTTTTTTCAATTTTTTTTTTTTTTTTTTTTTTTTTTTTTTTTGTAATAAAAATCAACTCTTTTTTCCAATTTAACTTGAAATCATGTCAATCCAAGTTAAACTCTACCAAGGAGAATTTTTCAAAGACAAACATTTGAGTATTTGCTAGTGTTGTAAAATTTACTTTTTTGGAAAACTAATGATGTTATCTCCTTTGGAATAGAATGTCTATATTTAACCAATCACACCAAATTTGAAATCTATGAGTAAAATTTGTAATTTTGGTGAATATTACATGGGAAATGCTTCCAAATTCATTATATAAACATCCAAAACTTTTTTGAGTTTTTGACAATATGGATAATCACTATATATTATGATTCTTATTTTCTCTTTTGAGGCAAGCTTCATCAAAGTTACAAAAATACCACTTTAAAACACATCTATGTTTTGCCCTTACCCCTTAGACCTTTAGGGGCTAATAGTCTATGCGATAGTTGCGATAGTTTTCATGATGTAAGATGGAGCTTGTTGGGTGAGGAGGTCTCTTCTTTCAAGAATTGATCTCTCGCTCTTGATAGAATTTCCAATTAAATACATCATGGTGATTTAATTAAATCTTTTGTGATTTGAAATTAAAAATTGTGAAAGGTTTCTACCTTCCTAAACCTTGTGAGTTTTTCATCTCGTACAACTTAGAAACTCCTATTATTGTGTTTGATTTTATGTAATACATATGTTGGCATCAACCAACATAGCATATTATGCTCGGAGAATAATACTCTAAAGTAAGCATCAATCCAGAGGTATTCTCACATCTATAACGAAAGTGCTCTATGGAAAAACAATTGCTTGTAAAGCACCACAAAGTGTGTTTCTTTTTAGCGCTTCGATTGGTTATGAAGTAATGAGGGTAATTATACAGCTGAGGCTCATTTGTGTCCTTGAGGCAGTGACGATTTGCCAATGTAAGGCCATTGGGGTGACTTTGAAGGATATCTGCAAATGGGTGACTGCTTGCAGTTAACTTAGATGCGTTGTTGGAATCCGCTTGCATTTTGCACATGAGAATTTCGAAAGGTACAGCAAAGAGTGTGAGCAAAATGGGACGATGAAGAAAACGACAATGCGGTGAGCGTGGATCGAACACGCGACCTTCAGATCTTCAGTCTGACGCTCTCCCAACTGAGCTATCCCCGCATGACAGATGTCGTTCCGTAACCGGGGCTCGAACCCGGGTCGCCTGGGTGAAAGCCAGGTATCCTAACCACTAGACTATTACGGATACGGCCCCCTGCTCGGAGACCCCGTCACTCATGTACCACGACCGCCACGTTCTGGCTATATACTCACGGCCCATCACATCCTCGCCACCCACGCGCGCTTTTCACAAACGACTCCACTCTGTGAAACTCACAGCCGACTCCGACTCGAGGTCAACAATCTACCCCACACCCGATCATGCATGCATGAGCTTTACTTCCTCACAATCACCCACGAAACCAGCCATGCGAACTGTGCAACAATCGGAGCATGCAACTCGGGGACTCGCATCCCGATCATGTATGTGGACGTCCCAATTCACTTCCAACTAACTTTCAAGAAGCGCCAGCCAGCCAGCCTGCCTCACATCCACACAGCTACCCGATACACTTACTTACGACCCCCAAGGGGCACGCACATTTCTACCAAGTTCGCGCCTACCGGATCGGGCTGCTACACACGATCACCACCTGACCTAACATGTGGCCAGCGCCCGAGAATTGATGGGTCCCCTCCACGAGCTGCACCACAACAGTACCGGCGCTCACGGCCGCCCTGCCTGCCTGCGCGCGTGTATGCGCACGGAGCCGCCCTCCACGACGCTGGATCGCCGCAGGACTGCCCCACGCGCCACGCAGGCCTTCCAAACGTCCTTCGGTAATACCTGTCTCGGACGCCGTCGTCGTCGGTCGACCGGCACAGGCTACGATCGCCCGGTTTGCAACCCTGGCTCACCCCCGATGCATCACACGTCCACCGCCGGCGATCCCACACTCTCTCCTGCCCCGCCGCAACGGTCCAAGCTCTGCGTGGGGCTCCGATCGATCGGCCGGCCGGCCGGAGGGCGAGCGCGCGCTGCTTGGCGATCACTTCTTCTTCTTGCCGCCCTTGCCCGACTTGGCGGCCGCGGCGCTGCTCGGCCCCGACGCGGACCCCGACGGCTCCGGCTTCTTGCCGCGCCCGTGGTGCTTCGGCACCAGCTCCGCCACCTTCACCAACAGAGCCTTGCCTGCGCAGTCACGCACCACCACGCCCGTATGCAACTTACTTGTATCAGTACGGTTTTCTCCCGACCCGTGACCACGGCGACTCAATTCAGGTGTCAAAGGTTTTGTAGCTGCCAAGAGGGATTGCCACGAATGTTAACAGCAAAGATCCATTAAGTCTGTTGTGCTTATAAATGACAAAAAGTACAAACATACGTGTGGGTATCGCTGGATTGACAAGAGATCCATCCTCTCTTTTCAGCTGCACCCGTACTCTTCCTCGTTGCATGAAATCTCTTGAGTATGCTTTGTCCAACTGGATGGCCGCCAAAAATGCCAACGTTAGAGGACATGGAAGCCTTGTGATGTGTCTAGGAGATTACTTTTGGCTTGCATATTTGCGAATTCCTATTCTCCCAATTTAGGTCTGTGCTCTTTGCTCCACAAGACTTGCTCAAATTCAACCAAAAGATTGCAAATAGGGAAAATGGACTGGATACATACTTCAATAGCACACGGAAGCCTCAAATATTGGCAGCAATCACCGATCTCCACCACATTAGGGTTCTCACACGCCTTCGCTGCACTGATGCGTCGCCCCTCCGCCAAGGTCTTTTTACTGTTAATGTAGATTGGGTATATCACCACCCACCTTGCCGTATCTGGTGGTCTCAAATTCCCATCCATCTCGGGCAGTGTGCGTTAGTCCCTGCTCTCAATTTGCACTCGTCACTACACTAGAGTTTATTCGTCGGTGATACTGTTCTGGAAGCAAAACATTTCAACGTGCTCCTGCAGAGAGATCGGACGACCACAATGAGACATACAGGATCACAAGTCATCAAGAAATCAGAAAACCAGGAACAGAACGATAATGAACAGCATTGAAGGACAAAACCCCTTCCAAAGAAACAGATTCAAGTGAGCAACAAATTCAAAACCCTAAACTGAGAAAGATTTCGGAATGGTCATTATATCTATCGGTAACTAAACTTTCCCCTCCCTTATGAGATTCTCCCACGTAGAAGCCTCTTGCAATACAGAAATTCAGAACCAGGCTCACAAGTCACGAAACGGATCGCAGATGGAGTCGTTAGACTCGAAGCAGCTCTGAAAATCCTAAACCCTAAACTGCATAGTAAGCAGAGAATCATCATACTCAAATGTATGCAAGCTACTTACGAGCATGCGATTGCACAAAAGTGAAACATGTGTTGCGAAATGGAATACAAAAAATTAGGTCCTCAAGAGGATTGATTTCTGAGGACCTCCAAACTAGGAGCGTCCAACGAAGGCGTTAAGAAACCTTACCTTATTCAAATGCTCACCGAATTGGACACATAAATGCTCAAATCACAGCTAGGGGGAACGCCGGACAAGCACAGGAGTGTAGCGCAGCAAATCAGCGGCAGCCTAGAGCTGGAATCAAAGCAAGAAATAACGTGGGGCGACAGGCGTGAAGAGATGTGTCGAACGGAGTCGGAGAAGCGCGACCTCTACTTGTAAGGACGGGGGACCCATAACCGTTGTTTCAACCTGCACCTGTCCCCGTGGTTGTTAAACCCTAAAGGACCACAGGGACGATTTTTCGTCCATCCTGATACCCTTTAAGGACCACACGATCATATTTTGGTCGTTCGGAGTAGTTTTTGGTCTATATATTAAAATCGCTTAACAATTTGGAAATTGGTCTTGAAGAATGCTTGTGATCACAAGAATTTTGCATCCATTTAAAAAATAACAATGCAATTGGGCATGTGAGTTGACAAATAATGGTGTTTATACGGCATGGCCTCAAAATACATATCCATTTTTTGTCAAAGATGGATTAAAGCAACAACACAAAACATCAAATATGCAAGAAGAATGTCAAATGTCAATTGCACAATCCAAAAAAATCAAATTGCTTAAGAAATACGCTTGTATTGTTTTCCTATACGGTAGTAGTATAATTGTAGTGTTTAAAGATCTATTGAAATGGTGTTGTCATTTCATTTTTAAAACTTAACGTCCTACATCTAAGGCCAATTCTTGATTGTTTTCACCAAGTGGATTTTCCATAGTAGTGATCAAATTTCTTGTAGAGTATTTTAAAAATGTCAAGAAAGTGGGATTTTATACCATTTTTGTCCACTTAGGTACACTTTGTGATTGCTATTTTTATCTATTTTGTGTGAAACTAGTCTCATTGGAAAGGTGTGAACCCTAGCTTTCTAGAAATGTAAGGCATTTACAATCAAAGCTTGCATGAAGCATAAACATCCAAAACCACATAAGCATGAAATACTAGAGATTCTCCACATATGGCTCACTCAATCACTATGATATTTCACCTCCAATGATAGATCTCGCTGAAATTTTAATATGTGACAACAAACAAGGTGTCCTTCACATTTGTATAGTTGGATTGTTCACATTGGGTCCATATTTGATTGAACTGCACATCTAAACGTTGTCATCCTTGTTTTTAGTGGGTTTTCTACAAATGGGTGTGGTCCTTAAAGGGATAAATGGCACAGTGTATCCACGATGATCCTAGCGCTTAACCCCTGAGTGCCCAAGCCATATTCACTCAAATCCATACCCTTGTATACTTAGTCCAATAAAAGTATTACCCAAGTAGAGTCAAATAGCTTGAACTTTTTTTGAGTGGTAGTAGACACATGCTTGAAGGTGCATGAAATAATATAAGTCCTTTGACTTTACCATTAAAAAGAGGATAAGAGTTAAACATGGACATTTCTCAAAACTGAGCGACCACATAGTGGTTGCTGGGGCGCCTAGGGGTTAAGGGTTAATTGGGCTAGAATCATGGGTCATGGGGTAAGAGCATCGCCACCTCATAGACGTGACAGCGAATCGAGAAAGCTTTTTCCAAGGCGTAGTTGCAATGCACTTTGGGTTCCATCTTTGCCTTTAGATGAACAACTCCAGCATGCTTCACCACACAGCAACCACTTGGAATCAACATATCTGACCATTTTTACGTCAACTAGTACGTCATTGCAAACACTTAGGAAAGGATTCTAGGTGTTCCCTGAACTCTTGCGTGTCCTTGAAAACCCTGGAGAATGGCGTGAACAAAGTCAAGTAGCATTGCCCTTGAAAGCCGGTGGAGCTTTAGCGTTTAGCAGCTACGCGGTAGAGCTCCAAAATTCCCTCCTCCCTCAATTGCTATGGTTCCGTGTGCGCTTGCGTCTATGGTGGCGATGCTCTAAGCGCAAACTTCCATGCTGGTTTGGAATCTTAAAACTTAGAAACGGAAAATTACAAACAAGTTTAGAGTATAGGCTTATATGTCATTTCTAATCTTTCTTACATCCAAGGGTAAGTATAGAAGTTGCTCTAAATGGTAGTTGTTTGGAAATATTGTTTGAAATTTTTGTGAAAGTGGTTTCTTGTGCTCCTCATCAAAATAGGTATCACTTTGTGGTTTTTACTCACACCTAATCATATCCAATGCACTCCTCTTTTGTCCATGAGTGTAATTAGCTCTGTCACTCTAGCAAAGATTTCTTTTATGCATTGCTCAAGTTAAATGAAAATGAAAAAAAAAAAAAAAAAAAAAAAAAAAAAAAAAAAACTCTATTAAAAATCCTCCTTCACAATTTTCAACCAATTGTGACTCACACAAGGTTGCACATAACATGTTGCTACAAAATTGACAATGTCAACATCTTTCTTCTCAAATTTTATTTTAAATTTAAAGCCTTTATGTATCTACATTTCAATTAATGATTGGAACTACAATTTATTTCAATGATTTTTATATACATACATGTTTTGCTATCTTCATTGCAATTCAATTGGTTTTCACAAAAGCCCGATAGTTATCATTAGACCAAACACCAATTCTCTTTGGACATTGGTCAAAATTAGAACTTCTTGTTGGTTTCCTATTCTCATTTAGACATGTGATATCCAATGATGGCTCAAGCATTTAGAACAATTTAAAAAGGAAACAAAAGAGAGAAACTTTAACAAAAGAATTTTTAAATCATAGAACATGCTCAATACATTGTGAAGATCAAGCTTCAAAAACTCACTCTATCACTTTGTCTTTATGTCTACAATTGTCATATGAAGTTCATGTGATCATATATAATGAATTAACCAATACAACATTGGATGCTAAGTCCATATGACTATCATAATGTTTCAATTTTAAAAAAATCTTAATCAAGGGGAAAGTAAAAAATGAGCTAATATTTAGGAAAAACTCTTCAAACCAAAATCTCTTACAAGCTTGAATGTTTTTCTCAACCCATACAATATTCACATGAATACAGTTGTGGAGTCAAATACATTAACTAGTGCAAGCCTCTTGCTTTCTAATTGCTTAGCATTACACTTGATCTAGTTATTTTTTATTTTATGTAGCTATGTCTTTTTTGGTTACATCATCAAACAATTTTTAATTGAGACTTTTGCACTTTTGGAATGAATCATCTTTCATTTGGGTCTAAAAAACATTGCAATACACACTATATTTGCATCAAGTGTAATATGAAATTGACAAAGATTATAGTTTTCGTGATGACACATTGTTTAGCATTTGGCACACAAAGCAATAGGGCATTGCCCTCGTCAAAAAATAAAATAATAAAAACAAAACTCATTGGCCAACCAACACGCAATGGCCCTATAAAGCATGCAGTAAGGGAAAAAACTAAGGGTAAGATCATCCACGTGGGAAGGTTCATCCATCAAAAATTAGTAGTTGTTAGTACCTTTCATCCAAATATTGCCTAGCCAAGTGTTTCTTTGGGGGGAAGTTAGCGATTTCATCCATTTCATTTCTTAGTGTTAACCCCAAAGCCTTGAACACTGTTTTTTTTTGGCAACATAGCAATTTTGGGCAGCTCAATACAAGTGGTTTTTTCATATTTTGTTTTTGAAATTTTCACATATAATGTGTTCAAGGAGTAGCTTTAAGGTCCAAAATTCTTCATAGCTCTTGATCACATGATTCAAAAGTTATTGTGTTATATGTAGTTTTTTTTGCTCGTAGGGCTGACAAAAAAATTATTTCAAATTTATTTGTATATATATATATATATAATTATTATTATTATTATTATTATTTTTTTTTTTTTTTTGAGAGTGATTCTTTAAACTTACATATACATGGGAAGCTTTTGGCTCATTCAATTAATAGTGAGATGGAAGTTATGAGGACTTTTTGTTTGTGGACAATTATGGATTCTCTACTCTAAAGTAAACTTTGAAGTCCTTTATTTTACTCAATTTTCAATATTTTGGAAAAAAAAACAAAACACAAGGATGTAGATTTTTTATTACAACATTACAACCATTCATATGGGATTTTTTCATTTCCATAATTAAGTTTGTACCGATTTAGTGGTTTGAATCATTTTCTACTTCTTTTTACTTATTATTTTTTTCCCATATGTTGTAGAATTCCAAATGATTTGAAAGTTTTCAAGTGTGTACTTAACTTTAGGGTTGTTACTTTGGGCAACTTTAGGCTATTGAGCAGCATAGGCAGATTGCCCAAAAATACAAGACAAACGGATGTGTCCACTTGCTCATGTTTCTTGGAGTATTTTTAGGGTTTTTGACCTAAAAATGGAAAATGAAATTATACTTTTTTATTACATGATATGGCTTTAAATCCACGTTTTGACTTCATGTTGGCAACAATGAGTGTCACTAGCATGTACAAAGCAAACTTTTTATCATTTTGTACCATTTTTAAAGTCATCGATGAGTTGACTTCATTGGACGGACCATGACCTCAATTGGGCACTTCAGGCGTACAAGTGGGCAAGCAGACAGGTGGCCCAATGTAACAACAATTTGAACTTGCTTTGAAGAACAATTCCAAAAGATTACAACCATTTTGGAAAAAAATTCAAACAAATATGATATGAAATATGACCTTGTGAAGTGCAACTGCCCGAATTTTTTACATGACAAAAGATGACTTTTTCTCAATTCAAACTCAAATATCTTATAATCTACATAATAAAAGTTTTTGAATTTTTTTTCACATTTTTTGATACTAGTGTAGTACAAAATCTTACGACTACATGTGTCAAAAAAATGTTTTTTTTCTATTTGTAGTAGAAATGACAATTTTGAAACAATTTTTTGGTGAAAAACTTAGCTTAGGACTTTAGGGGTTAAAGGTAGCGAGTGTCAAAAATGACGTGAATATTCTGGAGGATGTTCTACGAAAGGGAAGGAGCTGCTTGTGAGAACAAGGTTATTTTGATTGCAACACTAGCAAAGTAAGCTCAGTCTAGCCGCACAACTGCACACACGTGTTTGTTGGCCCAGGGTGGAAAATCTCAGCTAGTGTTAAACTAATAATTTGCCCCCTACTTTGGAATTGGTCAATTCTCTTGTTATTTGTAGATTTTGACAAAATGAGGGTTTTTGAATCTAAGGGGTGGTTCACACTAGATCTCATGTTCCATTTCTACAAGCCCTATTTCAATGTTAGATCCCAACTCCATTGGATTATTAAGAGCAAAAAGGAGTATTAGAGAAAGTTTTGAGTATTTTATGCAAAAGGGAATTGATATGTGTATCACACCCTTTTAATTACTTTACCACACTCTAGAGTAAATTTTAAATTTCTACCATCAAAAAGCTAAATTTGAGAATTTGAAATTTAGATTTGGACTTAGAGACCATGATTTAGTCTAGAACCATAACAAAAAGTTGCAATTCAACAACACCCAATGAGAAAGTTTAGTTAGGGAGAAAAGTGTTACTTTTACTTTTGTTTGTAAAAAAAGATAAGTTTTTTTATTGGATGTTGTTGAATTGCAACTTTTTTTTGGGGTTCTAAACTAAATCATGGTCTCTAAGTTCAAATCTGAATTCCAAATTCTCAAATTCAACTTTTTGATGGTAAAAATCTAAAATTTACTTTGGGGGTGTGGTATAGTAATTGAAAGGGTGTGGTACACATATCAATACCCTATGCAAAAATATTGATAGGACTTGAGTTGAAAGTTGGGTTTAGCAAAATGGTCAACCTAAACCTTGAGTGAAGTCCCACTTTCCTTGACACCAAAATTTTCAAAAAGTGCTGCTATGTAATCAATTGGGATGTGGAACTTAGGGCGGCTTCACAGTATGGCCGAAGGTCGAGAGGCCGTCGGTTTGCACCAATCAAATTGCACAAAACCGAGAGTCCGGCTGCTCACACCTTCACACTAGAGGCCAAACTCCAAAGGTCGTCATCTGTCATTTGCCTACATGGCAGCACTTTATCATCCAAGATTGACGGCCTTTGGGCAAGAGTTTGGGTTTAGCAAAATGCTGGACCCAAACTATGTACGAGAGGCCATCAGTTTCAGCATTTATTGCTATCAGTTTCAACATTTATTGTTTACTTTTAGCAAATTTGCTTGGCCTCTTAGCAAAGTTTGGCCACTCAATTTGACAGCCTCTTGACTTGACCGGTCATAGTGTGAAGCCTCCCTTAGAATGTAGTGTGAAGCGTCAAGTCCCAGCTTCTGGCTTACACCAATCAGAATCTCAATTTTCAATGGGATCAATTTTCAATGGGGCTTGAGACATAGTGTGAACCACCACTAAATATGAATTTTTTTTCCAAAAGTTCAGTCTCCCGATGGTAATATCTGAACGCTCACATTTTCTGGCGGGTGAAAAAACAGAGCTTTTCCACTCTTGCACCATATCGACGTAAGCTTGTGTGCAAACGGTGGGGCCAAGACGACAAGCGATAAGGCCGCGACTCCCGAGGCGCTGTAGATTGCTGCGATCTGCATCGAAGCTCGTGCACCGAGACCAATGCACCCCACGTGCGTTTCTCGAAGACTGCCGTACACACCTTCCGGAAGGTTCAATCTCCATTTCTTACGCTCTCCGACACACATGTGTTCGAGTTCGACCAAAACTCCAGTTGCTTGCTGGGAAGAATTAGAAACGTGCGGGATTGCATGTCTGTCGGCCGGAACAGCAATATAAGAGCGATCTTCTACTTCTACTACTACTACTGCTCAGTCAAATAAATATATGTCAGCCGAACACATCGTGCTTTGTACGATATTGCTCCCTCCTTGGCACTCAATCCAATTGCGGTGCAAGCTCTAGGGTTAAATTCTCAGATTCTCGTCTGTTCCGCAGTTCACTCTTCAGCATTGATCTCCGTGCTAGGATTCCCGCTAGGTTGGCCTGGCTTAGCTTAGCTTCAGCTTAGGTTGTGTGTTCCAGTCGTGCGTCCACATCGGATTAGGACTGGCCGAGGAGGATCCGGACATGGTAGCAATTGCCCTCAACAGAACAGAGGACATGGAGGTGGAGAAGGACATGGAGATGGAGAAGGACATGGCACACGTGCCCAAGCCGCTGCTGAAACCTATTCAAATTGGATTGCATCAGCTGAAGCACAGGTGATGCTCTTGCCAGCACTACTTCTGTGCATATATACAAAAGCCTACAAATTCAAGCTGTGAGATGTTTTCGAAACAAAGAGAATTCAATTGGGAAGTGTGTGTGTGTGTTACAGGGTAGTGTTGGCGCCCATGACGCGGTGTCGAGCTCGGGACACCCTGGCCACCGACATGATGATGGAATACTACTGCCAAAGGGCGACTGAAGGCGGGCTTCTCATTTCGGAGGGCGTTTGCGTCGCTGCGAACGGTCATGGGTAAGCCCTCAAAAGTACTTTTCCATCATCGATTTCGAGAGAATTCATTTGGTAGTTTTTGTGATTAAAGCTGCGTGTTAATTAGAGATATATACCGAGTTGAGAGCCTGATCTTTTTTCTGTCGGGTGACTAGGTTCGTAAACACGGCCGGAATCTACATGAGCGAGCAGGTAGCCTCATGGAAACCAATCACGAAAGCAGTGCACAACAAGGGCGCCACGTTCTTCCTGCAGCTCTGGCATGTCGGCCGCGCTTCGCACACGGCCTTGCAACCCGGGCACGCGGCGCCGATCTCGTCAACGAGCAATCCCATTCCGATGCCATGGCGTGCCACTCTCGTCGATGCCGACGGCGCAACCTCAAAGCACATGTACTCCACTCCAAGGCCCCTTCACGCCGACGAGATCCCCAACGTCGTCGAATTCTTCCGATTGGGCGCACGGAACGCTCTGGAAGCGGGTTTCGACGGGTAAGTTAAGCGCCGTTGAAATTTGGCAAACCGCCCGAAAAATTGCCAGAAATGAGAATTTCCCCAAAAGAACGTTGAACACAATCCCACGTAGCTTTGCCTTTTTGACCGAAAATTGCCAATTTTCTCAGGTGCGAGATCCACGGCGCGCACGGCTACCTCCTCGACTCGTTCGTGAAGGAGTCCATCAACGACCGCACGGATGCCTACGGGGGCTCCATGGAGAATCGATGCAAGCTCCTCCTTGAAACCACGCAAGCCGTAATCGCCGAGATCGGAGCTCCCAGAACTGCCGTTCGAATTTCCCCTTTCAGCATCTACAACGCCGCGCAGACCGACGCCAATCCAGAGGCGCTTCTCGTGTATTTGCTGGCGGAGCTGGATAAGCTGGGCCTGGCGTACATCCACTTGACGGAGCCGGAGTTCACGTTCATCGTCGAAAACTTCACGTGGTCGCCGCAGCATGCGCACGTGACGAAAGGGCGCACGACGCCTTTGCTGGTGAGCGGGGGCCACACTTGGCACTCCGGGAACGAGGCGGTGCGATCTGGATACGCGGATCTGGTCGGGTTTGGCCGTTCCTTCATTGCTAATCCGGATTTGGTGAAGCGGTTTGCAAAGGAGAAGCCTCTGAATGCTCCCAATCCAGCCACGTTTTATGGCGACTACACTCGACGAGGATACACCGACTATCCATTTCTCGAAGACTCACAATCACAATCACAAGTGGGTGCTTAGAACAGCACCGACGGTTTTAACGACGATAGCACCCACAGACCAATATCGCTGTAACGCGTTACAACAACACGATTAAGGTAGACATACCCATTCCCGAGCGTTTGAGGGTTTAGGTTACCGGAAGATCTCGGCAATTGCAGGAAAAAATTAGAAAGGTTCAACAAGCTATCATGGGATGTGATTTTTGGGGCAAATAGTATTGTAGATTACTTTTATATTTACAGCTCATAGGTTCCTAAAAACAACTCTAGACTAATCGTGAAACTGCATGGTAGTGTTCCTATAACAGCTCTTGATGGTCCCAATCCCAATCATCCCAAATTAGTTTAACAGTTGACATGTCGTAGGATTTGCTTCTGCAAGTAGCATTCACTGCTCACTTTTGGGTTCAATAGTGTATGATGAAACCTCCAAACCTAGGGTGCAGAATTGGGAACTGCTTAGGAATAGGTGTGTCTACCTTAATGCTGCTTTTCTCAGCTATCTGCGCTCTCCACTGGTGGAGACTGGAGAGCGATTGAGGCAGAACTACGACTCATCTGTCATTGGAATTCTGGCAGTTTTGTACAGGAAGAGAATGTGAAGTGAGTTGAGTGTACACTGGATAGATAGGTGTAGTGATACGAGGAATTTGTGGCAGGGGGGAGAGGAAAGGATCTAGAAACAGATGTGGGTGGCACATGAAGTTTCGGTCGTTGCGCTTGTTGGATGTGTGGTTGTCATATTGGACACATGCCCATCCAATTAGCCCCCTTTCCAACACACCAAGTTATTCAATAAAATTCAATTTAAGGCATGTATGCATATTCATATATGTGAGGTGTGTTTTTATATTCAAAACCGCAATTTGTTCAACCCTATCAACCATGTTGAATTGGGGTTATTCCGTTTGATTGCTTGCGAAACAGTTCCGACCTGCTCAATATGACAAGCGTAGTTGGATTGTCGTAGCATAGCTGATGTGCTCTAAGCTCTTTCAGGATTCTAAAGGTTTGGTTGGTTCAAAATTGAATCGGTTCGTGATGTTGCACATAGTAATCGAGTCAACCAATTTGGAACCGTGGGCAGTCCATTGCGTGATTCCTGCTATCAGGTTCTTCGCCATAACTACTTGGAAGGCATAGAGGTTTGAGTATTTGATGCATTGAGGCTGTGTTAGTGATTGCAACCATGGTTATTACTTTGGGCAAGATTTGGTCTACAATATTGTACTTGTCAATGTGCAAGCGCAAGCAAGCTGAGCCATATTCATGTTAAATTTTAGCTTTGTACCAGACCCCTTCACACCCACCGGAAGTAAAAATGGGGAAATTAGGGTTATAGGGCTCCCTTATGTTGTTGTCGCATTGTTGCAAGGACTTCATGCCTGGTTGCAAAAAAAAATCACGCCATGCCTTGCTACTTTGTGCTACTGTCTCCTAGAAACCTCATTTGGCATAGTTTCTCCAAACAAGTGGCAAGAGATGCTCTTAGGATTTATCCCTCTCTTTGTTGCTGACAATTTCAACCTTACATGCCCACAACTTTCAGCGTAGGCGCAAGGTAGGTTTATTCCCATTGCCGACCACCTCCCAATGCTGCACTCTACATTATTTGAGGTGTTATCCACACACTCTTGAACCTAAAGTGGAGCAGTAAATGCCACTTGCACAAGCAAATCCTGCCATCTTAAGAGCTAGTTCGGGAGGGTTAGGATTGGGATCATCAAGTACATGTATAGGAACACATCCAAACAATTTCAAGGGTACTTTGCAGTTGCTTTTAAGGTCCTATGAGCAGTAACTTTGCCCTTTAATATAAAATAATTTACAATAAATACTTTTTCCCACAAAAATGACATTCCATGATACCTTGTTGAAAGGCTAACCTTACAGATAATTCATTTTCCTAAATTTTTTGAAACCTCGCGGTACCCAAATCCTCAGTACATGGTCGGGTATGGGTCTACCTTAGTGCGACCTCAGGATCAGTCAGTCTCTGCATGTTGTGAGTTCTCTGAAGCGACTAGATGTGGTCTCCGGGATCGCTGTCCTCACGAGTGAGAAACTCGTCTCTTCCCGTCGACCTCCACCACGTGCTCGATCTCCTTGTGCACATGAATTGCCTCCATGGTTGAGTTCATCCAGGATTTAAATCTGCAGCTTCCCCTCCAGTTGGTCTTCGCTTGCCCGAGAATGACCATGTTCACTCAAGGCTTCTCTGTGCCGAAACGTAGATGGGAAGGACGTGCGCGTCGTTGATAGAGATCTGCAACTCCGGCGTAGATTTGAGAAAGAATTCAGAACTCATTGGGAACCTGTGAAAAAACTCTGTTCCGCCACTTTTGGTAACTTGCAAAGCCACTGTTTGTACCAACTAAGGTAGAATGTCACCTGTCCATGATCTGTGTCTGGGAACCAACTGTTGCATCCTATTAAGTGATGTAGTTGCCGTGCGTTTTTTCATGTTCTAAATGAAGTTTAAATTGTGATGGGACAGAGAAAATCTAGTATTAGCAACCTTAGAGCTCGGGTGACGAGAGATTATGCAAAATTTTAATTAGAGGTTCATGAAAGAATTTCTGTGACATTTTGTGGTTGCTTGACGAAGGCACTTCGATTTAAACCATACACATTGCTACAAGCATGGCACTCTGGTTGTATATAGTCTGCGCTGAAACAAGCTCACTTTCGCAGCCGGGTGCTCAGCACAGAGCGAACTATTCTTTCGCCTTTTACTAAAGAATACCGTGCGCTGGGTACACTCTACCGGCATATCTCATTTTTTGGATTGCCCCTTCCGGGGCCCATCAATCGAATCTTCAAATTGGATTTTGCCTACTCTTGATGAGAACTTAGCATGATACGCTCTTGAGTTCTCTTTGAATCCCGAAATCTAGGCAACGACGAGTGGGCTGAAACCTTAACCCTATTCTTTAGGGTTACCTCCGTTCGTACAATACCTGAGGTTTGGTTCTATGGAACTCTTGACCCCTCGTTAGTTGCACTTTATACTCGGATAGGGCCAGGATCAATTTGGAGTTGGTCCATTGGCACAATCTGTTGTTTGGTTGCCATGGAGATATTTGAAATTGAGCCCTACCCTTGGATCAAATTGATGTCCCAGTTTCAAATTGTTAGATTGGGTCCAAGTTTTTTGAATTGGAATTGGATTGATGCTTTGTGGTGACTCAATTATTTTGGCTTGGACCCAAATTTTGGAACAAAATAATTGCCACATAAAAGGTCATATTATCTATAAAAACTTAAAGTCCCATTCACTGGTCAGATTCTCCCACTCCCATCACAGATCCATGCAAAAGAGAGATTTATTTGTGAGTTGTGCAAAGAAGTTGCAAGCTAGTAAAAGCAACATGTCATTCTAGCAAACTGTGGAAGTCCTAAAGACATTGGGAAACAAGCAAATATGTCTTTTCACAAAGGTAGTTTTGACAGGGCCTCTCCTAGTTATGCATTATCGTATTTACGTTGGATTCCTAAAAGTACCTCATTCTATAACAGAAATTAACTTACAATCCTATTCCCAGTCTTAGGTTGATGATGCTCTTAATTGGGAAGGTTCTCTTGTAGTGATCTGTTTTTTGGGTTCTAATGGAGTGTGAGAGTTGTGCATGCTGTGTTTTGAATGGACAACATATTCTAAACTCAAGTTAATTGATGAGCTAGGGGTGGTGTACTGTACACTACAAAGTAGTGCCATTGAGGGATGGCTACCAATAAACTGCAATAGAACTTGAGTTGCAAACAATATTTTAAATGTTACATAAGGATATGAAGTTCCACAAATTGTTGGTTTTCATTGCTTAGGGATTGCTTCAATTTGTTGCTACCTAGTTGGAACTTGGAAGTGGTTTATTGCTCATTTTCTCTCAAATACTACTACCACATACAATGCCTTCTTTTTATTTGTCTTTGCTCATGTTAAGCAAGTACGCATTGCACCGCTTCTTGTCACACTTTCCACAGTTCTTAACAAATTCCCCACCCCTCTCTAGAGATTGGCTTCCAACCTACCAAATAGTAAGGCATCTGTAAACTGTGGCTTTGACTTGTAATAATTTTTGGTTTTGCTCCAATCTTTGTAATTGCTCCTGATTAAATCGAGCAGTAAATTTTTTTCTAGAACCATATGCGTTGATACGCGCAAGTCACTCTGAACAAATCCCAGAACCTTCTAAGGTAGGAGGCTTGAAAGCATTTTGAATAGCCCATATAGACTGTAACCAAATGGACATGAGGTGGTTCTTAACCCAGAAGCGTTGGCAGCGCCATTCAGTGGCGCTTGAACAAATGTTCAGTGAACTTAAAACATTTTGAAAAACATTTTTTCATCCGTATTTTGTTGGTGGTTTATCATGTTGTGTTGTGAGGAGTATTCAATTGAATTTGTAGTTTTGCTAATGTTTCTCTTTATGTAAATGAGAAGTTAGTAAGAAAAAAAGATCACAAAATATGCTATTTTAGTGTATTTGGGGAAGTTGTTGTTCCTTGCTCTAAATCTGAAATTTCTCCACAAAAATGATATTTTTTGAGTTTGAGCCCAACTAACAAAATGAAGGCCATCTAATCTAGTTTCTACTCCAATTTTGAGTTTTGGAAAATTTCCTAATATTGAATATTTTATTGCAGTCTAAACTTTGAATGTATTTTCAATGTCTATTATTTTCTAATTGTAGAATGACACGGAAATTTAGTTTAGACCATGATGTTTGTCATTGTAATATACACACATGGTGAAATTTTCAGATGTTTTGAAATAATTTTCTATTTGATGTGATTTTCCTTCACTTTTTCTTCAAAAATTCTCAAAAAAAAGAATTTTGTACAAATTAAATCTGTTTTTTTTTTGTGAAGTATAGAAGGAATGTTGATTCATTTTTGAAAAATAAATTTAATTTTTTTTGTTCAAATCTAGTTGCCAAATGACAACAAGTTAAGTGATAGGCACTGAAGCTTAAAAGCAGTGGTCATAGGTCCATCATTTAGGGGTTAAATTGCTCTCTTACAATCATTGGATGTATGGAAGAACATTTGTAAGAGCTAATCATTCTCCTTGTTTCCTCAAATCTTTTCACAACTTGCAAGTGAACGGTTCTTGGAAGGCTTAGAGTCATAAATAGGGACCTATGACACATGCCCTTTGAAAATTCATAAGTAATTCAAAAATACTTCAAAAAATATGAAACAACTTGTGTTACATTCCGCATCTATTTCTCTTTGTCTAAAAAATGAACTAAAAATCCTCCCATCCACGGAAAACCATGAAAAAGGGGATGAGCTCTTCGAGCCTCCTACCTTAGTGCTGCACAGAGCTTACTATTCTTACGCCTTCTACCGAAAGAGCACAGTGCGCTAGGTACACTTTTTCTGAACATTCCTTCATTTTAAATTGGCCCTCGCGGAGCCCATCAAAGGAACCTTCAAGAACAGAGATTGAGCGTTTTAATACCCGTACTCCAAAATCTTGTGCATAAAAAACTGTCAGTTGCACCCATGTGACACAAAATAACATAAGTACCGCTTACAAACCTTCCTGGGCGGGATTGCAGGAGTCAAGCTCTGTGGCTATGACTTCCGGAGTAGTTTGCAGCGTCAGGTCATGAGAAAATGCCAGTACATCTCTACTTCCTGCCCAGAATTCGAATTTGTAAGCCTGACGTGATAATACTGGAGCCTGCTTACGGAATGGAAGTAAATCAGTACTTTCACGTTACCAAGCTACGGTTTACGGAAAATCACATGCCTCTCCTTATCTACTAAGTGACTGCCATTTGTACAGAGATGGGGTACTTTGAGGCGTCTTGCACTTATGGAGAAATATGTATATTATACTCTAAAATGGGAAAAAGATTTCAATTGTAGAGACAAAAGGAATATTCCCTTTCTTATGTAACAATTTTCACAGAAGGTACACCTACATAGTCCATTTGAATCAGCATTTACACAACATATATCTCTACAGTACTTCCACAGGCATGAGTCCTTACCATTATCACAGAAAAATCAACAGCTGCATATGCCTCTTGAAAACTTGAAGCGACACCAAGTTCCTAGACACAAAATAAACTGGTGCTCTAACCACACAAAAGTCTCACCGCGCAGGTCTACTGCATCCCTTGCTTTTGATTTGTTGAAGCAACCAATTCATACCTTCTTGCAATCCATCTCCACTTTTGGCTGCAATTACAGCAACCGAATTTCTGTCAAAAAATTACCATTTGAAAAAACCAGCAAAAAGCATACATGCAAACTGATCAGAGCACGCTTTCACAACATGTAAGAATAGGTATACCTGAGCAGCCTTGGATATGCCAAATTCGATCCCGAATTCCATTCAGATTCAATCCAACAGACACCTGCTCAAAGATGTGAATCAAGACATGCAATAAGCCACATTTAACTACATATCAGCTGCCAGCATTATCAACGCTCGACATCAGAAGAACTTCCTCGTATTCACTAAGGCATAATTCCTCCAATAAGTATTGCATTTAGGTTGCCCTCCACTATTTTCTTGACATTTTCCACTACATAAATACTTACTGATACTACAATAAGTTTCATCAATAATTACTGCAATAACAAATTTTAAAGGGCCTGGCAACAACAGCTACAACAGCAAAGTTGCTGAAAAACAAACTAGTCGTCTAGGTCGTCAACCATGTGAAAGCATGTGTCTCCAAGTGGCTAAGCAATGGAGCATGAGATAACTTTCTAGGGGAGTAAGGCAACCTAAACGCAATATTCAGTGTAAAGATCTTCAGTTTTTTGTAATATGGGAACTGGAAAAAAAAAAAAAAAAAAAAAAAAAATCTCAATCTTAAAAAAGTGTGGCTTAAAGACACGTGCATGGGCAATCAGTTGAGACCTAAAATGGAACTCAGAGACAAATCTGCAAAATTTTCTTCAAGTGTTCCTTCGAAAACCTACCTCGTCAACCGGAAGTGCATCATGTTTCAGATCCTGCTTGTTGGCCAGAACTAGCAGTGGAACTCCCACCATCTTCTCTTCCTCCAGGAGAAGGCTCAACTCATCCCCTGCATTCAAAACATCCCTCACGTCATGTTTTTCTTATTCCAAAAAACAAGTCGAACGAACAAACGAACAAGCAGCGAGTCGCAAGCATCTCCATACCAAATACTTCCTCTGTCCCTCTAAAAGCTCCAAATCAAGCACAACTCCTGTACCACTAAAAAGCTCTGTTTTGCTCATTTCAAATGTTGAGAAAGCATGTGCCATCTTCAATGATCTTATGGGGGCAAGTTAAAGAATCAAGGAGCGTTCCTCTCCTAGCAAGCTTAGCCTTACCCATATGAGGTACCATTGTTGTCACTAATCTTTAAATCATCAATAATCCGCCAGTATTCACAAACTATGTACTTTTTGCACGGAATTTGGGTGCCCAAATGGTGGCACCAAAGCTGAATGGGTTATTGGTTTTTGAATGCGTGTGTTACTAGCACAAATACTAAAAAGGTTTTTAGAGGGACAGAGGGAGTAGAATTGTACAACTTTCAGGTGTTTCTGCATAATCCTCAGACATAAGAAAATCAATTCTTGGCACCAGATCTTTTTACATTTTAAAACTACTGTTTTTATAATTTGACACTACCGGGTAAGGCATTTCGAGAAACCATTTACCACTCTCCTCCAGACGGTGCCTATCAGAAGAGTCAATTACATATACCTGCAGCCCGCCATTTACACCCTACTTCAAATTTAGGGTTCCAAAAATCAACAAGAAATGCAAGTCATACAGATTCCAAACCCTCATAGACAGACATCGCCATGTCCGACGAAGAAACTGCACATGCAAATATCAGTATTTGAAGCGATCGTAGAGCGCTTACCAATGCATCTGTCGCTTCAAAATAATTTCGCCAGTACGGTCGGATTGCTCGATCACCTGCGAGTGTATCAACATCAGTGCACCGCGTGTGATTAATAGTGCGCCATTTGAGAAGATGACAATATTTGTATTACCGCATTTTGGGTTTGGAGTCATGAATCGGCAACATGAAATCTCTTCACAGAGAATCCACGACCTAGAATTACGAGACAGACACTGGTATGATGAAAACATGCTTACCGCCGATGTCCCACACGTTGAGCTTGAAATTCTCGTGGATCAGTGACCTAATGTGGAAACCCTGCAATTGATGAAGATTGAGCAACAAAGTTAACATCAGCGAAGTACAGGAAGGAAAGGATGGTAAAACTGGATTAAACCCTAAACCCTAAAACCCCTGTTTTCTATATTGACCCTTGTTACTAATAACTCTTCTATAGTGCAAGACACCATAACCCAACAAACCACTGGCCAAAAATGTCAAAGAGTTGCTAATAACTTTTCTAAGGTGCAAGACACCATAACTCAACAAACTACTGGTCAAAAAGGTCAAAGGGTTGCTAACTTTGAATGCCAATAAATAAAAAATGGCAAACAATTCTTTCAAATTGTTTTGTAGCTTTTATTGGAAGACCTTTTTGCTCATGATTATAAAGAGTTTCAAAGTATTGAGGGGTGCTATGAACAACTCATATGGCTGTTAGTTTGTTGTCGGTTTTATGTTGTCTTGCACCGTATTCATATGTTTGGTTGGCTTTTGATTAGCAAGTTAAGTGTACATGCAAACTTTCATGTTGTACTTGGAATTTTAAAAGCCAAAAACAACAAACAATTTTACATTACAAATTTGTTTGTTGTTTTTGAGTTTTGTCATTTAGATCAACATGGAAGTTTGCCCTAAATATAATTTTTTTAATAGTGATTTACAACCTCTCATGGAATCCCACTTTAGAAGAGTATATGAAATGCATACTTGGTCTAAACAAATTTGGCACTTGTGCCTAGAATTATTTCTAAAACTCTATGCATGTTGATACATCACAATTTCACATGTGTTGAAACGCTGAAAATAATGGTTCAATTAACTTGATTTTAATGATTGTTAAGGGCTTCTCTATTCATGATTAAAAATTTAACCCAAATCAATATTGATTGTTTTTTATGCTTAAACCCACGTCATCAAAATCAATGTGCACATCCAATATTTTTTATGCAAGCCATATACAAGGATGGTGAAGGTCACACACCTGCGTGGGCATAACAGTGTTGAGATCTCCATCAGATAATGCTCTTAAGATAGTGGTTTTTCCAGCATGGTCCAAACCTAGAAACAAAATCCTTGCTTCCTATAAGACATGTTTGTGCAAGTCAATCAATATCCACTATAAACATTGTTGTCAACTTTGACCATGGATATAGTAGATTAGGTTGTGTACGCAAAACTCCTCATTTGTACATGTTAATAGAAATATGTGTTTTTCTTACATCACAATATGCTTTAGCATTTCTCAAAAATTGTGACTACTTTCTTGATCTTGCAATAACACCATTCATGATGGTTTGAATTTGATTTTTTTTATGCCATGAGGCATTTTTAGGAATACAAATTTTACTTTCTTTAGCACTTGATCTTAGTTCCTCAAGTCCTTTGTTTTGTACAAATGTTTGCTTTGCAAAATTCAATTGTTTGCACATGAACAATTAGATCCAGAATCCTAGAAAGTTAACCCTAAAAGACTAAGAGGCCCAACGAGGGATTAAAGATCTTGATGTGTCATGGAAACTATTCTTTTGGCAAATGTTCTTTGCAACCCAATTGAATTGGTCATTTTAAAATCATGAGTCCTTGGTCCTCTAGGGGTTAAAATAATATAATGTGAGGTGCTATAAGCTTACGTCAACCTGTGACCTGTAGAGCCTCCGTAGCAAAGCCAGCAATCCCTGTGGACATAATTGATGCAACAATGCAACAAAAGTACAGTCAGGCAGGTTGCAAATTTTCATACCCAAAAACAGCAGGTTTGTCCACCAATATTTGCCAAATATGTGATCAAATTATTTGGAAATTTGGTATCGATTTTTGTGCATGTTTAAAGGACACAAAGGATAACAAAGGAATGCAAAAGAAAAATTCAAAGTGGCGGATTCAATATTTAAAATAAAATAAAAACAATTATTGGTCTTTGAAGTGGTGGAGTTGTTGTTCATATAAGGTTTATTGGAACTCATAACACAAACCCATTTTCATATTCTCAAATAAAAATGTGGTTAGACGGAGTAATCAATGATCTCAATATCTCCCACATCACAGTCAATTTTAGGTGAGTACTTTCAAACTTAGCCCTATTTGATTCTCATTGTTTTTGCTTCCAATTGTAAAAAATGTGTGAAAGCATGTAAGAAATGAGCATGGGTAGCATTGGAACATACCATGGTCGCAGGTCAAAGCACTTGTCATGCGGCCTTTAAACTGCTGCCATAGCTAAAGCAAGAAGAAAATTCAAATCTGGAGCAAAAACATGAAGCTTGACTCCCATTGAGGTGAACATACCTGTTATCATCCATTTAAGTGTTTCGCCCTCATGTACAAGCTCCATACAT
This sequence comes from Ulota crispa, assembly GCA_963920765.1. Taxonomy (NCBI): domain Eukaryota; kingdom Viridiplantae; phylum Streptophyta; class Bryopsida; order Orthotrichales; family Orthotrichaceae; genus Ulota; species Ulota crispa. Next base: position 30,543,588 of record OY987242.1, read on the forward strand.
TTGTGTTCTAGAATGTACATCACTAGTTCACGAGGGCAAAATTACTTGTTGGTAGCAGATATGTTCACCTGTTCACCTGAACATATCTACAGTAGTTGCTCTATTAGTATTCAACCTAAAACAAACAAAAATACATTTTTAAGAAAATACTGATAAAATCATGAAAATTGAACAAGTTTTGATCATTTCTATCTGCATAAAGATTATTTAAGTGTACACTTGTTCATATTTATACTTGTATACATATGTATGTATATATGTGTATATATGTATATATATATATATATATATGTATATATGTATATATAATAAAATACACCTCAAAAGTGTCTTTGGTGGTAGTCCTTGACAATTTTGTAACTAAGAACAACAAATTCATAACCAAATTATGAGGATGTGAGTGCATGGGGTTTCCTAACTCAATTGTGGGGATGTGAGTGCATGGGGTTCCATAACCAAATCATGG
>OY987242.1:30544253-30946650 GCA_963920765.1 Ulota crispa
ACCAAATTAAACTTCTTATTGGTTTAAATCAAATCACATGAACAAAAAAGCATTTTGAATCGAAGTAATATTTGAGTGATGGAAAAGTGAATTAGGATACTTAACTCTTAACCCTTAAGCGCCTCAGCGACAAGATCCTGTCGTTGTGGCTCACAACTTGATCTCACTTTTTCTCTTAGCTTGTACGGTGAAATAAGTCATAGCTGGTCCCCATCGACAAAGAAGGTAGTTATTTTTCAAATCCTACAGTCACTTTTTTTGGATGTAATTTTCCAAGCTCTGGTGGCTATTAAACCCCCATTTTCTCCTAAACCCTAAAACAACTCCGAGCGCTTAGAGATTAACCCTTAAGGAGTCATGTCACTTTTGTACCTCAAGGAATGGTGTCTATCACTGGTCTTTACCCTCCCTTCTCATGCATTTTCAGTATTGAATCACCTCTTGCGGATACAAGGACGTGACCACTCTATCCTAAAAGGCATTTTAGTTCAATGTCAAGGAATCTCATAATACATAGAAAAAGTGCTGAATTTCAGCTCCTTAGTGTTTAGAGATTTGTAACAACGTATTAATTCTTGGTGGGACAATGCAAGAGTTACCAAAATAATAAGAAACAAATGTAGAGGTCAAACATGTGTACGTCACCAAACACAATAAGTAAAACAACCACGTGAGGAATTGATTGGAACTTGGACAAGAATCAAAAGATCCTTCAAAACTCTTATGTATTTATTGCAAACAAATATCAAAGAATTTGGCATTGCAAAAAAGTACAGTGGATGTCCTACATTAGGGTTTTTTTTTTGGTTTTCTCACCAATGCTTGGGTGACATTTTTTGAAAATGGTCTGTAGCTTGCTAGCTTCGTCCCTATTTTGGTTGGAGTTGAAGGTGGCCCCAATGCATGGATTTTTGGAACATCATGGGATTTTTTTTGTAGGTAAAAAATATTCATTGGTCATTTTTTGAAAACATCCAAATAACCATTGCCATTACTTAAGTATTGTATTGAATTGGATTAGGCAACACCTCAAAAAAAATTAAATTGCTCAAATAATTTTAAAATGATGGCATCAATTTTCAATTTGATAAGGATTTTATGAAATCCTAGGCTGCAACGAAATTTTTCTAATTGTAATTTGGCATTTTTTGAACTTTTTCCCCCTTTTTTTCCTATAGGCTTGAAGCTAGCCCTTTTTTTTGAGGCAATTTGGCCTTAAATTGCCCAAAAAAAAAACACTGCCCTACATTGAGCTAAATTGAAGGACCGGCCTTACCTAGGGTATCACAAGTCCACAACTAAGTGACATTCTTGCACAAAGAAAGACTTTGTGAACACCTGGCCCTTTGGAGCTAGGCATGCTATTTAATGGTTATGCATTGATGACCATCTAATGAGAATCATAGTGTGGGCTTCCAATGTTTTCTTGCCTGTTTTTTTCCTTTTTTTCTCATGACAAATGAAGAGATTCTTTGCATGATTTTCATCATGTATAATTTAGGGGATTTTTGATAGGTACCCCTTTATTTTGTAATATTTTGATGCATAGTCTTACAATTTTGGAAATTGCAAGAATACTTTTGAGATTATAGGGGTAGCACAAAGTTTAGGAAATGACTTACTTGTATTTTTGGTAATTACATCCTTGGTCATATTGTTGTCAAATTCTTTCTATTTGACATCATATAGCATTGACACGTGCAAATCACAACGTCAAAGTCGCATTTGTGCGCAAGCGTTAAGATTGCTTAATATTTGGCAAATAATGAAAATTGGGCATTTCTTTCAGTTGCATCAAGCCCCCGTTGCAACAAGGGCCCATAGCAACATTGCCATACGCGCACATAGACAATTTGTTTGTGACAAATAGGAGTACTGATGATTTTCCCCTTTCCAAAACCCCAACCCCCACAAGGTCATCCTTGCAATTTCTTAAAAATCAAGGGTATCCAACAAAATATTGCAAACGACAAAGATATCTATCAAATTTCCCTATAACTTATTCAAAACATATCCTGGAACCCAAACTCAAGTTCTCAAGCTTTATGTCAGGACTAGGGAAGTGCAATTTGCAGAGCCTGCCCATACAATTACAAACCCATGATTGAAGAGGCAAGAACCACATGGACACGCCGTTGTAACCAATTTGAATGCTCCAAGCTCAGACATGCCCAGCCCAGTCTAAAGTTTTTTTGATCAGAGGGAAAGGCCTTGCAGACTGGCACTTTAAATTTTTATGTTAATTGTTGGCACAAACCAAAAAAAGGATTGCATTGTGAAAGCACGCGTATCTAGGCTCAGAACTGGGGTATGGTATGGGTTGGCAAATGATTTGATCCCAGCAGCCCTTTGGACACGTCATGAGTTTGGTTTTCATGGCCAGAATCAGTGAATTAGGTGCACTTTTGCAGTTCTATAAGAGCTGCTCGTACATGCCAGGCTCCTTAGAGTTGCCATTTCTCTCTCTGTTTGTTTGCCCCTTTTTTTGGCCCTTTTTTGGCCCTTTTTTTTGGGAGCAAGTGAAGAAAGCTTAGTAGTCACAATGAGGACAGTCACGTCTTCTTGCACAACCAGTCAGGGTTACAGGAGACTAGAAACAAAAGTAGGCCTTTTAGACCCACGTGAGTTCTATTATCTATACTGTGGAGACATATGAGTATTATTTGGTGGTTGCCTTGGCTGTTTCCCTATGGAGACACGTTTTCCATCTGGGTTTGTTGCTCCAAATGTTGAAAATCAGTCTCTGCAAGGGCCTGAGAACGAGGTGACAGTAGTAGTCTGCAAACCCTGTTTCCAAAGGTTGACCTTCTGGGCACATATGTTGCATAATTCACATACAGCTTTGTGTGTGTACCTACATTAGGGGCGGTGCACACTACGTCTCACGTCCCATCTCTACAGTCCCACCTCAACACAAAGATCATAGCTCAGTTGGGGGTATTACGGGTTTTAAAAGTACTAAAAAAAAAGTAAGAAATACTAGTAGAATTCAGGCTAAAAGTCTAGTTTAATATAATGGTTGACACAAAATTTTGAGCAAATTTCCATTTTGTTGATGCCTAGACTTCCAGAAGGTGTTACCATATAGGCAAAATGTAAACTGCAGTGAATCAAGATGTGGGACTTAAGACATAGTGTGAAATGCTAAGTCTCAATTTTTGGCTTTAGTCCAATTAAGTTCTCAGATTTCACTAGAATGTGAGACTTGGGACATAGTGTGAATGAGTGTGCAGGGAGATTTTGAGCATCTTTGGCAAAAAGCCTACATTTCTCATTTTCATCTGATTTTTTTCAATGAATGCACTAGCTATTCCCTTCATACTTACACTACAATTAGAAGTTTTTCAAAAATTTAGTTTGTTTTTTGCTAGTTGATTTAGATTTCAATTGGTTTTTTGCACATTTCATTTGGCTAACTTTCTACTGTTTTTTTGGCTCTCCCCGTATAGTGATGTGAACAACCCCTTAGATTAGCTTAGTGCAATATTAATGATAGCTCAACTTTGGTGGCATATTGAGCAATTTGTTTAACCCCTAAAGGACCATTGTCCCCTTGGGTGGACAAATGGGTAGGTACACCCAATGGCGTGGGTGTACCCAATGCCACTAAAATGTCAAGCATGCAGTATGTCAATCATATAAAGATGGCTTACCTTCCGAGTTTCAGAAGGTAAGCCATCTTTATATGATTGACATCTTCTGTCAGAAATGACTGCATGCTTGACATTTCAGTGGCACTGGGTACACCCATGCCATTGGGTGTACCTACCTTACCTATGGCTAAACTACTTTGTGTGATTTTTTGAAACTTTTATGGACAATGGGGAATTCAAAGATTTATGCAGGCATCTAACTTTTTCTTTTAGTGTGATGTTTATTGAAGAAGTTAAAAATGAATTCTAGAAAATGGGTGAGATTGGGCAACCCAAAACTTCTTTAAAAATTGCATCTTTTAAAAATAAAAATACAAAATGGGTTCTTTAGACTAATATAAAGGTGGAGAGCTTTGAATCGTTCAATTTTTATTAATGCAATGAGAGTTATGGGAAATTTTTGTTTGCGGGTAGGTGTAGTTTTGAGAGAAACCATACCTACCCGCAAACAAAAACTTCTCATAACTTTTGTCTCATTAATCAAAATTGAATGATTCAAAGCTCTCCACCTTTATGTTAGTCTAAAGAACCCATTATATATATATATATATATATATATATATATATTAAATGCAAATTTTTAAGAAGTTTTTGGGCTGCCCAATCTTGCCTGTTTTCCAAAAATTTATTTTTAACTTCTCCAATATACATTAGAATGAAGAAAAAGTTAGATGCCCACGTAAATCTTTGAATTCCCCATCATTTATATAAGTTTCAAAAAATCATACAAAGCAATTTAGCAATAGATACATGCCCGAAATCCCATTTGTCCCCAAAAAGGGGGCTTGGTCCTTTAGGGGCTAATGAATGCAATCTCTGGGAAGAATTTGAGCTTCACTTGCAAAAGTTAGGCATTTCTCATTTTCAACCTGTTTTCTGAGTGCATGCATTGGGTGTTGCCTATATATTTTTCCTTTCCTTAAACATTTATTCCAAAATCTGGGCGGTTTTTATCAGGTTGAGTCAAATGTTGACTAATTTTTTTGTCATTTCACTTGGCTAACTGTCTTTTGTTTTTGTAGATCTCCCCGCTCATGGGAAAGAACTCCCCAGTAATGCTCACAATTGTGGCTTCAACTGGACAAACCTTGGTACAAAAAACGTGAGTACCAAAGTGAAAGTTTTGAAGTTTGTAGCACATTTAGCAAGGTTTTCAGCCACTTAGCTAATTATGAAAATCATGTTAGGGGTTACTGCTCCATGTGCTACATTGATTTTTAAGATCGGTCAGTTAATTTGATTAATCCTGACTTTGTTTTGCTGCACAAAATATTCTGAGGTCCAGCTATGGATTTGAGTACTGGGCAGCAGTTAATGAGTGGTTTGGAAGGGACACGTTTCCCAAGGAATTGCAATTTCGTAATTTGAAATCTGTTTGGCTAGCAACAGGATATACGGGTAGGGGTAATTCTTAAGCTTAATAACCCCTCACTGTGCCAGGGGACCGAATTCGTTCCCTTTCCCATCTTTATCTTTCCATTATTATCTTGATACTGGGTGCTGTGAGGGGCTACTTACTTTGAGATAATTCTATAGTTCTTGATGTAGCAAATAAAACCGACTTGCGAGGATTACTGTGTGGCTTTCCCTCTAGTATAAAAGAATATGAGTATTATCACTAGCATGATTAGTTTTCTTTTTTTTTTCTTTTTTCTTTTTTGGGTCAGTTATTAACCCCTAAAATTCTTTTGTGTTTAGAGGCCCAAAACTACTTCAATTTACTAGTCCTCAAAGTTAGGCCAAAATCTTCATTGAAACTTATTTTTTAACAAATCCAATTGTAGAATCTTTTGGTTGACTTGCACAAGTACATTGTCACAAAATTTCAAAATGAATATCCCCACCAATTGCAAAATTAGTGTGCCTAAATTTCAAAATATAGGATTTTCTAGTCCTTCCGGAAGGTGAAGATTTTTTTTTCAAACTTTTTAGAGAAAAACCCATATGTTGTATTTCTTGTGCAATTTTGGCATTATGTTGGAAAATGGGTTGAAAGCATACATAAAAAATTTTAACCAAAAAAAATGTTGAATTCATTTTTACAAAAATTGTAAATTGAAAGGTATTGATGAATGAAAGATATAACTATTATGCTAATAAGTTTTGGAAGCATTTGAAAATTGTCAATCCCAATGGTGAGAATGCTCTAACAAACAACTAGTAACTTTCATTTTCATTTTCATATGAAAATTTTCAAAATTGAGAGCAAAAGATAACTTTATATGTTATTTCTACCCTCTTCCTACCTTCATTACCCGCAAAATAAAACTCCTTTTAACTCTTACCTCATTATTTGGAATTGAGTGATTCAATTTTTTTGAGTAGGTATCAATCTATACAATTCTATAAAAAACAAAAAATGAAATTTAGAATATATTTTTTGCTACCTGGTTTGACATTGAAATTGAAAAAACATTTTAACTTCTACATTACTTATTGGAATGACATGAAATAAAGCTTCGCATGTAGATTATGATGAGTAGCATCCATCCTAAGAATTTCATGAAAAATTTCTAAATTATGAAGTGAATAGAGCCTACCCAAGTTCTCATAAAGCCCAAAGTGGGCTCCTTGGTTCTTTAGGGGTTAACCCCTAAAACCTGACTAGTGTTGTAGAGAAAAATAAGACCAAAATTGTCATTTTTTGATGATTTATTTAAAATTCAAGTAAAATTTTTGAGTTTCAATTGTACAGAAGTTTAACATACAAGTAAGGCAATGTGTGCAAAAAAAAACAACCCATTTGATTGCATAGATTGTAAGGTTATAATGTTTGAAGTGAGAAAAACATTTTTTTTTCATACTTGCAAAACAAGGTCAGCAAACTTTGAGCCCTCCTAGTGTAAATTTTTCCTCTACAAAAAAACAAGATTTTTGACCATGCACAAGTATATGATGCTAGGTTCACGCATAAAAAATTTCAAAAGTAAATATAGAATCTAGCTTATTCCAAATCACCATGTAATGCAAGGAGGTTCAATGAATTAGCAATACACTAGTCGTTTTTTCATGATTTCTTGTGCTATGAAGAAGTCTTTTATTTGAAATCCAAATAGTGAAAAGTTAGAGACAAAAATAAGGAATATGCCAAAAAAAAATTCAAGAGCTTTGAAAGACAATAGGGCCTAAAGTTAGAAGAAATTATATTTTCTTGAAACCCCCAAACATAGTTAACAAAGTTTGACTCCTCTTAGAATGTGATGTGAGAGTTCTTCTTTTTTTTCTTTTTTGACAATTGTGTATCATATTTTATTAGTTACACACAAGCCTAGTTTCAAAAATTAATGAGAGCTGTAGCATAAGATTCTCCAAAGATGCCCAAATTGCCCAAGGTGCCCAAATTCTTTTAAGCAACATAAATTTTTACTTGAGCATCCAATCATTTTATTTATTTATTGTTTTTTTCAAACAAAGGTATTCATTACATGCACCTTATCTCCAAATTTCAAAATCATCCACCAAAAAATGACTTCATAGGAACCTACCCAAACTTTCAACCGACTATTGAACAAACTTTTGTGTTTAGGGGTTACGAGTAGAAGTCATTGAAACTTGGGAGTAGTTTGAATTAAAGTTTCAGCACATATGACCTCCAAGAACATACTCGAGAACTTATTATAAAAAAAGAAGTATAATAGCGATCGTTTCTGTTATGTGTAGGGGCCTTGACGTCAAAACATTTGAGGCCATCACAACAAATCTAATAAGCTTAAAAAGAGGAGGAATGAATTAGATCAAGTAGAAGCATTGAGATTTTGATTCCATAATAAAATTTGGGTCATCTGGTTTTTATTATTTATAGAATTAAAATAGTTGTATTGTAAAGGTATTGGAGTTCATTTTAGAGATTAAACGCATGAGAGACAAGGGTTGGGACATGCGGAGTTCCAGTGCGGCTTGGGCTTCTGGTGTAGATTAACTTCTTTTGTACCAAACAACAATTTTTGGTAACATAGCAATTTTGGGCATTCAATTGCAAACATGCATCTCTATGTTTTCTTTTTATTTTTGGATAGAAGTTGTATGCAAGAAGTTCCATCCTTGCTCATTGACTATCAAGACAAAATGGTAAGAAGTTACTGTAATATATGTGGGTTTCTTTTCTCATCATGCAAAGTGAGCATGTTTGTTTACAAAACATTAAGAAATTCTTCGCATGGCCCAAGAAAAAGAACAAGGCAATTTACACTAAGCTAATAAAATTGGAGCACAAAAGTAGGACCTAGTTTCTCAATTTTCCCACATGATTTTCAAATGTAGTAACAAAATCTTGACTAGTACAATTTGAAGTTTCATTATTTTTTAGATTTTTTTTAAGTAAAACAAGTCATGACAAATACTGTTGTTTTATTCAATTTTAAACACATCTTTGAGGGAGATATGAGCTATCAAAATTTCAGCTTTTAAATTTTATGTTCTACAAACCCTTTATGAGTACATTTTATATTTTTAGTACATGTTCTCCTTTACCAAAGACTTAGAATTTCTTCAAAAGACAATAGCAAGTTGGATTAGTACCAAGCATTTCAACAAGCACAAGCCATACAACCAATTCGAAGTGTGTTAAATTCCATTTCAAATGAAGTTGCTTGGAGTTTAACATGTCTAAAAAAATACATGTCAAAATATTCAACCTCGTGATATCTCAAATAACAAGAAATTTGGTGCTGAAATTTTTAGAGTGGCTAAGATCATAGACAAGTATATGATCTTATAGTTACATTCAAAATATATATAAAAATCTTCAGTTTCTTTCAGTTTCAATATGTACCCCTCTTTAGACCAACTCCACGTCACGTACACACAATGTCTTTGAGGGTTAACGCATGAATACCTCAGGCTCCAAATTTTGATGTTCGAAAAATTTTGAGACATTGCTGGAGGCAGAGATTTGACATATTTTTTCAAACCATTGGAAAAATTGTGGTTTGAAGTTAGCTTCAATGTCCAATTTGGATATCTTGTATATTACATTCCATTTTGTTTGGTGGAAGCTAAACTACAAGCATGCTTGCTACACATTGAATTGTGTCATTGAAGTGTATGTAACAAGTTGCCACATTGTAAAAATGAGTAATTGATTGAAAACAAAGTCATTCAAGCACTAGAATGAAGATACTTCATTTGGTAAAAAGTGGCACTCTATAATTATGTCCGTTGCCACCAATGAAAAGTCATTAAGAATCTTTTAGTTGCACTCCACCTAAGTATGTACTCCATTGGGAATGCTAGGTACATAAGTAACATAATAGGCTGGCATCAATCCTATAATCAAGATGTGCAAGATCCCCCTTGGGCAGTGAGGGCCTTTCCATTGAAAATTTATCATCTAATCAACTCCAAATATGTTTTTCTACTAATTTCACTTAAAACATCTTTGTTACAAGAACTAGAATTCATCAATTGTTGAATTCTTTTGTTCATAATGATTTTTGGCCAATAATTGAAGCTCAATCTTATTTTTGTATTAGGTGGTAGCTCATTGACTGTTGCAATACAAGTTCATTTGTAAAATTGTTATCATGGATTTGGTAAGGGATTCATCAATTTTGAATTAAGAATAAAAACTACAAAATCACCATAAGTGGTTTCTTCCAGATTTTGTATACAAAAGTTGCCATTTTGGCACACCAAGTTTCAAGCAATTGCAAAAAGAACATTAAATTCCATATTGATCCACATTTAATCAAAGATATCTTAACATCTACATATCTGTTTTGGGAGGGGTTTTTTTTTTGTAGCACCATCTGGAAGCCTCACAGTTTAAGATCCTACAATTGCAATTTTTATTCAATGCTTAACCCCTAAAGGACCAAGCTGCCTTTTCACCAAAAGCTCTCCAAAATTGCCATTTTTAGAGCATCAACCAAATTTGAAAATAAAAACATTTTTATGCACATGTTGATGTAACCATAGGATCTTGTAGTAGGATAGTTTTACAAGGTTTGGAAAAAATTCAGAATTTTCTACCACATGGATTGGAAGAAAATATGGTTTGAATGTTGAAAAACGTCTTGTCAAAAACTGGGCAACTATGCTTTAGAAGGTGAAATTCCTAAGGAAAATGGCCATGTAGGTAGTGCTTCTTTAGATTCCTTATTCCACCTAAGTAGGGTACATCTCAAAAAAGTTTCAAATCATTTGGAATTATACAACATATGGGAAAAAAAATAGTAAGTAAAAAGAAGTAGAGAATGATTCAAAACACTCAAAAAATCAAATTTAATTATGGAAACGATAAATGCCAGTCCCAACGGTTGTAATGTTGTAATAAACAATTTGCACCCTTTGGTTTTGTTTTTTACCCAAAATAATGAAAATTGAGTAAAATAAAGGACTTCAAAGTTTATTTTAGAGTAGAGAATCTAGAACTTCCTGCAAACAAAAACTCATCATAACTTTCATCTCATTGATCAAAACAAAATGATCAAAAGCTTTCCACATTCACATAAATATCCTTAACCAATTTCAAGTTTTTATTTTTGAAAAAAAATGATTTTTAAAAATCTGCTTGGACTGCCCGCCAAGTGAAGAAAACAACATACTCGACCATATCTTCTTATTCATACTTTCAAATGTCATGAAATTTAGTGCATACGAAAGATAAACCACATTCCCACATTCTGTTAAAATTTTAACCTATAATATGAAAATCCCCAATTACAAGTACCTGCCCAAAATTGCTGTTGCTAAGAAAAGGGGCTTGGTCCTTGAGGGGTTAATAATGATTTACACAAGTTCAAAAAATTCCAAAAATGCGTTCTTGAAAAAAGAAAGTAGTCTCGGGTATTTAGGGGTTAAGTGGCCCTTACTTTAGGTCAATCTTTTGAAATTGATGTCTTCCTTGCCAGTTTTGGATTTTTATGTGTTCACAGATCACCATCAGTTCACCAAACTTGTCTGCTCACAGCAAGACTTTGCTCCAAACACTTTGTCAACATTTCTTCTGTACCATTGTTTTGTTTGATAAAAATCTAAACTTTTAGTCCAACTAAAAATTGTACTACTCTTGTACTCTACTAAGTTACATCAGATTTTTGGATTCAGTAACCAAAATGTACATCCTTATCCTCCAGTTGATTCTCAAATCTTTATCTGCGCGTCTGGGTTAGAAATATTAAAAAATAATTAAAAATAATCACTATGTATTTTTATCTTACCAATAATAAAATTTAAGAATCTTGAAGCCCTGCATGTAAGATGCACCCTGTTATTCCTCAATGGTCACCCCTTTCATCTTCTTGTTTCCAAAAACTCATTTTTTTACTTCTAAAATCATTTGAATAACAGCCTTCAAATTAAGAATAAGCACACTCAGAATACCCAAGTAACAGGGCATTTTTTTTATCGTTTGTCATGTTACAACCGTCTACAATGCGCTGGATAATAAATGAAGGGAATAGCCCGGAGTGGTGCAAATTTATCAGTTTTTCTTGCCAGTTTAGTTTGGCAACGGTTAGCCAAAAAAAGGGAATTGCTATATCCACCACCCTTTCTGCTAAATCCACCACACATCACTATTTGAAGACTGTGTCAGAACTGCCAGTTATTGTTTTCTAGACTAGAATGATGGAAAGCAAACTACTGGAAAGAGAAATCAAATGGTTAGAAAGAGAAGCCAGGTGTGATTAACTTAATGGTCCTCCAGCGTTCATGAGATCATGGGCAACTTAGGCGGATTTAGCGTTTGCTCTTCTCTCCCTTATTGTTCAAGAATCCTCTTCTCTCCTACTGCTTGTTTTTGCTAAGGGCATATGTAATGGTCACCAGGAAAACTCCCGGCAAGGATCCCGGTACTTTAGTATGGTTTTTAATAGATAAGGAATTCAACCATAAATTTTTAATGATTTGAAGGGAATTGATTAAAATAAACGACAACATGATGTGATTATGCAAGCAAGAAACAATTAAAATAAACGAAATGAGCATGATTAGAATAAACGATTAAAATAAACAACAAACGAATCATGATTAAAGTCTTCACCCGGGCCTGAAGGGTGCATGGGTCCACTAGTAAGTAACAATAAGTTTTGTAAACATCATATGAACAAAAATTAGGTTTTGCATCCAAAATTGTATTTTTGGACAAAGCCGCGCATGTTTCAAATAGTATAGGGTTTTAGGTTGGCAATTCAAGGAGGCAAGGTTGCAAATGTCGCATAGGACGTGAGCTTGAAACTTGCAGAGGGCCCTAAGGTAGGAGGCTCATAAATGGAGCATCTAAGCGCTGAACTGAATTTCGGGGACGTGGAGCTGCTTGAAATATTTTTCAGTAAATTTCTCGAAAGACAAGAGGAATTGATATCTAATCCAAGTTGTTTCATATTTTTTGGAGCTTTGTAATTACTTATGAAATTTTGAAGTGGAAAGGCCATCGGTAAGGCTCTAAAATGGAGCACCTCCTCAAATATACATTGCATGTTCATTATTGAAGGGTTATGAAAAACAATATGTACAAACAAGGTATATTTGGGCTCCATTTTAGAGCCTGCTCCAAATTAGAGCCTCCTACCTTAAACTGTGCAAGAGCTTAGGGACAATTTGTTGCAAGGGTAGTATTTGTCGCCCTCATGAAATCATGGGTGGTTGGGCAATGCAAGGTTGTCGTGCAACAAAGGTCCTAAGGGCATCCTCAATCCACCTGGCAAACATGCCCATTATACCAAGCTTGGTTTATCAATAGCCAATAGATCATCACATAAAATTTATAAGATTTGAAGAGCATGAAGTTTTTTATTTTGAAAACTCAATAAGATTTTGATTTGGATGTTTCTTGATTTAGATACACCACATAAAATGTTAGTAAACTTTCAAAAAACTTAGAGTCTTCTCCAAATCAAGCCTAAATAAGGAAATTTTAGTAAATATGTCCGTACTATTGCCATCCTCTTTACTAAAATTTCCTTATCTAGGCTTGATTTGGAGAGAATTCTAAGTTTTTTGAAAGTTTACTAACATTTGATGTGGTCAATGAACAAGGAGAGCCGAAAAACAATAGAAAGTCAGCCCAATGAAATGTGCAAAAAACCGATTGAAATCTAAATAAATTGGCTAAAAAACAACTAAGTTTTTGAAATGTTTCCAATTATAGTGTAGGTATATGGTGAATAGCCGGTGCATCCATTGAAAAAACCAGATGAAAATGAGAAGTGTAGGCTTTTAACCGAAAAAGTTCAAAATCTCCCCGCACATTATTGTGGTGTATCTAAATCAACAAACATCCAAACCAAAATTTTATTGAGTTTTCAAAATAAAAAATTTCATGCCCTTCAAATCTTATAAATTTTATGTGATGATCTATTGGTTATTGATAAATCAAGCTTGGTATAATAGGCATGTCTGCCGGGTGGATTGAGGATGCCCTAACAAAGGCAAAGATAATTATATTTGTGTTGCTAAACCCCATAAAAATTGTCTTTAGGTATCTGTTACTCCCTTTGTTTATGAAAGAAACCCATATTTGAGAATTTGTGAGGAATTAAGGAATAGTAACCCTTAAAGGACCGTTGGTTGGTCGTGGCCTGCCCACACTGTAGCTTCAATAGTATTTATACTGTAGCTTCAACAGTGTTTTGGTTGATGGGCACCAATAGTATTGCTTCTAAAAGTTTCAAAAGTCAATAGTGCATGCCAACCTCATGAAAATTGCAATAAGGGCAACTTGGGACCTAATACTGTGATTTTGAATTTTCTCACAATTTGGATTACCTAAAAATATGAGTATATTTGATAAGATTGTTATTTACCTTCGATGATGGATCATTGGTTTACGATCACTTTGGAAAAAAAAACATATGAAAAATGACTTTATTATGTTGTACAGATTGTTTTTTCAAGGCCAAAGCACGATAAACGTCCTCATTGGCGTTTAGGGGTTAACAACAAGTTGTAATTGGAAGTTATTGGATATCAAGCTTAAACCATTCCAAACCTAATTTAGTTTTTTCTAGAATTAAGGATTTTAAAAAGGAGAGAAAATTAGTACTAAAGTTTTGAAATTTGAAGTATTTTGTTATTATCACAAATGGTTAGAAAAATGATTGATATGAAGTGTGTCAATGCAATCGTAAGTAACAAACAAGTTATCCTAGTTGCCCAAGTAGTCCCATTTATAAAAAAACCAAATCATTTTGTTGATATTATTGATGATTTTAACTTAATGATAGGCAAACTTTGCAAACAAAAATCACTAAATCAAGTTTGTAATGCTAAGATTAGCAATCAATGAGCATAAAAGCCCAAAAAAATCACCAAACATGCTAAGTAGTTAGCTTCATTTTAGAAATAAGTGTAGGATTTATTAAAAAAAAACAAATAAACTCAAGAGACAAATACAGCTATTTTTTTGAAATAGAAAAAAATGCATGAATCTGGGTTTCTTTCAAAAACAAAGGGAGTAATAGTGTTGGGAATAATGGTTGAGTAAAATATATATATATATATATATATATATATATATATATATATATATATATAAATATAAATAATAAATAAATATGTATTTTCAATCATAAGTTGAGTATTCTTGTTTTTTGGACTCATGTGCTCTATTTATATGTTGCTTTTAAATTATGAGTGCTATAGCCTATGATCAAGAATAGCTATTGACACTCCTTTTGCTTTGATAAATTGTAGTTTATTCATACCAAATCAGAAAAGTTCAATTTATATGGCCATAGAACTATTTCTTTGTTGACTTTCTACCAAAAATATTTCCAAATTGCTAAATTGACCTAATTTTCTAGAGATGACCTCTTTCCCTTAACCCCTGAATGGCTCGAAAGCCCTTTGCGGTCGTATGTACATACGTATTTGAGTTGATTTGTGGGTTTTCCAAAAAAAATGCACCCACCATCATACAGCCCTTCAATATATGTTTGATTGTAACACTTATTTCTAGCTGATTTAAACTTTTGAATATTGGTTGCGACCGTATTTGGTACCGTAGCTCCATAGCCCAAGGACCTTCAGGGGTTAAGCTTAAATGGTCGATTCATGAGCCTCCTACCTTAGATGGCAGTTCTTCCTGGGGTTTTTGCAACGGAGAACCCAGCTAGGTATTAAGAATTGAATTAAACGTAAATCAACGAGGGAAACTTGAAGGTTTTTGACCATGCACCTCCTACCGTGGGTAAAGGAGAGTGAGCAACCCAAGCCATTTTCGGATGAGGCTTGGTTTTATTTCTTGCAATGAAGGTCTTTCATTTGTGTGAAAGAAAACTAGACTTCTGAACAAACCTTCATAAGTGCCGTGTTAGCCTAGAATAGTGAGTCCAAAAACAACAAATAAGTTTATAATGTAAATTGTTTTGTTGTTTCTAGGTTTTCTTATCCTAGAATCAACATGGAAGTTTGCTCTTAATGTAGTGAGAAATTAATTGGGATTAGGTGTCTTATGAGATTTTGAGTTTCCTTGATAAAATCCTAAATTTCTCATTTTCAATTGTTCTTATTAATGCAAAAACCCAATATTGCTTATATATTTGTATTTAAATTAGATATTTTCCAAAATATCAGCCAATTTTATCTGATTGAATAGAATTTCAACAGGGTTATTTTGTTTTGTTTCGACAATTCATTTGGCTGACTTTCTATTTTATTTTGGATCTCCCCGCTCATTGAGTGGGATTACTACTGTGGATGCAGAAGCCATTTATTTCATGAGAATGCTAACATTCTCAATGGCTTGAAAGGACAATTAATTGAAAGCCCCTCCATGTCGATCTAACAGACTCTGCCTTCCAAATTCCTGACCACAAGTGTAGATCGCGTTCTCAGATTTTTTTTGTTGGCCCGTACCCACATAGCAGTTTCACACAAAAACAACCCATGTATTAAAGATTTAATGAAATTTGAACACAAAGATAAAAGGTGAAAATTACAAGTGACTTGAGAAAACAGGAGACATATATGAAGAGTAGAAGAAGCTCCATTTTAAAACTAGAAAATAGAAAAAAAGAAGAGAAAAGAAAAAAAGTGTTCTGATCAGTGTATGTATCTCATATTCGGGGGGTCTTTTGGAAAATTGTGAGCATTTTGCCAAGAAAAGAAAACATTTTAGAAGTTGAATTGAAAATGTACCACAGGAGCACCCTTGGGGACCGACCAAAAATGTCCTTCAAAGTGTACAAGCCTGTTATGTGCAGAGTATAAACATGTTCACATGTGAGGAGAACTAGGCCATGTTATTAGATAGTGGAGGTGGAGTGCCATATGAGCATATGCAAAAGAAGAAAATGTATATATGTTAACTACACAGCCGGGAGATCCAAAATCAAAAGAATATGAGCCAAATGAATTGTCAAAAAAGCCTGTTGATTTATTATAATTATTTTTTGAGCAGTTAAAAATTGACGGCTAGATTTTTGGAAAATGTTTAATGTTGTAGCATAAGTATTGGGTGCGTGTATTATAAAAATTGATTAAAAATGAGAAATATAGGATTTTAACCAAGCTCAAATTCTCCTTGACATTGATGTTATTTATACACTCACTTCTTGTTATGTGTGACAGACTCAAAAATCTTCAACTTGTTGCTTGAAAAAACTTCATTCTTTTAGTTGTAGTTACTCATTAATGTCAAATTCTTCTTCTTTAAACACATTTATTACAAATTTAAAACCCAAATATAAATTTTCTACCTCTTTGCATTGTAGTGTGGAAACTTTCAACCTTGTAGAATAATGCTCTATAAACAAAGTTGCTATATCAAACACTTATTACAACTCAAAGTCAAGTTTGAAGTTTGATGTTGATCCTAAACCAATATTCAACTCAAATGTAATTGCCTGGTCTTTAAGGAGCTCATGTGGTTTAGGAAATGCTACAAAGTAGCTACTTGGCATCTAAACCCTTAAAACCCTATCATATAGGACATCTCATATGAGAGTAAAAGGTGTCATTGACCCTATTAGAAAATGTATTGGAAAAAGGGGAGCTAGATAGCATGATGTGCAATATGGATGATACCATCCCCCACTGTTTATCACAATTGCAAGGAAACAAAACCACTCCAATCACACTCTTCATCTTTGTTGCAAAAGTTCCAATGGCCAAAACAAGGGCAACAACCTTAGACCCACCCTAGGCAAGAAACTTGATTGAAAAGGTTTTGAAATACAATGGGGTTCTTATAAACGCTTTACCCACTATGTCCCATGTCCCACTTCGCATTGAAATGGGGGAGTATGATTAGTGTGAAGTTGAAAGTTGGGACTTGGCGCTTCACACTATGTCCCAATTTTCACGTCTTGGTTCACTACATTTTGTTTACGTGTCATCACTTTTTGAAAATTTTGAACCAAAGGAGGTGAAACTTCACTCAAGGTTTAGATTGACCATTTTGCTAAACCCAACCTTCAACCCAAGTTCCACCAATATTTTTGCATAATAATATTCATGACATTTTTAGTACTCATTTTTGCCTTTAATAACCCAACAAAATTGAGATCTCATCTTGAAATAGGACTTGCAAAGATGGAAAGTGAGATATAGTTTGAAGTGCACCTAAGCGCCTTGTGACTCTACTCCATGTTTCTGTACAAAATCATGGTGCCCATTTGGACATCTCGTTTTTGTAGCATTTGAAACAAAAACCAAAAAAAAAAAAAAAAGTGACAAATAGCAATTCTATTTTTGCATTTTCTATGAGTCCATAAAGTCCACAACATACATCTTATCTGTGTTGGGCACTCATGTAGGTTGAATGTATAGATTTAGGGAAAATTTGATAGATACCTCTGAAGTTTGCTATGTTTGTATAGATGCTTTTGGTCTTTTAGAAATTGCACAATATCCTTGGACAATAATTTTCAAGCATTTGTTTTGTTGTGCACACCACTTTCTTTTCCCTTTGGTGCACAATGTTTCTTTCTTGTATTGTTTCACCTGCACAAAAGAAGAAAGAAGTGGCAAGCACAACATATCAAATGCTTGGAAATTATGATACAAGGGTATATGTGTAATTTCTGAAAAACCAAGGGCATTTAAGGTAGGAGGCCTGAACTCCGTTAGGGCACTAATACCATTCACCTCCCCAAATGAACTCTGCCAGTACGTGTCCTTATTCATAGCCTTTCAGAAATGTACAACGAACGTACATTTGAGGAAGTGATCCATTTTAGAGCCATATGACTTTTCCACTTCAAAATTTCATAACTAATTCCACATTGCTCTAAAAATTACAAAATAACTTGAATTAGATGCCAATTCCTCTTGTCTTTCAAGGAAAATTTACTGAAAAAATATTTCAAGAAGTTTCACCTCCCCAAAATTCAGTTTCAGCTCTTAGATGGTCGGTTTATGAGCCTCTTACCTTATACAAACATCACAAACTTCAGAGGCATTCATTAAAATTTCCTTAGATTTTACATGCAATGGAGCCAGAATTGCACTTGCTGCTTCCACATCAAAATTTGCTGGAGAAATCTGACAGCCAATTATTCTCTCTCTCGTTTCTTTTGACACAGATGCCCATGACATAATGAATGATAGAATTCTGAGCCCGAGCAGTCGGTCAGGGGCTCAGGGCTGCACTTGATAAATAAGAAGCAACCCCAAGGCTTTATTTTCACAGCTGGGCAGATCCAAAGTATCATGTCAAGCCAGACTGAAGCCATCTCAGATAAGCATCCCCAGCTGCCCTGGAAGAAAAATCATTACTTACCTGCCATTCATCCATGACACGTCACACTTACGTGTGTGGCTTCGGAATGTGATGACGGTGGCCATTTCCATAACGGGCTGCCCGAAGCCTGCTTCTCAATGAAATGGGCACAATCCCGTTGGCCATGCATTCAAAATATTGTACGCCACAAAAGTCCAGGTGAGTATTGTGTATGACCATATGTCCTTGAATTCTAAGAGCATCCGCACCTTTGTTTGTCAAAATTCATGCGCTAAGAGTTTACATCTGTTTTTGAAGAACCCTAGAAAAAATTATCCCCCATTATCACTCACCAAATGTGTCTCATAAATGGTCAATTGATCAATCACCAAGTAAAATATAATATTAAACTTCCTACACTTAAAATGAATAGTGATTTTAAGAGTCATTACTTGACATTTTAGGATGGAGTGTCATGAGAATAATTTGAGGGGCATAGAGCATTTATCATGCAAGTATGACAAGTGTCAAACTCTTTGCTTGTAAGGGTGTGGATGATCCAAAACTCCACATATATTCACAAATGTGGATTGTATTGGGATGCTGCTAGATGATTGACTTGTTGCTAAGCTACTCAATTGATTATCCAATGCATAAAGTGCTCTTCTAATCTACTTGGGTTCTATAGGGGTTGTACTTTTTCAAAACATCTGAATATGTATTTGTCAAATTTGACATGCTAAAATTTTAACATTTATTTTTGAAAAGCCTTCAAAATTCTTGTCTCTCACTCTTGCTCACTAGCTATGCTCCATGATGTTCAATTCATTTACCATCAAGTGGAATACAACATAAAATGGTTTGAAGGGCCATTACTTAGCACACTAAGGTTACGTGCTATGAAAATATTTTTACTGGCCTAGAATAACTTACTTGTCATCCAATTGTGATGAGTGCCAAACCTTTGGCAGGAGATTATGCAAATGCGTTTAAAACGTTTTCTTCAATCCACTATCTTTGACAAAGAATTAAGTAATGAATGAGCTTTATGCTTTTGTAAAAGGAGTGGTAATACCAACTAATAAGAAAACTGTCATTGCAACTCTTGGATGGGCTTGTAAAACCCCAGCTATGCTCCAATTTGGCCCCTTAAGTTGCAAGACAACGATACTCAACTTTCAAATAGCATCCCACTCGTGTCTATTTCACACTTTAAATCCAACAATTCAATTTTTTTATAGATGTAAGCTAACACCCAATTGCAAAACCAACAAATTAAAGCTTGTTACGGAGAATTTACACCTTCCATACAAGAGAGCATAATATTGAAATTGGATCTACCTAGAACTAATATTTTTAATTCCTAAATCATTCATATAAAAAAAAAAAAATACACATCAAGAAAGTTTCTAATTTTCTTTCAATTGTCAACAATATTGAAACGATAATCAAGCCAATTGAAAAAACAGAAACCTTGCTTACACGCATACAATGACACTATCAAGTGAAATTTCCTTAGAATAATTATATCTTACAATGCAAGAAACACTTTAGAAACACCTCAATATTATTATGATTCTTCCGAGCAATAAAGTATGACCAAGGTAGCAATTGACTCAAACATCACTTTTTCCACAATTAGCAAGATGACTTGTTGAAAAATAGCAATTTTTTTTGCTTCTGCACACTAGAAGATTTTTGATGGGTTTGGAATTATTGTGTCCAACTATGCAAGGGGAGCAAAGAAACGAAGGTGTTCTCACTACATCCAAGTCCTATGTCTTGGCTCCCTTTGAAATGCCCACATGATAACAATAAATATATGGTACTAAGAACATAAAAAATACGCTCCAATAACAAGTTGGAGTAAAAATGTAAATCCAACTTGGGAGTCAAGTCCCAACAATTTCAACACACCAAATATTCAATCATCTTTTTATGTTCGTTTATTTCCTTTTCAACACAACAAAGGCATTGAACTTTTAGTTGTAGAATCAAAACATGGAACAAAGTGTAAACAACTTCTTCGAATGCCAATTTTTTTTGTTGAAAGGGGTGCAGTCTTCTTGCACTCATGCCAAGATGCCTTGAGCTTCATTTCCATCTCAATTCAAAGCAAGGTTAAATTTTAGCAATCTTTTGCTAAAAACTAGTTCAATTAATTTTTTTATAGAATGTTGGACAATACATTCTTCCTTTTTTAGTGGATAAAGTTGCTAAATTGCTCCATGATTTACACTCAATATTGTATTTAGGTTGCCTTGACAATTAGGTTGCCTTACCCTAGTAAGTCACCTCATGACTCATCACTTGATCACTTGGAGGGACATGCAACTCTTTAGAAACTTGGATTTCATATGTTTTATGACTTGGACGTCACCAGTTTCTTTTTTACAACTTCATTGTTGTTGCCAAGACTTTTATGAGTTGTTTGTTGCAGTAAATTTTGACGTTTTGGCAAAGATTACTATAGCAGCAGCATTAAATATTTATATAGTGTAGAATGTTGAGAATTTAGTGTGGGACAACCTAAATGCAATACTCATTAGAGATGGTATTGCTCTTTTGGATGAAAGTCGGCTATTTTTTATGAAGAAATAAAATTTTATCTTTTTTTTTGCATATGACATCCATATCCCAAATAGCTTTGCCACAGCAGCAAGGATTGCTTTTTGCACTGCCCAAAATGAATGAAAATTGATCAATTTTCTTTTAAAGAACTCTGGTTCAAAGCCCAAAGTCCCAAACAACAAAGAAAGGCAACCAGCCAATTGTTAAAGGCATTGTTGACCTGGCGGCTGACTCTCACATACATTGCCGAAGGACAAACGTTGCCTTTTGAAAATGAACTGCACTGCACTTCAGCACCCACTGCTCTGTTCAATAATTTGTGGGTGTACCATATAATTGATGCTTCTCCTTGGGTATTCCATAGCTGGCAAACCTGTATAGAAATCCTAAAAAAATCAAAATCAAAATTAGCTACCCTTCATGGGGATTGTTCATCATGGAGCCATGAATCCAAAAGCATAATTATCCCATCTCCGCCCAAGGTTTTGGACGGTTGGGTAGTTGAGTCTTGTATCCAAGCCTGTGCAGCAGTGGAATCGTCCCCTTCAAAAAAACCCTACCAGCTGAAACAAAATCTGCCTTGTTGACTGTCTCTGGTTTTTTTCATTGGTCCAGCAAATGCGCCCTAGAAATGCATGCAAGTGAGGAAGAAATGGATGGAATCATCCGCTAGAGCATGTTTGTCTGCAAAACTAGCTATAATGAGTGGCTACTCATCCAATTTTGGGCAAACCTAATGCTTTCTGAAGGGGTTTTGGCTACTTCATCTCTATTTTTTTACCCAATTAATTTAGCTTTACTGCTGGTGCGGTGTCACTTGGGACAAGGCACTTGAGAGGGCGGCTCAGGTGAACTGACCCTTCATTGCCCTTTGTTCGGATGAATGGAGTTGGTGCTTTGTTAATTGCACATTCATGTTTTTGGGCCAAGGTGGAAAAGTTGTGTATTTCTTATAAACAAGGGTGAAAGTGAAAATTTATCTTACTTTGGAAATGGTCAACTATGTCCTCTTCCAAGATTCCTAAACTAAATTAGGGTCTCTAAATTCAAATGTGGATTCAAAATTATCTTATTTAATATTTTAATTGTATCTCAAAACTCTCACAATTTTTGAAACCCGAACTCAAAAAACTCAAAAAAGTAACTAATTAAGTTCTTGGCCCCATTCATCTAGGCAAGGTCAATGAGGGGTTAGTTCACCTTTGACCTTGTAGGGCTAGGTTGAGAGGCTTTAGTGTTGACCGACCAATGAGGGAGATATGAGTTCAAACATAGGCATTAGCTAGGTCCTTTTCACTATAGTACACTCAACTATGGTAGGTGTCAAACGACACCATTCTTGCACAAGGACTTGAGAACATCTTGAACAAAGAAACACGTCAATTCTTTACAAGGTCTACCTCCTAATGGAGGCATCAACCCTTTAAAAACCACACATATTTTCACGTAGAAACCAAGGCTAGTAAACTTAGATATGCAATTGAATCAAATATGGATCCGATTTTTAATAATCCAATTGTGCAAATGGGAAGAATACCCTGTTTACAGTAAAGTATCAACTAGATCTACCCTTGGAGGTGAAATATTACGATGATTGAGTGCTATAGGTGGGGAATCTCTAGTCTTTCATGCTTGTGTGGTTTTGGATCTTAGTGCTTCACACAAGTTTTGCTTGAGAAGAGCCTTGTATTTTTAAAAGCAAGCTTTTCCACCTTTTCAAAAATACTAGTTTCACTCAATATGAATAAAAATAGCAATCACATGTGTAGCTAAGTGGACAAATTAGTGTCAAAATGGTTCTCCAAGAAATTTGATAAATTCTACAAAAATTTGATCAGTGAACCCAATCAAGGATTGGCCTTAAATTTAGGATGACAAATTTCAAAAATGAAATGATAACACCATTTCAATAGATTCTCAAATACTACAATCATATTGCTACTGTATAGAGAATTAATACAAGCGTGTTTCTTAAGCAATTTGAATTTTTTTTAGGATAGCACAACCAAAATGTGACATTCCTTGTAGATGTTGATGTATTATATTACTGCTTCTACCATCTTTGACCATATATGGATTTGTATTTTGAAGGCTTGTTGTATAAAGATCAATATATACCAACTTGCATACCTGATTTCACTATTTTCTTTTGATTGGATACAAAATTATTGTGATCACAAACATTCTTCAAGACCAAATTCCAAATTTTAAGCGATTTTATCTATACATCAAAAACCACTCTCCTGAACCAAAATGTGGTTCGGTGGTCTCTCAAGGGTTAAAGATTGTAGGTCTTTTTTTTTCAATATGTCATCCTCTCGTTGCAAGAACTAACATATGCCTAGATCCAGGTTATGTGTTCTCAAATTTCATGTGAAAATCAGTGGACTTTCTCCTCTTTTGGCACAGGGACCTCATGTGGCTGCACCTCAGAACCCCCAGATTTTATGCACAGAACTGTAAATGGCCGCAATTCCATTGGACGTACTACGCAGCTGGAACAGGGGTCCTTGTCCTTATAACTTGGAGCTCAAGGAAACTATTAGCTACGAATTCATGATCAACAACAACAACCGCCACCCTCACTGAGACTCTGAGAGAGAGAGTCTAGATAGTTGACCTACCATTGACCTGGGACCGCAACCAATGGATGACTCCAGAAAATATTATAAAAATAGAAAAATAAACATACAATTTATTGCAGAAACACCCTGAAGTTACTCTTGTAGATGAAGCAACCAATCCGATCACTTCAAATTTGTTTTAAATGGGACTTGTGGCAAATGGGTCCCATGTCTGTCACAATGTCACTTGTGTGAATGATGCCACTTATTAGAGCACATTTGGTCAGTAAATGACTTGTAACTTGTAAGGGTATCTCCAATTCTCCACCCATCTTCAAAACCTTCATTATTGGGAAGCACAATATATTTTTTTTTTCAAAGTTGATCGTTTTTTTTTCCACTTATTCCATTAAGTGTATTAACTTTCAATCAATGACAAGTCTCCTAGTTTGCAAAAGCAAATAGATCCTTTGTCATTGATTGTTTAATTTAAGGTCTCTTTACATTAGTGACCAAAAGCAATGACAAAGGCAATTCAAATGATATGATTGGAGGAGAAAAGCCGGCTAATTCAACTATGCATTACACCGGCTAAAAAAAAAGAGTTAATCACGAGCAAAAATGGATGAGAGAGTGACATGAAATCCTACATATCATAAAATGGATAAGATTTCATGGTTATCTAGATTTTGTGTTTAGACACTCTTGAGAGGTTTGCTATCCGCATTTTCAACCCCTAAAGGCCCAAGCCCTTTTTTCTGTGAAAGTAACTCAAAACTGCTGCTTTTGGGGGAATGAATAGAAAGGTAGGAAAATAGTTTTTTTTTGGAAAGTCAACTGTAAGATCTTGCCCTAGAGTCCTAGATTGTAGGAGGTATTTGTGGGAAAAAAAATCCAACTCATTATAGATGTAGAGGATTGAGATATTGACATCTGAACTGAAAAAAATGCGTATTTTCCCTACTACCCAAAGATTTTAGAAGCCTTTTACCTCTCCTATATAAAAAAAATTGCTATATGCAAAGTTGAGGTTTATTGTTTCCATTTAGAAGACCAAGTTAGGTAAGTGTAGGAGATCTTTAAATGAATTAGAGATGTAAATCATACTTTTTAAAATCTTGCTATGTCATAAGGCCATGAAATTTGCATTTGGAAGATTTATGCAAAATTCAAAAGTTTGAATCACTTTTATCCAAACGGTAAAAAACCAAGGAATCTTAGCCTTCTACAACTTGGAAAAAGAAGAAGTCAAAAAACAAATACACAAAGAGCTCAAAAAAGCAAAGCACCAAATGTTACAAGGAGCAAAAGGAATGGAGGTTTGGGAGTCCCATAACTATCCGCAAACTAAAACTTCTCATAATTTTCATCTTATCAATCAAAAGTGAATTATTCAAAGCTTCCCATATACATACATACATCTATCTAAAGAACCAATTTCAGATTTTTATTTTAAAGGGATGCAAATTTTAAAGAAGTTTTTGAGCTCCTTGCCCTCCCCCATTTTCTAGATATTCATACACGGCTTCTTCAATAAATGTTAGAATAAAGAATAAATTAGATGCCCACGGAAATCTTTGAATTTTCCATCTCCCAGAAAAATTTCAGAAAATTGCACAAAGTAGTTTAGTTCTAAGTACATGCCCAAAATCCCATTTGTCCCCTAAGGGAACAGTTGGGCCTTTAGAGGTTAAAGCTTAACAAGAGTAAACCAATCAAAAAAATTGGGATGGCTTGGTCATTTTAACCCCAAAAGGCCCAACTTTTCCCTTGAGGAACAAATGGGATTTTGGGCATGTACGTACATCTAAACTACTTTGTATGATTTTTCTATAATTTTTATGGGAGATGGAGAATTCAAAGATTTGCATGGGCATCTAATTTTTTCTTCATTTTGACATCTATTGAAGAAGTCATGCATGAATTTCTAGAAAACAGGGGAGGGTGGGCATCCCAAAACTTCTTCAAAACTTACAGTTTTTTTTAAAATGAAATTTTGAAAAAGGTTCTTTAGACTTGTATATACGTGGGGAGCTTTGAAATATTCAATTTTGATCGATGAGATGAAAGTTGTGAGAAGATTTAGTTTGTAGGTAGGTGTGATTTTGAAAGAAACCATACCTACCAGCAACCTTAAAATTCTCATAACTTTCATCTTATTCAAAATTAAATGATTCAAAGCTTCTAACATATATGTAAATCTAAAGAACCTATTTCAAAGATTTTTCTTTTTTAAATATAAATTTTGAAGAAATTTTGGACTACCCACCCTCTGTTGTATTCAAAAATTCATTTTTAGCTTCTTCCATAAATGTCATAATGAAGAAAAAATTAGGTGGCCACGTAGATTTTTGAATTTGCCACTACCCATAAAAGTTTCAAAAAATCACACAAAGTAGTTTAGCCATAGCTACATGCTTGAAATCCCATTTGCTCTTCAAAGGGACGATGGTTCTTTAGGGATTAACCCCTAAAGGCCCAAGTGTCTGTTCAACAACCACTTGAGAACTTGGGTAGTGTCATATGGAGTTATTCTTTATTGGATGTTCTTAAAATTGTTTGACAAGGTGTAAATATGTATCCCCCAAGTGGAAATATAATTTTTTCCCCCATCGGATGCTCAATTCAAAAGTTATGCTACCCAATAGAATTTGGGCAGCTCGAGCACTTTGGGCATATTTAGAAATTCTTATGCTAGAACTCTCATCAATTTTTGAAATTTGGCAAGTGTGTAACTAAAAAGACAAGGGGTACAATTGTCAAAAAATAAATAAATTGAGGTCTTACATCACATTCCAAAGGGAGTCAAACTTTGTTAATCATGTGCAGATAGTTTCAAGAAAAAAAATTCCTCTACTGCAAGGCCTATTATTGTTCAATCTATAGACCCAAAGCCCTTAAATTTGTTTTCTCAAACACTCCAAATGTTTGTCTCTAACTTTTCACCATTCAGCTTTCAAATAAAAGATGTTCTTAGTGCACAAGAAATCATGAAAGAATGATTAATGTATTGCCAATTCACGTAACCCCTTATATTGCAGGGCAATTTAGAGTAAGCTAGATTCATCATTTGCTCTTGATCTTTTTGTGAATGTACCTAACAAGATTTAGATATTAGTGGGAAAAAAATTTAATTTATGCCAACCAAAAATTTGACTCCAAAGAGGCTCAAAAGTCTACTAATCCATTTGGGTAGGAACAAAAAAATATTTTTTATAAATTTCAGATTCTATAATCTTTCAATCCGTGTGGTCAAATGGGCTGAATTTTTTTGCACTCAGCACTAAAAATTTTTTACTACAAATTTGTACGGTTGAAGTTTCAAATGTAATTTTCAAATTAAAATTCACATCCAAAATATTGAAAAAACGCAAATTTTGGCAGTTTCTGGTAAAAACAAACCTTGAGACTTTAGGGGTTAACATCAAGTGTGAACTCACCCTTCGTTACATATGGGAGGAAACATCTGGGACTGCTTTGTGAAAACCTGTTATTTACTTTATAAGAATTAGTGCCATAACCCAATGTCAGAATCGACACATTTCTATTGAATATTTATTTAGTCATTAAGAGCGGAAGGATTGGAAAACGCCAAAATCAGAAAGATCCTCTTTTCTCCTTTGATTTTTTTTAAACATATTATTTTGTTTAAATCTTTTTAAAATTTCAGCATCATTTTTTTGGGACCTGCCCGTTGTACACGGTGGTGGTCAATCTTATCTTCATTACCTATAGGCTGCATGCAGGTACCCCATTTTCGAGATGAAAAAAATCCTCATGCATGCAGATGTTTGGAGTACCAAGGCATGAGCAATTGCCAGCTCATCATGAGAGCAAGTTCCAGGTTTACCCACTGGAACATGATGATTCAATGAAAAGGATTTAAAGGAACATGCGCTCTCGCATTGAAGGCCATTTATGAGAGAAATCTTCCCATTGGATGCTCGCATGCTTAGTCACACCATGACGTGGCATCTGTGAGCTTCCTGATACACGTCACTGCTTAAGGCCAGGCCACACCAGACAAACAGCGTTCTCATAAGGGAGTTTTGTAAAGCACTAACTTTTTCTATGTAAAAACAGATCCCACAAAATTTGGCACTTGCCTTTCTGTTATGATTCAAATGGGCGCCACCAATGAAAAGAGGCATGTTACCATATTCAGGGGGCTTGAAATTGGTGCACAGTTGTTGCCACTCAAAATGAAAGAGTTGTGAGACCCCTTGGATTTATCCTTCTACACCAAATAAGCTCGTTACGTTGCACTAAGCTATTTCTTCCACGTTTTCTCCATATTGAATATTTACTTTCGTTGGTATCATGGTAGCTTATGTACATGATTTTCAGCAATAAACAATCATAAACTAAAAATTTAATATTCGCTAATGTAGAGCGGCAAAGCTAACCTAATTCCAACCGTACTTCCTATTCCCTTGTGGCAAAATCTTCATACATCATCTATGTGTTGTGAAAGTGGTTCATTTTACATCCAGGTAAGTGGAAGTAAGGCGACCTAAATTGAAAGGCAACCTAATGCGAGTATTTTGGTGTAGACTGTAGAGGGCTTTTTCATGGTTTTTCCAGTTTATCCAATATTCTCATTAGCTACCATTTTCATTGCCGTAAGGACAAACTTCCATGCTTCATGAAAATTGGATAGTTAAAAAAATCATAAAAGAGTTACAAAGTCTTGTGTCAAAAAACATTAGACGTTGAAAACGGTGTTAGGACAATTCACCTATAAGAATCATGAATATTTTGGAGATCTAGATTTTTTTACTTCAAAAACTGTCCATCACCTTGGCCAATTCCAATCAAGCATGGAGGTTTGTCCCAAGCCACTGTGGTTACTGCAACCAGCCAGTCAATGAAGACACAACAACTCACCGTAGTTGCAGAAGTAGTCTAGTTACGTGGTACATCACCGAAGCGCAGGCATGCAGAGCCGTATACAGTGGTACAACAACATACCACGCTATCCGCAGGAGAGGAAAAAGCAAAGGAAAATTCAAAGGGAAAAGCAAAGGAAAATTCAAAGGGAAAAGCAAAGGAAAATTCAAAGGGAAAAGCAAAGGAAATTTCAAAGGGAAAAGCAAAGGAAAAAGCATAGGAAAAAGCATAGGGAAAAGCATAGGAAAAAGCTTAGGAAAAAGCATAGGAAAAAGCACAGGAAATAGCAAAGGAAGTGGAAAATGGAAAGCAAAGTAAAAAGAAAAGGAATGAAAAAGGAAAAGGAGGAGAGACAGTGACGATGCAGGATTTCTAAGTTAACGCTGCCAGCATGCAAGTAAGAAGCAGCTTGAGGGTCACCGTTACACAAGCCCTAGGGGATCCTTGCAGCTACTGACAGCTCACCCTGAGAGCTCTCCAGAGCCAACCAGGCCATCGAGTCACTGCAGGTCCTGAAAAACCAAAAAATCCCCCCCAAGTAATATTTGATGACCTTGAGTTAAAAACACATTCAAATTCAAAGTCCAAGTGTGAAGGTCAAGTCAAGACTCAAGAATACGAACAACTCATTTTTTTGTTTTTGTTTTTTTTCGAGACTGATGTGAATTGAGGGGTCTATTCGTATTTGAAACTCCATACTATGTCCTACTCAACATTGGATTGATGGGAAAGTCACATGCCACATGAAGAAGTTATGAGTGGCGTTGCTGCGAGTTCAAGAAAGGTTGGTTACAATTTGTGACAAATGTGATGTGTAGCATATAAAAATCTTTTAAACAAACATAACAACACATGGATTTGGAAATTGGACAATTAAAATAAAGCTGGTTAAAAGCAAGCTAAAAAATAAAAAAACACAAATTCAAATTTCAGCCAATGATTTTGTCATTTTGTTTGGCCGACTCTCTATTATTTTGTTGTATCATTACCCTCACATGTATACCTCTCTTCTATAATCCCATTGCAAATCATCTCAACACAAACCTTACAAAACTAAATTGCAAGAATATAGATTTGTAATGGTTTACAAATATTGCAATCACACAATCCTTGGCACTAGTAGCTCAAGAAAGGCAAATTCCACATTGGTAAATTTGATGTTTTAGCACTATTAGCACTCTTTTTAGCCACTTAACATGAAAATAGGGGTAGTCACATCTTCTTCACTCCATTCTCAATCTTTAAAGAATGGGGACAATTTATCAAGATTCTATTATATGAAGATTGAGATTTTTTTTTTGTCTTTAGCTCTAAAGAATATGAATGGGTGTGTAAGTTTTAGCATGTTTCTTTTTCATCTCGCTCTTCTTGCTTTCACCCTCCTTGTAATTGAAGACCTTAATTGAGTGTGCAAATGCAACTTGCTTTCTTACAACATTACCATTTGCAAGGTAAATTCATTCTCCTTTCTCTACCCCCATAAGAGGGGAGTCACATCTTCTTCCATTCAGAAGTACTCCAGTGACTTCTACTCCACAACTTCTCATTCTTCATAAAGGTTTCAATCTCGTAGAAGGTGAGTAATGAAAATCTCATTTGGGAACATTGCTGGTGAGTAGTGTGACTGGTCACATGAGCTCATTTTCTCTCAAATTCGAACAAACAAGAGAGAGAGAGAGGCAATGATTCCACCAGACACACACTGGCAGTGATGCGATCTGAACTGTAAAATCACTGATAGCCAATCAATGTAAATATTTTTATTTTTTATAGAAAACCCCCCTCCCCAAATAATTCCGTTAATCTTCAGGAGTGAAACAGATCAGTCATCAGTCCAGTGAAGTTGGATCACCACTCATCAGGCAGCCCTCAGGGCTGGCACTCAACAATCCTTCAGCCTCACTGGCACCAGCTGACTCCTCCCTCGCCCCAGCACAGCCCAGCACAGCCCAGCCAGCCTTTTCTTTTTTTTCTTGGAATTACCACCTCCCCCCTACCCCCCTCCCCAAGGCCCCCAACGCTTCAAATTTTGCAGCTGGCAATCCCAGTTCAGGGACACAGAACCGAAACTATATAGCCCCCATGCCCACTCTCACCTTTTCTCAAACCACTGTCCGTCGCAGTGCTAAGCTTAACGTCGACCTGCACGCCAGGTCCTTAGCTTGCTTGCCTGCATTGCTTTAACGTCGCTCCTGCCTCGTAAGCGTAGCTGCGTTTAAGCCTGAGGGTGGGGCATTGGCGAGCCTGCCAACGGCTCAAAGGTCAAGTCTTTCACATCACAAGTTGAATTGTCTTGTGAAACCCAGCCAGCCAGAGGGACGTACAGCGCTTCCAGCTGTAGATTGCTTGTCACCTGTGAGGCTCATTAAGTAGGTCCACTTGAGTTGGTGCAGTACTACTACTACTGCTACCTGGGGAAAGACGACAGTTGGGCACTCACTCAGCCCTCTACGTGTTTGGGTTCAGCCGGAGCCTCGGTCCCGTAGTTCGTAGCCTGCCTGCTGCAGCTAGTCAAAGGTCTTGTCTGGGCTGTAAGGCAGCTAAGCTAAAGCCTAAGCTTAGTAGCTCCCTCCCTTTCTTATAAGGTCCCTCGGTGACGCCTCTTGTTTGAGACACACTCCCAGAGTTTGCAGCAGTTGTGTGGGTTTGAGTTCCCATTTCTTTTTCCGTTGCATTCTTGACCTCTACAAGTAGCCATTCTTTTCTCGTTGCATTGGCTCCAAGAATTTGGTTGAGCACTACCAATTCTGGCAGATTCTGTACATTGCTGGCGATTCGCAACCCATCTTTCGCTTTTTGATCGCATTGGCTTGTAGCTTGACAAAGAAGTTGGTTGAAAGCTGGAGATTATTTAGCACAGGAAAGGGATTTGTGTCTGCAGTTTCAGGAAGTGGAGCCACGTTTGTCTAGTTCAATCTGACAACGTTTTGTTAAACGTTTTTATTACCACCTCGGAGGTGATCTGCAAATTTTCAGCGACATCTTGCATCCATGGCGGGAGTTAGAGTGAGCATTTCGGTTGTGAGTGTGCTGTTAGCGATGGCTATGGTGGTGGACGCGCGCTCACCGCCTTTGTTTTCTATCACTGGAGCGACCGAGACAGAGGCAGTGAGTACGGGGAGGAAGCTCTTCAAGCTGGTGAGCAACACATTGGTGCTGCCATACCACAATGGCCCTCTGCTCGCCGGCAGCACGGCGCTCAACGTGTACATTGTGTGGTACGGCACCTTCAGCCCCGCGCAGAAGGCGATTATCACCGATTTCTTCTCATCGTTTGAAACCCCCGGCGCAGCAGTGCACCCGTCCGTTGCGAGCTGGTGGAAATTGACCTCGGGGTATAAGGACAACAAGAACAACATCCCCGCGGGGGCGGTGAAGCTCGCAGGCCAAGCTGATGATAACTACAGCATGGGGAAGACGCTGAAGCAAGCCGACTTCGAACTGCTGGTGGTGAACTCTCTGGCGACTCTGCCTGCCGATCCGTCCTCTATTTATTTCCTCCTCACGGCGGCCGACGTGGTAGCCGAAGGTTTCTGCATGAACACATGCGCGTCGCACTCGTTCACTCCGGCCACAACAGCGTCCAAGAATTTCATGCTGCCTTACTCCTGGGTGGGAAATTCGGGAACGCAATGTCCGGGCCAATGTGCATGGCCGTATGCGCTCCCTCAGTATGGCCCGCAAGGAGCGAAAGCCTTGGTCGCACCGAACGCGGATGCGGGAATGGACGGCATGGTGATCAACGTGGCCAGTATGTTGGCCGGGACTGTGACGAACCCTTTCAACAATGGCTACTACCAAGGCGACGCTTCGGCGCCCTTGGAAGCCGCCACGGCGTGCACTGGCATCTACGGCGCGGGCGCTTTTCCTGGTAACCCCGGCCAGTTGATTGTTGATCCTATCACGAGCGCCAGCTACAACGCGCAGGGCGTCGGCACTCGGAAATACTTGTTGCCTGCTCTCTGGGATCCTGCTACTCTGACATGCATGCCTGTGTCTTGAGCCACAACAATGGCATGTCACAACATCAAAGAATACGAATGACGACGACCACGTGTGAGTGAGCCAACTGCCGAAGGAGTTGGTGATATCTGAATCTCGGTTGGCTTCAATTCACGGGAGAGATGAAGCCTTGATTCTCGTCTCGGTGGATTTCTCGAAGCTGTTATAGTGTGGATCATGAACTTCATGACTGGAGAAATTTCAATAGTTTTCTTCTTTTTTCGCGTGTGAAGGGAGGAGTTTGTGTAAGGAAAACTCAGTTTCGATCTTTGGAGTGTGCGGGAATTTGTGGTTACAGATGATGATCAGTCTGTATATAAAGGTGCCTGCTGCAAGGCGTAGGTGTAATTAGAAATGTAGGTTCAGAGCAGATTGTCGTTGGAGTTTGTGGCCAACACCAATTTTGGAGCTCCGCATGAGGAGACACTAGCTTGTATATCTAATAATTGTGATTCATTTGTACACTAAAATATCTTCGAGTCTCGATCGTTTCTCTCCGCTTCATACCATTTGAACTCCTCTTTGTTTTTGCTTGAAAGGTCGCGAATGATCGTACATTGGAATTCCTGCTTCTTGAGGTTGTCGCGATTTCTGTTGTTAAACAACCGCATCTGCTTTGTCAGTTGCGGATTCGAGGTTGATCGCATGTATATATGTATGTAGATAGAATCTGTACCTGTTGATTTGCTGTGATCAATCCTTCGACGATGCCATTTGTAAGAAAACAATCAGCAGAGTGTTAAGAACTCCGAGATTTCGCATACGAAATTGAGATTGTTTACAAGATGACTTTGGTCTTCAACGCTGTCGACTTCGATGGCAAACCTAAGGCTAACGGTAACGGTTTCGCCATAACTCTGTTGCTGCAATTTGTTGTTGAAACTCTACTGTTCAGTACGTTTCTCTGTTTTGTCACTCTTTGCCTACATTCTACTTCCATATCCCAACAATTGCGCATCGATGCTCTGGAACCGTTTTGCGAGGAGTCGATCCTTAAATCCTCATCGTCCATATCCATAATACGGCGTTTGTAATTTGCAATTCTATTATCGTCTCTCTTGATCGCCAGATTTGCGGTTCCCGTTTAGAATAGGGCGAGCGACGTTGATGTTTTCGCGAAGTACATGCGATAATCGTGCGGTATTCGCACAGGACTTCAATCAGTTGCAGGAATAGCCAGCGATTGTGGTTTCCAGTGTGCTTTTCGCGATTCTTGGAGATCTGTGACTCTTTTTCTGATGGCTGCGTTTCTTGGACGAGGTTGCGTATGAAAATTTTGACTCCACGAATGCGAATTGTTTAACGAGGCTGGATCTTGAAGCTCTGTAGCCAGATTCTTTAGGTCATAGCTAAAGTTGTTTCTATTCTGGCCTAGATCTTTCATCATCATATGTAACGAAGATTCAAATTAGTAGCGGCCGAGTGATGACGTCAGTCGGAAGCCGTTACGATTGTCCGAGGTCAATTGCGAATGCGAGCGCTTGCAACGAGTTCCGCAATCGTGCAATTGATATCACCATGTGAGGTGAACCTTCATTAGTGCGCAACTTGTAATGTTTGATAGGATCTGCATCCTCGTTATTTGAAACTGTTGCAATTTTGGCCTCTTGGATCTTCCTTCCGCTATTCGGTGTCTCTTTTGTCGCAGAATTGTCCATGGCTGTGGCGGCAGAGCTCATTTGACTACTGTGCCAATGTTCTGTAGAATATTTGATAGCATGTCCTCATCATTGCCAGAAACTGTTTCAAATTTTGGTCTCTTGGATCTTTTAGGTGTCTCTTTGGCAGATTTTTTGGCTTTCTTGCAGCAGAATCCGCCATGGCTGTGGCGACGCAACGTCAGTTGAAAACCATGGCAATGCTTACTAGCTAACCTTTAATTTTCGACTTCTTTGACGCTTCATGAAGTGCAGACGTTGCATGCCATGAGGCAATGGAGCCGCGTACAGCACGCATTAGGTTTCTGCGTCGCTCCTGCGGTCGGGCATATCTTCAAGCTGCGGCTCCGAGGATATGGCGGGATTGTGGAGAGCCTGGAGAGAATTCCGAGGGGAACATATCCTTTGGACGCGTATCACCAGTTGGTGAAAGCGGGAGCGATCAAACTAGACGCAGGACAAGTCGCAGCATTGCAGCCCTTGGAACGGTTACACAGGGAGCTTGAAACGTATGAGCAACCAACTCCAGGCATCGGCAACAAGCTTTTCTCAGCTGTAGGATTTAGCCGACCAAAGATGGCTCCCCAAGGGTATGATGTCCTGGCTGACACTGTGAAAATGCTTGTTTGAATGTTGTATTTCAGCTTTTGGTTATGATCGATGGTCCTGTGAATGCACGAAAGATTTTGACGTGAGCCGTGCAAAAGATAGGGTGATAGACACCAGCAAACTTTACCTTCTGACTGCACCTGCATGACAGCTAACCCTAATGTTTACTTTCCTGACAATTGTGCTTTCCATGCCTTCTTTATTTTTTTATTCTTGATCATTCCTACTAGCCAGTACGTCAGTACTCCCTGGCAATCGTTTTCTTGCATGTTTTGTATACTTTCATGAAAGTTGATCTTTCGCAATTCAGTACTGCAGAGTGCAGAGCTTTGAATGGTACTAAGGTTGACCATTCTTTCTGATTGTTTTTGATCCACTCAAACTGTGGCGCAGGGTTTATATTTATGGAGGGGTAGGTACAGGAAAGTCGTTGGTGGCGGATATTTTCTTTCACTGTAGCCCCATCCAAGGCAAGCGAAGAGTTCATTTTCATCAATTCATGCTTGACATCCACAAGAGGTAAGAATTCTTCAGTGCCTGCACACGCAATGTAAGTGTTCTTGGCCACTGAGGATTATAATTGCACAAAAGATTCAGTCCAGTGAATTTCCAAGAACAATTTTTTGGAATTGGATGCATTCGATTCATAGGTTCTATAAGTTTTTACAGTCCTAGAAGGTTATGCCCTTGGACATCATTGGCTTGACTGGCACGAACCCATGCATCTGGCAGCTTAGTAACCTTGTATGCCAGTGACTTCCTTGCAATAACACTTGCCTTGCCATAACGTAAATAGTGGCAAGAGACGGATACAATGTAAACATCATCTTTTCGTTGTTAAAAATGATATATCGCAATGGACACTCATAATTCATATCATTTCCCCTTAGTCACCCCTATAATGACAGCCCTTCCTCATGCATGGCCCTTTCTGAGATACACTCTTGAGATTGGTCAATAACTGGGAGAGTTGTTGTGATCATGGACCAGATTACACAGCATGCGAACCTCGCACCCCAAGGATGCTGACGTTGTTGAAGTAATGGCCTTTGATGTCCTGAAGACAGGCTGGTTACTCTGCTTTGATGAATTTCAGGTTGAGAACGACTCGATGACCTTCATAATCCACCGCCACTCGTGGTATCCAGAACTTTCATTATCAAATGAGCTAGTAAAAGCTGTACTGAATTACTTATCTAATGTTTTGATTACCATTTCGTATAGATTTCGATGGGGTCTTAGTGTACAATGTTGATGATCATAGTTTCTAGGCAAGATCCGTCCATCAGATTTCTTCTGGAAATCTGGTTTTCTATTCTAAAGCGGAATACGTACACATTATGAATACCAATAGGATGACATCTATTCTTCTTACTCCTGAATATGTCTTAATTTTCCAAAGAACTTGATTGCTTCAATGATGAAAGTTTTTCAATTTGAGAAAATTTTACTTTAAGAGGTTGATTGCATGGGTTGTTCCTGGTAGGTCACTGATATAGCTGACGCAATGCTTCTGAAAAGATTGTTAGAGAATCTTTTCAAAGGAGGAGGAATCATGGTGGCGTCTTCAAATCGTGCACCCGCTGAGGTTTGTCTCTGGATGAATATGCTTTGTGGTTAATTTCTGCTAGAGCAAGGACGGAAGTTATAAGTGGTTTTTTCTATGTTATGAGACGGTTTAGCCAGAACTAACATCTCTGCACCACACAGCTACAGAAATTTCGTTATTGAATGTTTCAAGCTAATTGAGATCTTAGAACGTACATTGAAATTACCTCTGTCATTTGTCTATCCTACAGTCGAGGAATTATACTCCGCCTACAGATAATACTGAACCCTGCAAGAACACAATTAGCTTAATGAATGTGCCTACATTGTTCCTCTTCACTGATCGAATTTCTCGATCTTATTCTGTGTTTGCAGTTGTACAAGAATGGTATCCAAAGGGAGTTGTTTCTACCATGCATTGAACTGATAAAGAGTCGGTGTCAAGTTTTCGCATTTCGTCCGCAAGCATCTGACTATCGTTTGATCGGTGCTCGCCCTGAAGGTTCCAGGTGACTTTGTACTCAACATACAGTTTTCTGCAATGCGACGTATCGCGGCTTGTTGTTTAGTCCTCAAATCTATTCAAGCTAAATCCGGGTGCTCGACTTGCTAAAAGATTTTGTTTGGTCATCCAGTGCTCTTGACAAAGTATGGCACACGCCACTCGACGACAATGCAGCTAAGAAAATGGAGCTTGGCTTCAAGCAGCTCGCTGGGGACCGCGCCATTGGTCGCACAATTTTGAAGGAAGGGACTCGCACAATAGAAGGTAACCACTCCAGTTGTTGGTGCCCAACATCAGCTTACTGAAATCAACTGCTAGACTTGCCTCTTTTTCAATCTATCAAAGCCATGCAGAATGCTCGTATGGACTTCTTTTTTGCTTTCAGTGGATAATCAGGCAGGGCTCATCGCACTAGTCAGAGCTCTTACCAGAACTCATTGACAAGCAGTATAAACCCGAGCTATGCTTGAACATCATAGAGAGGGCCTTGATATAAGTGTTGCATAGTATTGAGGTACCATGTGATGACTGGCAGTTCCGAAAGCTGCTGGCGGTGTCGCAGTATTCACATTCCAGGAGCTTTGTGGTACCGCGAAGGGAGCAGCCGACTACCTTGCAATTGCGTCCTCGTTTCACACGATTTTTATATCAGGCATCCCGCGTCTCACTAGGATCCACTCCGAGCTCGTATGCACCAACCACTTCATACTCCAGTAGTTCTGTTTACAAGTTGGCCTCTTTCCCTACTAAGTCTCGGAAATTTTGAAGACATGGATTGTAGTATGTCTCCTGGACGATCTGCTGCGCAGAAAAGTTTGGAACAGTCAAATGTCATTGTGGTCATGGTTATCATGGTACAAACGGTTGTCACGTCGTCATAGATTTCTGAAATTCCGGTGGTTGACCGAATTACCTAGCTGACAATATTGCCTTATTCATGCCCTATAATTCTGCATTTTGTTTAGTAATGGACTCCGCCGTTTTTATAGATCCCAACCAGGCAGTACATTATAACTTGGGATTGATTGTTCCAGGCAAGGAGGTTCATTACTCTGGTGGATGTTTTCTACGAGCAGGTACGTTTACCGAACTTCTACACGCTCAGCGGCCCTAGTCAAGTCATTGTCTTGTCCTAAACTAGGCCAGGACATGTTAAGATAAGAGCAGCATATAAATCAGGATTTGGTTGTCCTGAGTTCTCGGCCAAACATGATAAAAAAAACTGCACACAAAGGTACATTCGCACTTGGAATTAGTAGTGCTAGCAAAATGGTTTAGTCCGTAGCTGAGCAAATTCCTTACTAAGACTCTTGCTAATTCCACTATGAACCATTGTGTGAAGATCTCTTACAATGCGTTTTTTTGACGCTGTTCGAGGAATATCGAAGGTTCTTTGGAATTATTTTTTGGAACGGTATCACTTGCATAAATTATCAATTTGATTAGACCTCATTTGAACTTTCCTTTGTTGATGTCCTTTAGGTCCTTTATGTTACCAAGAACATAGAGAACATAGAGATCGACAAGGTCAGCCCTAAGATTAGAAGTACCGGAGTCTAAAACCACTTTGTTTGGGGGATTTAATCACTATGTGAATTAAAGATTCCCGGTTAGTCCGAGGCTGAACTTAATTTCAGCCTGGCTAATGTACTAAAGGGGGGCTGAATCGCCAATATTTAACCTGGATTTCACTCCACAATGCTCACGATTTCCGATGAAGTTTGTAAGAAAAGAAAAATGATTTTCCTTACAACCACCAAGGACGAGTCTTCTTTCTAAACCTTCAATCTCAAGGATATCTCAGTACTGGTTCTTGTCCTTGCAGAAAGTAAAAGTGATTATAAGCGCAGAAACAGATCCTGGCGGTTTATATCAACCTAGGTAAAGCTGCAATCTATTAACTTTCTTGTTCAGTTTCTAAGGATTTCCGCTCTCTGCGTGGTTTGTTGCCTTCATCTATTACTGCAAACTGGTGCTAGTACTTTCATTTCCTTCCTTATTCTACAACTCCTCAGCATTTCATATTAGGTAAAATGGGTGGGTCGGTGTACGTGAATTATAATCAGTTGTCCGTAGTAGCATAGAGTTTGAAGAGGGCATGTTATGGCAGGGCAGAGGATTCTGCAGCAAAAGGAAAAGCAGACGCTGGCTTCCCTTCAACTGAACCAAAATATGTGGAGAGTGATGAGGAGTTTGCGTTTGCTCGAACCGTGTCGCGGTTGAACCACATGCAGACTAGTGATTATCTCTCTAGTGCATGGGCTGATCCTGGCAAGGCCTTTATTTGCCACCTCGAGAGCTCAACTTTACTAGAAGGCGATTTACGGAGGTGAGTTCGCACCCTGTATTTATAGAATTACAGTCATCTGAACTCAAATAGTCTCAATAACTGGAGACCTTGCATGCAGTTAAACAAAATCTGGAAAATAATCAGCTCTAGCTAATAAGAGAGTGTGATTCACACGGTTGCCGTTAACCTCAGTCTTGGCATTATGTTTTAGAGAGTATGTGTGATTGAAACAACTTCTAATTTGTCACGAATGCTGAGGTGTGAAGGGTATGGGACCGTTATAACGTAGACTCAGACCACAAATTGAGTAAGGATGAACTTCTACTGATGATGGAGGACCTCACCGAAATCAAATCGGGCCATAGATACGTGCCGTCGGTATGTGTTTTATCTCATGTTTTCTGCCCAAATACAAGCTTTCTCTAAGTTATTTGTTATGTATTGCTATGCGTTATTATGTTACAAAACCACAAAGCGTCAATGCAGGAATTGGTGGATGATATGTACAAGAAGTTAGATGCCAACAGTGATGGGATTGTAGTGTGGACGGAGTTTCGTGATTATTTTTTGCGTTATGGTCTTCAAGTGCAAGCAGTTTAACAGAGGCCTGCCATAGAGTTCTTCTTTGTATGGTGAAAGAAATGATCTCTCTCAGTTGTTGCGTCATTTTTTATACCCAAGTCATCAACTACTGTGTGACACACTAGCAGAATGATAGATTGTTTAGCTTTCTCGGACTTGTTGTAACGGATTGAATTTTGTACGTAGCAACTCCAAAAACAGCAAAAATCTTGGTATCATGTTGTTAGTGTGCTGTGCATTTATTTGCACATTGTGATTGAGTTTAGACTTGGCTTTTTAAAGATTCTGTTTGATGCTGCATGCTTTAATTGTTGTGTTTATATTTTTACACTTTTTTTTATTGTTCTTGTGTGATTTTTCTGATGTGATGCTTTAGATTTAGAGTTGGTGTTTCAGGTTTACAGTGTTTGATACTAACATTGTATTCTTGAAACGGTCACATGGCATATGAAAATGGTTGAGTGACGCTAATGCAAGTTCAACGCTGGTCACAAGGGAGAAATGTGAATTGCATTATGATTTATGGGAAAGCATGTACACATCGAAAATCTTCCATTGAGAAACGATTAGAAATCATTATTATTTTCTGTTCTTTTGTAGATCAAGAAATAGAATTCAATATGAACGTTTGAAGATCCTGTGTCTCTTACATTCGTATTTGTAATTGGTTTTTTCTCTTTTTGTGCAAATTTATATTCTTTTACACAGCTGGAGAAACAGGTGCATTAATTAGGATCTCTTAGTGTTTTCAGGTTTTCCAAGTTGGATTAGCGCGTAGTGAGAATAGCATCTTTCGAGTTAGTAGTTTGGTTGGAAGGTAAATTGGAGCTTAAATCTTGTAAAGCTAAATGGGAATTCACCTAATAATTAAAGAGCGTGCAAGTATAGAAAAGTTGGCTTTTCTATGCTTTTTGAGTTCGATGATGTGATGTTCTTGACAAAGCAATAGAATTTTAATATGTTTCTGTAATTATGTGTGTTTGAATGTGTGATTTATATGAGTTGGTAATATTGTTAAAATTCTTAATTCTATATTGTTGTTATATTATTAGCTTGGGAAGAAGCACTTATAAATAGTACATCAATGGACGTGTCTGAAATTTTGATTATATGTTGATATAATGACCTTGCATTAGTTGAAAATCTAGCTCGAAATTTAAACTTTTTACTTGTTATCCAATTAGAATTTGGTTTCCAAAAAGCCAAAATCTAGTTTAAAGATCGATGAAGAGGGAATCTTCAATATCACTATGTAGTCAAATTTCATTTTTGGAATCAACAAAAATTACATCATGTTCCATATCTTCTTTCTAAGATGTCGAATGCATATTAACCCCTAAACGCCCAGGGGATAAGAGCAAAACATAAATGTATTTAAAAAAGATACCTTTGTAACTCTGATGAAGTTTGCTTCAAAAGAGAAAATAAGAATCATGATGCTTAGTAATTATCCATACGGTCAAACATTCAAAAAAAATTGTACTCTAATTTAATGAATTTAGAAGCATTTACCATCTAATATTCATCAAAATCACAAATTTTATTCACAAAGTTTAAAATTTGGAATGATTGGTCAAAAATAGATGTTCTATTTGAAAATTCAAAAATGTAATATTTTTGATGGAGAGAACATCATTAGTTTCCAAAATAGTAAATTTTGTAACATTAGCAAATATTGAAGTATTTTTCTTTGAAAAATTCTTCTTGGTGGAGTTTAACTTGGATTGACATGATTCTAATTGGGTTGGAAAGTAGACTTGCTTCCCTATATGAAATTATTTTAAAATTTCATTTAATTTTTTTCATTTCATGCAGCCTGCAAAAATGAGCAACAACCAGAAAATGGACAATTGGGCATTTAGGGGTTAATATTAATTGAAATTTTACCTTATAATTACTCTTTGTTCACTATTTACAAGGTCAAGATAATAGAATGCTCTTATTGTCAAACTCTTTAATAAATAATTTTGATGCATAATACTAAATATCTAATAAAACATTAGCTATAGATCCATTGGGGAGTTTCAAAGCTAAAACTTTTTATCCTTAACTACTTGTGTGGTTTTGCACAAATTTCATCATGATGAAACAACTTTTTTGTAAATGTGAAATTGCATAACACAATTAATATATATGTTGGACATTTTAGGAATAATGTGCCATTATAATTATGTGTTTTTAGGGTTCCTCATTTGAAATAATCTTAATTGTTATGACATGTTGGCAAGTTTCGTGAGGCAATTTCCTTCACCTACCACAAGTGAGGAAAATTAAACAATAAACTGATGTGTTATCAAGCTATTTTATTACCTAACAAACAATTTTTTTGGATGATAGGTTTTTTTTAAAGATAAATTTTTTAATCCTAATTTAAAATTTCTCTATTAAAAATGCACATGGTCATCCATTTGATAAATTTTGATGGTTAAATTGCAAACTAAAAGTATAGTATGACTTTTTCTACAAATTAGATTACCAAACAGTTAATAAAACACTATATACTCAACAATTACATGCACCCAAGTTAAACTATCATGTTTAGGAATTCAAATGACTCACACATCATTGTTAAATAAAAACCTTGGATTGTCACCAAAATTCAATACTAGAGTAAGAAACAAGTTTTTTTTAGGGTCTTGATAATGTCACTCCTCATTTTGATATTGCCAACCCACTTGAAACACAAATTTTTGTTGAACTTTTGTTGCCCTATTGCTATTTTTTCAATGTATTTTTGCTTTAGTAATTCAAAAGTCTTATATTTTTAGTTTCAAATTCAAACACCTTCAATTTTTATGAATATAGCCTTAGAATTATAGCCGCAAAACAAATCTTTGGATCCAAATCAAAAAAATCAGCATTAAATTCTCTCAATTTGATGCTCAAAGCACACCTTGGAGTGTGGAGTTATAATTTTGGGTGACGGTTTAGCAACTCCTCTTGTATATTATAGTGTGAGAATACTTGGTGGAACCCCTAGAAGTGTGGTGGCAATTACTGAGGATACATGACAAGTATCAGCCCCGCCACCCGCCATTTGCCTGGCCAGGTGGCGGTTTTTGACTAGTTCTGGTCCTGGCGGTTCTTGGTGCGGCATTGAGAGTCTCACATGATGCAAGGGAACCGCGACGCCTCTGACGCAAGATTTTACTCTTCTCGTCAATTTTCTTGCCATTCTCCTTGCCGTGCC
Organism: Ulota crispa; assembly: GCA_963920765.1. Taxonomy (NCBI): domain Eukaryota; kingdom Viridiplantae; phylum Streptophyta; class Bryopsida; order Orthotrichales; family Orthotrichaceae; genus Ulota; species Ulota crispa. The sequence goes on from OY987242.1 coordinate 30,586,921, forward strand.
ACGGCATAGCTCTGCAGAAATTGATTGCTCTTAGAAGTATCCTCAAATAGTTGTAATCTCCCATGCATATTGAAACTCCAAAGTTTAGTGACAAACAATCAAAACAAAGGCATAAAACACAGACCCTAACAAGAATGGTACTGCAACCTAGACTTCAAAATACCAAACCTGACGTGCATGTGCAAGAGAAGAAGAGGCTAGCCCTTGGTTGAAGCAAAAGCGGTGGAGAAGCAACGACGACACAATCTAAATCCTAGTAACAAAAACATCCAATTATAGCACCGCCAAGTAACTCCAAGAAGAAATTTACTTGGCACTTACCTTCCACCACCTTGCCGGGCACTGGCGCCAGTGTACGCCAACAATCTAGGTCATGTGCATCTGGCAAATATCAAAAAGGGGGGTGGCAATATCAAGACCTTTTTTTAATGAACATGGAGGTAAGTTGTCAAAGAAAGCTAGGGGATCTTTGGATTCCACAATACTTGCACATGTATTAATTTATTTTGAATTCAACTACATAATTTGTCCCTTATTAAAAAAGAATTAGATTTTATCTGAATGTTCTTTTTGTTAAATTAGTTCTTAAAGATAAAAGATACATTTGATATCTTTGTGTCCAAAACAAATGCTAACACAGGTAGTTTCTTTAAGTTGTGTTTTTTATTTTTGATTTTGAGTAAGTAATTTTTCTTCTTCAACAAATTTTTATAGATACAAAGTTTTTACATTACTTGTATATAAATTTCATACCCTAAAGTGCAAAAAACTTAAACACAACATACTCAAAAACTAAGTATATGTTCACACTTGATGTTAAGAATGATAATAGCAAAAGAAAATTAAATACAATTGGACACACCTTTAAAATGCATTTATTTTGCTAACACCCCTCCTAACACCGTATGAACATACCATAAAAGTATTATTGGGCTTCAACCGCACGGTTTTTGAAAGGCCATATGGATTTCAAAGCTTGCCACGTGGTCCTAATAAACCCCGCGAGTGATCACGGTCACACCATCCGATCAGCGGTTATAGGAAAAACCGTGGCGCGTCTCTCACCTCTTCGCGCCATTCACCTGCTCGTTCCCCTCTCTCGTCTCACTCAACTCTAGTTCACTTCCTCGTCACCACCGAGCAATCTATGGCCGTCCCCCGTTTCTCTGCATTTAAAATGTATGCTACTTCCTGCCCCGCCATTTGACTTTCCATCTCACTTGTCCCCGAGGTCTATCACACCGACATTGCACCGCTTTTTCGTTTCTTTAATCGCGCTTACTTTCTTGCGGAATTTGAATTTGAATGATTTTCAGACCGTGCCCTCGTTAGGGTTTGTTCGATTGTTCGATTGGTGGATTTTTAGTTGCGTGCACTGAGTGTTGAGCGACGGCGAGGCGGTGTTGTTTATCTCGTGAATGCTCGATTGGTGTCGGTCTCTGTGGAGCTTGAGACAATTTTGTTTGATTTCGGGAACGAAGAGGTCGGCGCTGTTTATAGTCTTAGAGTTGTGCGTGGTTTTGTTTGGAGAAATATTCTTGATGAGCTTTTCTGCTGTGCAGTGCAGTCTCTTCCTGCTTTAATAAACATCTCGTAGGCTTCTTATTGAAACGATCTCATTTTAATGAGACGTCTGTCGCTGAATACACGATGCGAAATTGAGCGAGCAAGTATTTTATTTCAAGACCTGGATCTCATGCTGCTCGATGTGCAGGATGCGGGAATTGGACGGAGGGACTGCCACACTCACGTCAGTTGTACGGTTTTGAGGGAGCAACGACACGCTTGTTAGGGCGAAGGGAAATGACATGAAACTTTAATAGGGAAGTATGAACGAAATTGGTGTTAAGCTTGTGCTTTGATCCAAGAAATGGGGGAAACACAAGCGGAAACCGCTGTGGACATTAATCTCACCCAGGGAAGGGTACAGAAGAAGATTCACAGGTTGCATTCGCTTCTTTTTGGCGTAGATGCAGCCTCTACAAGAGGAGACACAGAGACAGCCCTAGGCCTTGGTCTTCGATTGCTCGGATTCTTGGAGAGTGAATGCGAGACAGCGGAGGATGTAACATATGTCGAGCCTATTAAGAAGCAGGTGCTGGCAAAGATTGGAGCAGCCAGCTTGGAGACACAAGTTGACAGGTGTGTATTTCAGTACGCAGCATTGCACAAGCACGATTCGGTATCAAACTCTCTGTTCTGATTCTAACACTCGTTTTTTTGAGCTCAGTTACGGTGTAAAACTATAATCATGCTCTTATTGATTGTGATAATTCGACAGTGTTTGGTATGAAATTCAAGTTCCTGCCTGTAGACGTCGATAGAACAAAACATCTATAATTTAACTATTCCTAAAAGTTCGAAGTTGAGGTTTTTCTAGAAGCTATCACGTGCTCTTTGTGACCGGCTTGCATTTTGTAATTTGAACAGGTATACTGTTCCTTTTAGGGGTGGGCGTTTCATGGTCTTTGCTGTTATTAGAGTTGTCTCGTTTCTGTAATCTTGAACGAACTCCGGTTGTTTTGTTACTATAACAGGGTAGCACTGGAACAAGCAAATGCTCCTCCTGGATTCAAGTTTCGGCAGGGTAAAACTGTAGATGTCGAGAGAATCAAGGACTCAAAGTTTTATCGTGCCTTTGTTCAGAGATCAAGGCCTGAGGGCATTACCGTGAGTATCTTTATATTTTCCATCTTTCTCATATAATTTGTATTGTTACGCTTCTCCAACTCCTGGAGTAGCTTATTCCAAATTCTGTATGTTAATTTCCGTGTTCTAGTATTTTCATAATCCACATAAAAATACGGCACGTTTATGTAGAAAAGTGTTAGATGTGCGAATTTTGGTGGCTATGGCAGGCTCAGTGCAGCACAAAAGACATATCAAACTCCCTTATGTCAGCGGTGAAAACTCCTACAACAGGAGGACCATATCTGGGTGGATATATTGAAAGGAAGGAAGATGCTGATGTTTTAAGTTCTAGTAAAGGATTCATGCAGTCTAGGCTCAAATCTCTATATGCTCAAGGGCAACAAAAGGCTATCGAAACTGCCCCTTCCGTGGAAGGTAGGGTGGCAAGCTTGTTTTGGCTGAGGACTTAATGATTTCTTTTTGTTGAATGTTAGATTGGTTATGGCCTCATTTACTTGATTTATCTGCTTTGTCCTTGATACAATAAGCAAGAAGTTTAGGCTTCATGCATCCATACTTTTGCAGGACAAGTACCTCCTGGATGCTGAATGATGAAGTTCGTGATATTGTTAGCCTATGAACGTATATATTGTGCTGAATTTAAAGGGAAAACTGCAATATTTGTGTTGCAGATGCTAGTTTACCAGAGCCTGCTCCAAAAGCAAATTATACTGCGGCTACCCTTCCTACATCTGGACCATACCGCAGGCTAACGACAGAAATCAAAGACAACGATGGTTCATCCTCTCCTGAACCGGAAGAAAGGATTAATCCTTATAGTCTTAATCGCAAAAGAGCAAGCAATCCATACGGAGCTAAGAGGAAGCCGGAGAAATTCAAGAAGTCGTTCAGAGAATTATCTAAGGAGACTAGTAGGGAGGACATAAGTACTGACGATGATTCTCCTAGCGAACCTCCACCACTTAGCTTCGTAACAGCAAAGCAGAAATTGGTACGTCCGCATGAAACTTTTAATCTCAAATGCGACTTGAGTTTTACACTTAACGAATCAACTAATCTGCATTATTCGTAGGAGTTTGTTGATGGCAATAATTTAATTGTACGGTCAAGCTCATGTTTAAAACATATAACACTTCGATGCCGGAAGAATAATCTTGATGCCGTCATTTTATTGAAAGTGCTGGAATTTGGATATAATCGGCTCTTTATTTTTCCTGTAAATAGATTCTATTTGGTTTAAGTGGTTTAATCCATTTATCGTGTAACCATCATCTTTTGGTTTTGGCAGGCGTTAGACCAAGCCAAAAAGAATAAGGGTGCACCTGCTTTGAATTCTTATCAAAATGGCCCGAGTACCTCCGCTGCTCCTCGACCGCCCGGGAAGACCTTAGGGATGTCGAGACGTGGTGTTCGTGGCTCTTTCATACCTCCAGTACGAGGTGGAACTGCAGCCACCGCTGGGGCTGCTGGGGGTGCCGTTTCTGTGACACGACCTGGACCTTCTGGAAATACCAATAGCACTGCTGCAGAGGACTCAACTCGAAAGTGGTGAGTTCTGGAGCAGCTTTTTGTCGTGCATGAAGTGACGTTCATTGATTGTCAAAATAATACGACGACGAGGCAAACAATCTGTTGCAGCTCCTTTGAAGTTCATGTGTACACTGTAGTGTAATTTCTAGATCAATGCCATGTATGTTCCCTTATCAATCTTTTCCTGTGGTAGTGTGGAGAGTGTAATTTCTGGTAGTTAATTCCAGTTGTGTTTACCTCAACCTTCTGCTTTAGAATTGCAATATGATAAGTGTACGCTATTTGTCAAAGCACCTTCTTACTTGATGAATATGGATGTAGCATGGAGCTGCTAGCTGGACCAGATGGAGAGCTACCTGATAGATTGAAGAATCTGGAGCCACGTCTTCTAGAACATGTCAGCAATGAAATCATGGATCAAGATCCCAATGTTCGATGGGATGATATTGGTAATTTACCTCTGCCACATCACTAAGACTAATTTTATGGATGTCGCAATGCGGTGTATGGTTCATCTACATGCTAAAACTTCCCCTTTCATTTATTATCCTTATCGTAAATGTATGACTTTATTCAAGTATCTTGGGTGTCTTGGTTCTGAGTGATGTGAAATGGCTTGTCTGGCAGCGGGACTAGAGCATGCCAAGAAATGTGTAACGGAGATGGTGATCTGGCCTCTCCTACGCCCAGATATCTTCCAAGGTTGTCGTGCTCCTGGCAAAGGGCTCTTGCTTTTTGGCCCCCCTGTAAGTATCGCATTTCCCTTTAATGCCAAAATTCATCTCTCGTTTTGGATCTGCTTTCATGCAGAACACCTATGTGGATATAGTCTGGCATGATAGGAGTGCCGTGATTGTTTGATAACTCAACGACGTGTGATTGCATTGACTTTTCTGAGTTTAGATACAGTTATCGGTACCTATGTTCAAGTGCTAACGTGTCGACCCTTCCTTGTTTGCTGAAGACATTTGGCTTTATGTTTGTTAGGGTACGGGCAAGACTATGATCGGAAAAGCTATAGCTGGAGAAGCGAAGGCGACTTTCTTCTCCATATCTGCCAGCTCTTTGACAAGCAAATGGGTAATCTTATAGCTGTGCTCATTTCCGGTAGTTCATCGTTCAATTTCAATCAAGAGCGTAATTTTCCCCAGAAAAGGAAGAATTAACAGATTTGCTCACACCTTGTGCTGCTATGCTGGAATTCTGATACATGTGAGCCAGTCTGCTTTGATACGCTTGGTCAAAATGCATAGACTATCTAATCATTGATAGGCGACTTCATTGGCAGATAGGTGAAGGTGAAAAGCTGGTGAGAGCCCTCTTTGGCGTTGCCAGTTGTCGTCAACCTGCTGTGATTTTCATTGATGAGATTGACTCTTTGTTATCACAGGTAAACAATTCAACTCTAAACCCTCAAACAAAGCTTTTGCATGTTGGCTACCCGTTTTCCTACTACTCTTGATGCCCTGTACATTTACGGAGATATCTAGTTTAGAGCTCATACAGATACTTCCTGTAACTACAGCGAAAATCAGAAGGAGAACACGAGTCCAGTAGAAGATTAAAGACTCAATTTTTGATTGAGATGGAAGGTTGTGGAAGTGGTAACGAACAAATCCTTCTAATTGGTAAGTCTGGTCTTATCCTTTTGGTGTTGACTCCTCTGATAGCTTTTTGAAATTTTATGTGCTTGACCTCAGGAAAGTTCATATGGATAGACCTGTACTAAGAATTCTTCTGTCATAACTACTCACAAAAAACTTCTTGATATCCTTCCTTACTGGTCCTGATTTCAATTGTGTACTGAGAAATATATACCAGCCCTACACCTTGGAGTTATAAAGTTCTCATTAATTTGTTGATGCTAAACAGGAGCAACAAATAGACCTCAAGAGCTCGATGAAGCTGCTCGACGACGACTTTCCAAGCGACTCTATATTCCTCTACCTTCTCATGGTATTCCTTTCTCTCTGGATTTATTCTACGCGCTGACACCAGCTGGCAGAGCGTTTTGAGTTCGTACACCAAAGCATAGTGACAATCTATTTTTGAACTGACTGGTTACCTTGTTTGGGTACAGAGGCAAGAGCGTGGATCATCCGCAGTCTTTTGCAAAGAGATGGGCTTCTTTCTCTGTCAGATGAAGATGTTGATTCTGTTTGTACAACCACGGATGGTATTATTTCGTGCCCATGGTTAATTTTTGTTCTTATTTGGGTTACTGTTTTGTATCGAAACCCAAGGAGATTGCTGGACTGCGTGTTGTAGGAAGTAAAACTGGCGTCACTCGACATGGTTTTCATAGTGCGGTAAGTTTGTACTTCTTTTGCTTAAGAGAGGGTTTGTGGATTTGCAGGTTATTCTGGCTCAGATATGAAAAATCTTGTCAAGGAGGCGTCAATGGGTCCCCTGAGAGAGCTTTTGATGCAGGGCAAAGATATCAGCAGCATAAGTCAACATGATATGCGGCCTATCTACTTACAGGTTGGAAAATCACATTTCTGTTCCAACTATTTGTTGAACCTGAGTATAGTATATTACTTCGATTGCTGCTGAGTCCCTTTGATCCTCTACATGTATGGTTGAAATGACATAAACGGGCGGTTGTCTTGCAGGACTTCATCAGTGCTTTACAACAAGTTAGGCCTTCTGTTTCGCCTAATGAACTTGGGATGTATGAAGACTGGAATCGGCAATTTGGTAGTCTGGCTCTGTAGACAGTTCGTCAGTTGGTCTGGTATTACCGGTAATACACCTCCGCATTTTGTAAGAAAATTCTTTGATTAATTGTAACGCAATTTACCAACCGGCAATTTACGTATAAGTCAACATTCTGAACAAACTAAAAGTGCGCCTCTTCAAATTTTCAGTAGAGGCTCATTTCAGTTAGTGTGACGTGGTAGTTGAGCAGTATTAAATCCATTTGAGTGCACAGGATGCGAATGGCGATCGAGACAGTGAGTTGTGTTCTAGCTCACTTTGTAACCGGTAAGAGCTCTTTGATGACGGATCTTCAAATATTTGTAGGAATTTCAATTTTCTTTGAGAAAGTCTGAAAATTTTATGATGTACAGAAAGTAACTGACTTCATCTCTGGAACATGCAAGATATGAGTTTTGTTCATTTATGGAGACAAATACTGAAGATTGACTCCATGTTGGGCACTGCAAAAAGCAATTCTTGCCAGTGTGACAAAGTAATTTTCATCCATGGATGTGAATGCCGTGTGCAAAATATGAATGAAAACTCATTTCTTCATCAAAAATAGTTCATATTCATCCAAATAGGCAGTATTGTTTCAAGATCGTGGATCAAATTAGCAGGTTCATCCACTAAAAAAGGAAGAATATATTCCTAAGTACTCTCTTAAAATAATTGCATTGTTTTTTAACAAAATTTTGCTGTAAAAAAGAACCTTGATCCAATACATCTCTGCGACTACTGAAAACTAAAATGAGCAACCTATACATCTGATTTTTTCCAAGTTTATTGATGAACAAGAATCACCTCCAAGTTGCTACAAGACAAACAAACACCACCTACTTGATGCACATGTGTAAGGGTTATTGTTATATAGCACACATATCAACAATCTAATTATAATGCAGAGGGACGCAATACCAGAACCTCCAACAATATTGCCCCCCATCTGCAAGAAGTTGAGGACAAAAGTCAATAATAATAAAAATTTGATTTTCTCCCTCAACAAAACGTAAGTAAAATTCAAGTGGTTTAACCTCAAAAGGACCATTGTGCTCTCGAGGGACAAATGAGATTTTGGGCATGTACCTAAGGTAGGAGCATCCATAAGCATGAGTTTAAGGGTTTTGAACATGATTAGTAAACGTCTAGCAAATTATAAGATTCTATTAGCAAGAGAAAAATAATGAGTTTGCTCTTTTGAATTTATTATTTGGATATTGTGAGAATAAGTTGTGAATTTTTAAAGAGCAAACTGCCATTGTACCCATAACCACCTTTAAGATTTCATGTTCACATGCATGTTGTACATTTTTGTCATTACATCTATCTACTTCCACATATTTTTCAAGATTCTAGAGGACACGCTTATGGAGACCCTCACGAGGATGGGTGCTCCTACCTTACACCTAAAGTACTTTGTGTGATTTTTTTAAACTCTTATTGAAGATGGGAATTCGAAGATCTACGTGAGCATCTAGTTTTTTCTTCATTTTGACATTTAATGAAGAAGTTATGCAAGAACTAGTGGATTCATGCACCCGCCGTTATGGCAGAAGGCTATCGTACCCAACCTATCTCCATGCTAGCCCCTATTTGCAAAAAACATACCATGGGATAATATAAACTCAAATTCAATTTTAGATTCAAATCAATTTGCCTCTTCATCTCCCTCCCCACCCCTTTATATGTGAATTCCAAATTCAAGTTGGAAAAAGATTCAATGGGTTCCACCAAAAATGTCCTCACACACAACGTCCATGTTCATCACTTTGCCCCTTGGCCCTTGGCCAATCACAAAATTTTCACTTTGCCTCTGGCCCTCAGCAATCACAAATTTTTAAATCATACTTTGCTTGCAACTACCCAACTAATAGAGATAAGACTATTATAGAGATTAGATTTATCAAAACTAATGGATGAGGGGTAGTTTGGGCAAGGCCTCTCCTCTGTAAGTGGGTGTTGACTCCAAAAAGGGTCAGCCCTTCTAGGTACAAGGTGTGGGCAAGTAAAGGGGAGTAGAGTGGAAGGAACTTGCCTTGGAGGACTCCCAATCCTCCATTCCTTTTGCCCCTTATGAAATTTGGTACATTAAGCGGCTTATGTATTTTTTATTTTATTTTAATTTTCACTTGATTGTGGTGGGCTAAGAGCCCATGCCTTTCACAAATTGGGTCAATGTTATTCAAATTTTTGAATTTTACATAAATCCTCCAATTTTTCCTAGTGTACTTGCAAATTTTAGGACCTTCCGTCATTCAAAGATTTTTTGAAAGTATGTTGTACACCTCCAAATCCAATTCATTTGAAATTCTTCCACACATACCAAACTTGGTCTTCAACATGGATAAAATAAACCTCAACTTTGTGTAGAGTTTTTTTTTTTGCTATAAGAATGGTCAAAGGCTTTTGAAATTTTTAGGCAGCAAGAAAGAAAACTTTTTTTTTCATTTCAAATGTTAATATCTCACTCTACTACTAGAATGAGCTGACTTTTTCCCCACATGTACCTCCCATAGTCTAAGGCAAGATCCTACGATTGGATTTTCAAAAAAGCTTTTTTTCTTACATTTTTTTTACTCCTACCCCCAAGAGTGGCAGTTTTCAATGACTTTCATAGAAAATGATTGTCTTGGTCCTTTAGGGGTTAACTCCTAAAAGACCAAAGAGCCCAACATGGCCAAATGGGGTTCTTGGAGGTGTAAAAGTAGACAAAAAAGGCATTGCATGCTCAAATTTTGGTCTGCCACTCAAGTCCAAATGGAACTAAAAGTCCAACAAAGCTTTTGGATCGGCTTGTTGTTCCTTGAAGCTTCTAGAATTTGCACCCAAACATTCGAATTTACTATTTTTAATATTAAAACTATTAGTGGGAATGTATAAGCATTGTACATTGCGTTGTGGATGGAGGAATTTTGGATGGGATGGGTTGGAAGCCCACACTCCCATGTATAGGGGAGAAGGTTGGTTTTGGGTCACTTTTTTTCTCTCGATTGGGCAAGGTTTTGTAGCTCTAAAGTAGTGAGCCAGCTAGATCCACTTACTTTGAATGACCATGAGTTTTGGAGTTTTTTCCCATTTGAGGAGTTTTTTTTTCCATCAAGTATAGCTAGGCACAATCTCATGGGATGAACCATTAGGTTGTTTTTTTTTGGGAAAAAATCACATCAAAGTCCAAAATCCATATTGTGAACTGGTACCCAAATTAACAAATATGAGATTCTCAATGGTGAAGATTTTGCAAATTCAATTGATTTGAAATCATACTAGCCTTAAACTTTTGATTTATAGTTGGGTATAGAATGACCAGTTTGGATTGTGTGAATACCTGTTCAACTTTCTAAAAATTGAGAGAATGTGCTAAAGGTTCTACATTGAAGGTATGCTAAAAAATTTTAGCAAGACGCTTAGGGGTTAAAGCAACCAACACTTGCATGCTCTTGATACACTACAAGCCATAAAACCTACAACAATTAAAGAGAATAAGTGTTTGAAGTGTTGGTTCTACAAGCACAAAGGTAAAAATGAAACCCCTAAGGTGCAAAGGTGCAAAGTATGCAGCTAGTGTGCTCAAAAACACAAATCGATCTTAATTTTCTAGCAATTTAGAATTGAAATTGACTTTCACTTGCTAAAATAGTAATGCCACTATCTTCCTTGATGTATCCACGTAGAATAAAGTCTATATTCAACACTTGATGCCCCCGAACTTAAACTTTTAAAGTTTGTACTTAAATTTAAAGAAATATGCAAATTTTCAAGTTCAAAATTAGGGTTTTAATTTGATCTTTAAACAGCAATTTTTTTGTGCCACCCTTGATTTTTTTAGCTTTTGGCTTACAATTTTCACCTACAAACCACCCAGTTCCAACTATGCTTGCATTCAGAATCAATGCCCAAAGTTTGACATGGTTGAAGAATTTGAGAAAGTTTGTGTAATGGAACTGCAACTGTGGATGATTTTTGGATGATAGTGGATTAAACTTAATTGTAACTTCATGTGCGGCACAATTTTTTTCTTTTGCACCCCTAATTTTGATTTGACATAAATCTATCTTATTCCTTCACCAACCTTTCACTTTACAACTGCATACTTCCCTTCTTCACACTACACCACAATCACATTGAAATACTTATTGCACAAATGCAAGCACACAAATTAAATTTATGATTGGTTCTCATACTCATAACAGTATCACTACGAAAACTACCAAAAAAACCAACATGCGACTTGATTTACAAATTCACATTCCAAAAAATCAAGAATATTCAAGATCCAAAATTCCAAAAGTTGCACTAATGCCCCACACATTTTGCAACATTAATAACAGTTTTGATTATTCCAACATCAAAGTTATAGAAATTTGAAGGCCCTCTTGGCAAGTGGAGAACAACTCATCAACTTCACTAGTCAAGGGACCTCTTACTTCAAGGGTGCTAAAGTGTGAGCGAGGAGCAGTGTGCAGTGAGCGTTGAACGTTGAGTGTTGAGCATTGAGTGGTGAGCAAAAATTCTTGAGAATTTAGAAGTTGAAAATGATAATTTAATGAACTTCATACAATTGTAAATATGCAAAAATGGTCATTACATGAATTTTTTTTGATGTTGTATAAAAATCATTCATTGAAAAGAACAAATGAAGAATCATATTGAATGAATGAAAAATTACATGTATGAATGAAAAATGAAATGGATGAATGTAGATGAAAGGAGGACAACAAATATGATGGTAATACGTATAGAATGATACATTATAATAAATAATCAACGCAGAGTACTCAAAAACTAGAGAATACAAAATTTCATAGATATCCACTTTTTCAAAGAAAGAAGATCAAATACAAGAATGTTCCACCTTCTCATGTTCTAAACAAGGCAGCACAATCCACATTGCAATTTATAATATTTCAAAAGATTGTATCAAGTGCTTTAATATTGAATTTACATATTTTTACATGTTTCCTTTTTTTACACTTCCAACTTCTAAATAAAATAGCTCAAGTCCACATTACAATTTGTAGTATTACAAAGGGCATTGTCAAATGCTTTAAAAATAAAGTTTATATTTCTTCTATAATGCATGTTCTACCTTTTCAAGTTCCAAATAGGACAACTCAAGTCCACATTGCAACTTGTAATATTGCAAAGGGTATTGTCAAGTGTTTTAAAATAAGATTTAAATTTCTTTAATTGTGCATTTTCTACCTTCCTAGGTTCCAAATAGAGTAGCTGAAGCCCACATCTTAACTTGTAGTATCTTGAAGAATATTATCAAATGCTTTAAAATAAGATTTACATTCCTTCAATTGTGCATGCTCTACCATCCCAAGTCCCAAATAGGGTAGCTCAAGCTCACATTGCAACTTGTAATATTGCAAATAATTGTCAAGTATTTTCAAATAAGATTTACATTTTTTGACATGTGCAAGGTCTACCTTTTCAATTTCCAAATAAAGTAGCATAAACACAACAAATCATTTAAGATAAATTTGTGTTCATTAGATTTGAGTTGCTTAACTCAACATCATTCTCAAATCAACTTAGTAGCAAAATGGTAATTTTGGCAATATTCTCTATGACAGGTCATTTTAATTGATTTTAAGCAAAAAACAACTAAGTTTTAATTTCAAACTTTAAATTTTGTAGAGATTTCTTATATTGTGCAATTTTAACAAATTTTGTGTCTCTTTTAGAAGACACACTAGAAGTACAACAATGCCTCCTAGGTTCCAAGGAGGGTCCTAAGACAAGAAGAGGTACCTTGTAAAAACAAAAACAAAAATCAAAAAAAAAAAATGAATTTTTTTTTTTGGTTAGAGGGCGCCTCAGATTCCGAAGAGGGTCCTAAGACAAAAAGGGGTAACTTGCAAAACCAAAAAAAAATTGAGAAGAAAAAAATTGGAAAAGTGTATATATATATATATATATATAGGGAATTACTAAAGCGACACCCTAAATTGCTAACGGGACACCCCCTCTGAGCATGAAAATGTGATTTTTAATGCTATTTTTGTTGATTTTTTTATTTGGATCAAAAGATTTGTTTCACCTTTATCATTTTAAGGCTTTACAAAAAAAAAAGGTGTGCTTAAATTTCAAACTAAAAATATAAGACTTTGCAAAAATATATCAAAAAATAGTAATGGTGCAATAATATTTCATTTTTTTTGTATTTGCCATGTTTTCTTTCAAGGAGATGATAATGTTGTGATTGAATGAATGATAGACCACTTAATAAATCAGAAATAGCACGAAATTATCAAAGTTCATGCTCAGAGGGAGAGTCCCATTAGCAATTTAGGGTGTCATTGTAGTAATTCCCTATATATATATATATATATATATATATATATATATATATATATATACAAGTATACTTTGCGTTGTACCAACGGGATTATGCCCTTCACCCCCTATCCTTGTGCCCTCTTTTTGCCAAGAGAAAGTTGTGGTGCAATTGCTAGTGACGGTGCAACTGCCAGTGACATGTTGTTAACATCTAGTAAAGAGTTGTAGGTGATTTTACTTTATTCCGTTTATAACTTTAGTTGAACTTGAACTCTATTATGTTTTTAAGTGGAACTAAAGATGGGCTTTGCGGAATTGTCCTTCTCACCTATGAAACCATCAAGTTCGACCGCCGCCTTGCGATATTCTATTATTATATACTAATATACTACCTGTCATACCGACGGGTTTATGCCTCCACTCCCTATCCCTGTGCTCCTCGATCCTTGTGCCCCCATATCACCGTGCCCTTTATCCTTGTGTCTCTATCCTTGTGCCCCTTTATCCCCGTGCCCTTTTATCCTCGTGTCTTCTATCCCCGTGCCTCTATCTCCATGGCCCCTTATCCCCGTGCCCCTTTATTCCCGTATCCTCTATCCCCATGCCCCCTTGTCCCTGTGTCCCCTTATCCTTGTGCCCCCTTATTCCCGTGCCCTCTTTTGGCTGAGAGAAAGTTGTAGCGCAACTGTCAATGACGGTGCAACTGCCAATGACTTGTTGTTAACATTTAGTGAAGCATATAAAAGAGAGTCATAGGTGATTTTACTTTAGCCATTTATACCTTTTCAATCCTAGTCATGCCCAAACCTAACTTATGCCAGACCCTAACTGATTGAACCCTATTACATGATAGGCCCTAACTGACTGAAGGCTATTCTTTTATTAATATAGATATACATATAGGGAATTACTACAGCAACACCCTAAATTGCTAACAGGACACCCCTTTTGAGCATAAAATTTGATGATTTAGTACCACTTTTTATTTATTATGTGGTCCATCATTCATTCAATCACGATATTATCACCTCCTTGAAAGAAAAAATGACAAATACAAAAAAAATTGAAATATTATTGCGCCAATACTATGTTTGATATATTTTTGCTTTAAGTAACTCAAAAGTCCTATATTTTTAGTTTGAAATTTAAGCACACCTATTTTTTTTTATAGTAAAGCTTTAGAATGATAAAGGTGAAACAAATCTTTTGATCCAAATAAAAAAATCAACAAAATCAACAATAAAAATCACATTTTCATGCTTAGAGGAGGTGTCCCGTTAGCAATTTAGGGTGTTGCTGTAGTAATTCCCTACATACATATATATATATATATATATATATATATATATATATATATTTGTAGGAGGGCTCCTTGGATTCCAAGGAGCACTTTGCATAATCCACAATGGGGCCAAAATGACCTCCTTGGTTTTGAGCAGGGTCCTAAGCCCCCTCCCCTATTTGGTCCAAAGAGGGGGTTTGTAGTGTGCAAGTTAACCCCTAAATGACCAAACCCCTTTTTTAAGAAACATAGCAATTTTGTGCAAGTACCTATGATTGGAGCTTTTCATATTTTAGGCTGAAATTTTAACAAAATGTGGAGACAAGGTTTATCTTTCACATGCATTAAATTTCATGACATTTGGAATTATGAGTAAAAAGTTATAGCCTAATATGTTGTTTTTTACGTTCAGTTGGTAGCCTGGGTAGATTTCTAAAAATCTTTTTTTTCAAAAGAAATTTTTTAAAATTGGTTTAGGAGATTTATGTGAATGTAGGAAGCTTTGAATCATTCTATTTGGATCAACAAGATGAAAGTTATGAGGATTTTTTGTTTGCGGGCAGTTATGGATTCTCTACTTCAAAATAAACTTTGAAGTCCTTTATTTTACTCAATTTTCAACATTTTGGAAAAAAACAAAAAAGAAAGATGAAGATTGTTTATGACAACATTACGACCATTGGGATTGGCATTTTTCATTTCCATAATGAAATTCTTAACTATTTAGTGTTTTGAATCATTCTCTTCTTCTTTTTACTTACTAATTTTTTTCCATATGTTATACAACTCCAAATTATTTGAAACTTTTTTGACATGTACTTTACTTAAGTGGAATAAGGATTCTAGAGAAGCACCACCCACATGGCCTTTTTTCCTTAGGAATTTCACATTCTGAAGGGTAGCTACCCAGTTTTTTACAAGACGTTTTTGAATATTCAAACCATTCTAACTTCCAATCCATGTGGTGAAAAACTCTGAAATTTTTACCACATCTTCTAAAACCATTCTTCTACAGGATCCCACAATCACATATGCATAAAAATGTTTTTGTTTTCAAATTTGGTTGATGCTCTAAAAATGGTAGTTTTGAAGAGTTTTTGGTGAAAACTTTGCCTGGTTCTTTAGGGGTTAACTTGTAAATGTTAGTATATCATAGCTTGAAGCTTCTTTGAAATGTGAGGTTTTTTTTAATGTCCTCTTTATGCACGTCTATTCATTAAATATTCAAAACTCACATCATAATCTCATTCGTTGGATGATAATTGGATGGATGATGGATGAATGATTGGATGAATGTTTTTAATCATGGATGACTGATATTCATTCTTCATCCGTTTCAAATTTCCTTTCATTAGCATAAACTAGAATTTTTACCATTTTTTCCTTTACTACCCTTATTTGGACAATGCATGAATTTATAACAACTCTCTTTCTCCAAGTTATTTGATGATCTTTTCATTTTTAATAGTTTTTCTATTAATATTTTATGGGCTAACTTTATTTTTTATTATTCAAAAATGAATATTTTTAATAAAATGTGAACACTCACTGCTCAAATCTAACTGCTCACTGCTCAGAGCTCAACTCTCACCACTCCCCGCTCACACTTTAGCGTCGTTGCCTCTTACTTGGAAAAGAGAGAATTCAAGAATGTAATTGTATAGAGAAAACCCTTCATCTCTACTATATGACCACCATATCTAAGCAAAATTCAACAAGGAACTAGTCCATTTAAAGCAGCTTGAAAAGATATATTTGTCTTTACATTTTTGCCAAGTCAACTCTAAATCCTAAGTGAACTTATCACCAAGGTAAATGTACATAAGGCAATAAGTCTAAACTCCTAAAACCAATACAAGTCCCATAAAACCCAGGCAACCTAGAAGGCACCCTACACGGAGTGACTTTTAATGCCCACATCACGTAACATTGTTTCTATTTCTTGATGCACCTTGAAAATGTTTTGTTTCATGTCATTAAAAGTAAAATCATTTCTAACCAACATTACTAGCTCCAACACACAACTCCTCTCAAAATTTTCAAGAAATCATATATATATATATATATATATATATATATATATATATATATTCATTCTACATTCTCTACATTCTTGAGCTCTTTGTAGGAATTCTTTTACTAAAGATGCGTTTTTGCAACTAGCCATGGTAATACATTCAAAAGCAAGCTTCCCAGCTTCCCTACATAATTTTATTGAATTTCTAATTTTAACGTTTATCCAATGTGGCACATGACATGGTGGGTGGATTGTATCTCAAACTTATGAGGGTTATTATTTACTCTCGTGAGAGAGTAAATTTCAAAATACTCAGATATCAAGAATACATAATGAGGGTGATTTAACCCCATTGAGAGAGTGGGATATTTTTGTTCCATGTTCACCCTTTAACAGGTTATTTTTTCCTCATCGATGTGAATGCACTCTCAATTGTAAGATGGATTATACTTCAATTCTCTTGAACTAGCAAGATTACATTTTATACATCAAGTTTTCATTCACCCTTGATGTAAGTGCACCCTTAGAATGCAAGGAGGTGAAGCATTTAGATCTTGGGGCAAAACAAATTATGGCCAAAGAAGACTTCAAATACAAGATCTTTATATTTGCAATATCTTTTTCTTTTTCCATCTCAACGTGACTTAATTCATATCTTTGCACAATAACCATAAAGCACCCAATGATCAAACAAATCACATGGTTGAAAAGTATGCAACAAAACAAAAAGCTTCTTGCACATACTTGGATGTACTTCCATTTTGTAAAACTCCTACAATGAGTGTTAGTAATCATTCATTGGCATATTACGGATGTGCACTCTTAAGATAAGGGCATCAATACCTTTGGCTCAGCAAGTTGACTTGCTAGTTTACATCTATTTTTGAAAAGCTCTAAAAATGTCTTGTCCCACATACTTGATCACCAAATAAGTATCATAAATAATCAATTGACCAATCACCAAGCTGAATTTAGCTTAAAGCTCATTAACCCCTAAAATTCTTTTGTGTTTAGAGGCCCGAAACTATTTCAAATTCTAGTCCCCAAACTAGGGTCAAAATATTCATTGAAACTTACTTTTTCACAAATCCAACCATTGGATCCTTTAGTTGACTTGCACAAGTACATTGTCCCAAAATTTCAGAATGAACATCCCATCAATTGCAAGATCAATGTGCCTAAACTTCAAATTGTAGGCTTTTCTAGTCCTTCCAAAAGGTGAAGTTTTGTTTTTCAAACTTTTAGAGAAAAACACATATGTATTTCTTGTGCAATTTTGGCAATATGTTGGAAAATGGGTTGAAAGCATATATTAAAAAAACTTAACAAAAAAAAATTTTGGATTCATTTTTACCAAAATTGTAAAGTGAAAGGTATTGATGAATGAAAGATATGACTATTATGCTAATAAGTTTTGGAAGAATTTGAAAATTGTCAATCCCAATGGTGAGAATGCTCTAATAGACAATTAGTAACTTTAATTTTCATTTTCATTTTCATTTGAAGATTTTCAAAATGGAGAGTAAAAGATAACTTTATATGTTATTTCTACCCTCTTTCTACCTTCATTGCAAGCAAAATAAAACTCCTTTTAACTCTTACCTCATTATTTGGAATTGAATGATTCAGTTTTTTTTGAGTAGGTATCATTCTATACAATTATGTATATAATAAAAATAAAAATTAGAATATAATTTTTGCTGCCCGGTTTGACATTAAAAATGAAAAAACCCTCTAACTTTTGCATTACTTATTGGAATGACATGAAATGAAGCTTCACATGTAGATTATGAGGAGTAGCATCCATCCTAAAAATTTCATGAAAAATTTCCAAATTATGAAGTGAATAGAGCCTGCCCGAGTTCTCATAAAACCTAAAGTGGGCTCTTTGGTCCGGTTAACTCAATTTAACATTAGCTACCGCAACACTAACATTTGGGTGAAAAAAGTATGAAATTGCTCAATCCCTCCCTAAGCAAATAGTAGGTTTGCCAAAATTTGGATGAAAGTTATTAACATTAGTAATTTTTTTGGGTGGATATGCACACATCATTCAAGGGGAATGCTAAATTGTGAGTGGAGATCTATGGGTGGTGAGCCGTGGGCCTAGATTTTATGTCAAAATATTAAATTTTACCTATAAAATTATGCAAAGGACCTTACAATTGCGCATTATAAATGTTTGTGGCTTGAAAATCTTGGTGCTCTTTAAGATTTTTCATTGATTTTGAGCTCAAAATTGGTTCCACTCTCAAAATCTTGGCTCACCACTCATGGGCTCACTATTTTACGCTCACAAAGTAGCAATGTCCCCTTGTTCACTTTACCCAATTCTATCCATTTTTTTTCTTGCTTACTTGCATTGTTGGGTGCATGTTGCTCTACCAACAAAATAACAAAAAAAGGAACCCAGCCTTGATGCATCCACACCCTTACTTGCTACAAGTATGATACTAATCATTCATGAACAATAAGTGCTCCATATCCCTCAATATATACTCATGTCACTCAATCCTAGTGTGTGAAGCAATGGTCTTTGAGTTTACTATTCATTTTAAGTTTAATCCCTAAAGGCCCAAGGAACCCACTTTAGGTTTTATGAGAACTCGGGCAGGCTCTATTCACTTCATAATTTGGAAATTTTTCATGAAATTTTTAGGATGGATGCTACTCCTCATAATCTACATGTGAAGCTTCATTTCATGTCATTCCAATAAGTAATGCAAAAGTTAGAGGGTTTTTTCATTTTAATGTCAAACCGGGCAGCAAAAATTATATTCTAATTTTTATTTTTATTATATACATAATTGTATAGAATGATACCTACTCAAAAAAAACTGAATCATTCAATTCCAAATAATGAGGTAAGAGTTAAAAGGAGTTTTATTTTGCTTGCAATGAAGGTAGAAAGAGGGTAGAAATAACATATAAAGTTATCTTTTACTCTCCATTTTGAAAATCTTCAAATGAAAATGAAAATGAAAATGAAAATTAAAGTTACTAATTGTCTATTAGAGCATTCTCACCATTGGGATTGACAATTTTCAAATTCTTCCAAAACTTATTAGCATAATAGTCATATCTTTCATTCATCAATACCTTTCACTTTACAATTTTGGTAAAAATGAATCCAAAATTTTTTTTTGTTAAGTTTTTTTAATATATGCTTTCAACCCATTTTCCAACATATTGCCAAAATTGCACAAGAAATACATATGTGTTTTTCTCTAAAAGTTTGAAAAACAAAACTTCACCTTTTGGAAGGACTAGAAAAGCCTACAATTTGAAGTTTAGGCACATTGATCTTGCAATTGATGGGATGTTCATTCTGAAATTTTGGGACAATGTACTTGTGCAAGTCAACTAAAGGATCCAATGGTTGGATTTGTGAAAAAGTAAGTTTCAATGAATATTTTGACCCTAGTTTGGGGACTAGAATTTGAAGTAGTTTCGGGCCTCTAAACACAAAAGAATTTTAGGGGTTAAAACTTAGGCAACTTTTTGCTAGGACAAAGAACTTTGGGTAGCCACTGTTAAAATGAAGTAAGGTAAGAGGCTCATAAACCAACTGGTCATTAAAACCGATCAAGGCCTAGAGGCACATTTTGCTTTCTCTCATGTACCAACGGTGTACATTTCAAGGGGTGATTGGTTTTAATGACTATTGCGTTTGAACTTCAAAAATTCATAACTAATTCCATGAAGGTCCAAAAAATACGAAACAACTTAGGTTAGATGCAAATTCCATTTTTCTTCCTACTGAAATTTACTAAAAATTGTTTCAAGCAATTTAGCTTCCCCAAAATGGCAAGCAGCTCTTAGATGTGTGGTTTATGAGCCTCCTACCTTAACCCCTGAAGAACCATTGTCCCTTTGGATACAAGCTGGACTTCAGGCATGTACCTATGGCTAAACTACTATGTGTGATTTTTTGAAACTTTTATTGAAGGTGGGCAATTCAAAGATCTATGTGGGCATCTAATTTTTTCTTCATTCTGACATTGAATGAAGAAGTTATGCATGAATTTATGAAAACTTGGGGAGGACTGCCCGTCTGGGCAGCCCAAAACCTTCTTTAAAATTTACATTTTTTAAAAAGAAAAATTTGAAATTGGTTATTTAGATTCTTTTTGTATGTGAGAGGCTTTGGATCATTCAATTTCAATCAATGAGATGAAAGTTGTGAGGAGTCTTTGTTTGCAGGTAGTTATGGATTCTCTACTCTAAAATAAACTTTGAAGTCCTTCATTTTACTCAATTTTCAATGTTTTGGAAAAAAAATTAACCCAAAGGAAGTAGATTGTTTATCACAACATTATAATTATTGGGATTTGCATTTTTTGTTTCAGTAATTAAATTTTGAACAGTTCAGTGATTTGACTCATTGTCTACCTTTTTATACTTACTATTTTTTCCCATGTGTTGTATAGTTCCCATTGATTTGAAAATTCTCCCACACATACCCAACTAGTTCTCCTATATGCAAAAAATAAAGCGCGATTTTGGGTAGAGCAATTTTTTTTGTTTTAAGAATGGTCAAAGACTTCTGAAATTTTTGGGCACTGTAGAAAAAACTTTTTTTTTACTATAGACGTAAATATCTCACTCCTCTCCATCTGGAATGAGCTGATTTTTTTCCACAAGTACCTCTTCTAATCTAGGACAAAATCCTACAGTTAGATTACCCAAAAACAAAGCATAAAATCCTTTTTACTAAACCTCACTTCTCCTCCAAGTGGCAGTTTGTAGTTATCTTTACAGAAAAAAGGGCTTGGTCCTTTAGGGGTTAAGATTGTGGGGAAAAGTCGCCTATAAGGGATCCCTGCCCCCGCCAGCACTCTAATAATCCTCCATTGCATCTCCCATGCAGAAAACACCGAGTATCTCAGTTTGGTATATCCCTTGCATGGCTAATCAAATTTATGAGCTCAGGCCTGGAGACTGCACTAATAATATTATAGAGGCTGGGAAGCACATATGTAATAGGTGTGAGATCATGCAGAAAGTGCTCCACTAAAGATGGTAAATTTGCTTTGGCAAGGCTTGCAACATATGCATACCACGAAGGTAGCCTTATTCAGGGGGAACTCAGAAAATTTAGGAGAAAATTTGGGCTCTCCCAGCCCTCCCCATCCTCACCTTACAACTTTAACTGACCATGAGTCCATGACTCCAACCTGGTCACCTAATAGTTACAAACTGCCAAGAAAAAATACCAAAAAAAGATGACTCGAAATATGCTAGCAGCTGGTTTTATGGATGAACATGCACATGCGGATGAAAATATGTATGGACAAACGTGCACATATGGATGATTATCTTCATATTTTCCCTTACCTACACCAAATAATGCATTTAGGTTGCCACAGCTATATGTTGACCATGCTTGGAATTCACATGATTTACAACTTGAACGATGCTAATTTATCTTTAACCTCTAAAAGATTGAGCCTTTTTTTAGTTAAAGTCACTGATAACTGCCACTTCTCGGGGAATAAGTGGAAAAGTAGGAAAATTTGTTTTTTTTTAAAAAATCCAGCCATGGGATCTTGCTCCAGACTACCAGAGGAACTTGTGGGAAAAAATCAGGTCATTGCAGATGGAGAGGAGTGAGATATTTACATCTAAAGTGCAAAAAAAAAGTTTTTTTCCCTACTGCTTAGAAATTTCAGAAGTCTTTAACCACTCATATATCAAAAAAATTACTCTACGCAAAGTTAAGGTTTATTTTTCCCATGTAGGAGATCAAGTCAATTAAATGTGGGAGAATTTTCAAATCAATTGGAATTATACAACACATGGGAAAAAAAAAGTAAGTAAAATAAAGTAGAGAATGAGTCAAAATACTAAATTGTTAAGAATTTGATTACTGAAATGAAAAATGCAAATCTCAATGGTTGTAATGTTGCGATAAACAATCTACTTCTTTTGGTTTAGTTTTTTTTCCAAAATATTGAAAATTGAGTAAAATAAAGGACTTCAAAGTTTATTTTAGAGTAGAGAATTCCTAACTACCCGCAAACAAAAACTCCTCATAACTTTGATCTCATTGATTGAAATTGAATGATTTAAAGCTTCTCACATATAAAAAAAATCTAAAGAACCAACTCCAAAAAACAAAATTCAAAAAATGTAATTTTTAAAGAAAATTTGGGCTGCCCGGTTGGGCAGTCCTCCCCAAATTTTCATAAAATCAAGCATAATTTCTTCGTCAAATGTTGAACTAAAGAAAAAATTAGATGCCCACATAGATCTTTGAATTCCCCACCTACAATAAAAGTTTCAAAAAATTGCACAAAGTAATTTAACCATAGGTACATAACCAAAACCCATTTGTTCCCTGAACAGACAAACAGTCCTTTAGGGGTTAAGTAGCTCTGTAGTGGTTGCAAGGCCCGAAAAAAAGTTGCAATAGTTAGTGATGGAAATCATTTTTGCAGCAGTAGAAGAGCAAGATATGAGAATTAATGAGGGGCAACCTAAATGCACTATTCATGATTTTGACAGTGAGGCCTTTGACCAATGAAGAAACTTAAAAAATAAATCTTGGCACATCCAATTCTTGATTGGTAAACTCCCTTTCTTTTCTACCAAAGGCCTAAGGTAGTGTGCTCATACATCGCCCATCTAAGGGCTGAAACTGAATTTTGGGGAGGTGAAACTTCTTGAACTATTTTTCAGTAAATTTTTCTTAAAAGACAAGAAGAATTGGCATCTAACTCAAGTTATTTCATATTTTTTGGAGTTTTGTGGAATTAGTTATGAAGTTTTGAAATAGAAAGGTCATAGGTCTCTAAAATTGCCCACCTTCTCAAATGTACACTCCTTGTATATTTTGAAAACCTATGAAAAAAAGCATGTACATCGAGGGTACATTTGAGAAAAGTGAACAGTTTTAATGCCTGGACGGTTTATGAGCAGACTACCTTATTCACTTTCTTCTTCATTTTCATTTAACAAATCTTAAGTCCAGTCAATCACAATGAATTCAGCTATTTCAACCTATTCTATTCATATTTCATAAACATACACCAAAGAAGATAGTTTTTGGCAAGTTCATGCCTAAACTGGTATTTAGTCGTTCCAACTTTGGACTAGGCTCAAGCTAATATAACCGCAAGAGTCATGTTGGTCTCATGTTTGTCCACTCAGCCAAAATCCTTTATACCTTTGATGTACATTAGGAAATATCTCCTTACTCTCAAGATTCTGATTATATTTGCCTACGAAAGGCTTCTTTGGGTAAAGTCTCCTCCTAATAAATTGAATATTGGTTAACTTCCATTGTTTTTGGTTTGCAAACTATTTTTACTTCCTCCACTTGACGATCTGCACCGGATATTTTTTGAAAGATCAACTGCCTACTATTATACTAAACACCAGCTCTCCCCAGACATTGATCTTATTCATTAAATCAATAATATTTGGGGATCCCGTACATCCTCAGCAGTCAGTAGCTTTGTAAACTTTCTATGAGATATGGCATATTTGCAACAAGTGTCTTTGTTTAGAGCCCATTTGCTGTTACAAGTGAATTAATGTATTTACAGATGTGCTGTGTACCACTGAATATTCTTAATTAGGGTTAAACTAAAGAAGGTAAACATGCTACTTTCAGGTGAATCATGCTGGAGATGGTGAACCAAAGATGGTAATATCAACCAACTAATATTTTAAGGCGAATTTTTAGAATCTTACTTCTCTTTTTTATCGTATACAAACATATAAACATGTACTTTAGATTCAAGTTGGGAAAGCAACCGCAACAGAGAAAGCGGACAGCTACACCAGCCAAACAATTTTACTTCATTTTGACATTGGCGTATCTAAAATATCGGATGGAAAAATGAATAGTATTGTCAAACCGATCTCAAAAAAACATTAGGTTAATCAGTATTTAGATGAAAGCTACTGCTATCCCTGACATTTTATGAATGCGAGAGTACGCATGGAAAATTTTCACTCGCCTGCACGCATTCTAGGCTGAGTGTTGACCCATGCAAACCAAAAAAGCATAAAAAAACCTGTTACCAAATATGACCTTCATGATTAACTCGAGGTGCCAATACCTCCAAACAGCTAACTTAAAGGGATGTTTTTCACGTGGCGTGAAACAGCTAGAACTTATTATTGCCATTTGCCAGAACTAAATCTTATTTTGACACTAGCTACCTTGACTTTAAAATAGGGTGAAGAAAATGGATGCAAAAATCCTATCGAAGAAGTGTTAGGTTCACCAGTATTTGAATGGAGTTTACTAATGAAAGCTGATTTTGTGGATGTATATACACACGTAGATAATCATATCCAGTTTTTTCCTTGCTTGGAGGGGGGTGCGTCCAATGAAAGATTCGTGACCTTAACATGGCAAATCTCCCAAATCACGAGGCCGATCATACTCATTAATCTCATTGGATAAGCGATCCAGAGTTCTTGGGAGCACTCAGAGCTTTGTAAGCTTTTTTATGAGAAACAACAAGCCAGGTGTTTCTCTGTTTGGAGTCAGCGTTATCACCCCCATGTACTAAACCCTGAGCGCCCAGCATAAGTTCACTCAAATCCAAACCCTTTGGAACCCATTTCAATCAAACTATCATCTAAAAGAGATCCACAAAAATTGATTGTATCAATTGGTAGTGGACATAGGTCCGAGCTTCAAGGAAAAAGACACGTCCTTTCACCGTACCATTGAAAAGATTATAAAAGCCAAACAATGAAATTTTTCAATACCAAGTGGCCATATTTTGGCCCCTTCAGCACTTAGGGGTTAACCCTTGAGCGCCCAGCCCAAATTTGTGTCATGTTGGACCTCATTGCAAACAATTTGGCATTGCAAGTTCAAAAACAACATCTAGAAGAGTTAGCTTTTGATATTGCACGAGGCTTTGGGTACGCAGATGTAGGAAAAATTTGGTAAGTTTTCATGGCACGGATCAAAAGATTATAATAGCCAAAGACAACAAACTGCTAAATATTGAGAGGCCATATTTTGGCCCCTGGGGCGCTCAAGGGTTAACCGCTCAAGGCCCAAGCAATGTTTTTTTGGCTTTCTAGCAATTTTGGGCAGGTCACTACAATTGGGTTTTTCATTTACTTATTTTAAAATTTTCATACATGAAGTGTCCAAGGAGTAGCTTTAACCCCTAAAATACTTTTGTGTTTAGAGGCCCAAAACTGCTTCAAAATACTAGTCCCCAAAGCAAGGTCAAAATCTTCATTGAAACTTACTTTTTCACAAATCCAACCATTGGATCCTTTAGTTGACTTGCACAAGTACATTGTCCCAAAATTTCAGAATGAACATCCCATCAATTGCAAGATCAATGTG
This sequence comes from Ulota crispa, assembly GCA_963920765.1. Classification (NCBI taxonomy): domain Eukaryota; kingdom Viridiplantae; phylum Streptophyta; class Bryopsida; order Orthotrichales; family Orthotrichaceae; genus Ulota; species Ulota crispa. The sequence continues at coordinate 30,612,718 of OY987242.1, forward strand.
CCTAAACTTCAAATTGTAGGCTTTTCTAGTCCTTCCAAAAGGTGAAGTTTTGTTTTTCAAACTTTTAGAGAAAAACACATATGTATTTCTTGTGCAATTTTGGCAATATGTTGGAAAATGGGTTGAAAGCATATATTAAAAAAACTTAACAAAAAAAAATTTTGGATTCATTTTTACCAAAATTGTAAAGTGAAAGGTATTGATGAATGAAAGATATGACTATTATGCTAATAAGTTTTGGAAGAATTTGAAAATTGTTAATCCCAATGGTGAGAATGCTCTAACAAACAATCAGTAACTTTAATTTTCATTTTCATTTGAAGATTTTCAAAATGGAGAGTAAAAGATAACTTTATATGTTATTTCTACCCTCTTTCTACCTTCATTGCGAGCAAAATAAAACTCCTTTTAACTCTTACCTCATTATTTGGAATTGAGTGATTTAGTTTTTTTGAGTAGATATCAATCTATACAATTCTATAAATAAAAAAATAAAAATTTTAGAACATACTTTTTGCTGCCCAATTTGACACTGAAACTGAAAAAACCCTCTAACTTTTGCATTACTTATTGGAATGATATGAAATGAAGCTTCACATGTAGATTATGATGAGTAGCATCTATCCTAAAAATTTCATGAAAAATTTTCAAATTATGAAGTGAATAGAGCCTGCCCAAGTTCTCATAAAGCCCAAAGTGGGCTCCTTGGTTCTTTAGGGGTTAAGGCCCAACAATTTTCAAAACTTTTGACTTCATGGTTCAAAAGTTAATGCATGGTTTGTTGTTTTCTTTGCTTGTCAAGGCAGCCCAAACAGCTTAAAAACTTCTTTAAAAATTACATTTCAAGTTTACATTTTTAAAATTGATTCTTTAGATCTATATAAGTGGGAAGCTTTGAATCATTCAATTTTTGTTAATGGGATGAAAGTAATGAGAAGTTTTAGTTTGCGGGTAGGTATGGTTTTGAGGGATTCTACACCTACCTGGAAACTAAAACTTCTCATTACTTTCATCTCATTAATGGAAATTGAATGATTCAAAACTTCCCACATATATATAGATCTAAAGAACCAATTTAAAAAAAACTAAACTTGAAATATAAATTTTTAAGAAGGTTTTTAGCTGCCCGGGCTGCCCTAACAAGTTATGAAAACAACATATCATGCATTAACTTTTGAACCATGAAGTCAAAAGTTATGAAAATTGTTGGGCCTTAAAACTACTCCTTGGATACTTCATGTGTAAAATGAAAAAAAAAAAGAAACACAAAACCCATTTGTAGTGACCTGCCCAAAATTGCTAGAAAGCCAAAAAAAAGGCTGCTTGGGCCTTGAGGGGTTAACCCTTAACCCTTAAACGTCTGAGTGTGCCGCTGCAACCAATACAATACTAGGTGTTTTTCTTGTATTTTGAATAGATTCACACCTTTACTACATTTGAGATCTACAAAAAAGTTAAAGAATAGATAAAAGCGGTTCAAGTGAGCTACTTGATATCTCAAATCAAAACTTCCTATTGGTAGCAAATGTCACTTGTATGGCAATGTACATACTATGCCCTATGGTCATTTAAGGATTAAATGTGGAGAAGGACGTTTTTTGTCCTCTAGCTCTGAAAAAAGATTATGTATTACAAGAAAAAGTTGTTTTTCATTTTCTGTTTTTTAGAAGTGATTGTAAAAACATGACCCATCATGGAATGGAAAAAATGATCTCATTAAATGCACTTGTATTTTTAGGTAACCCAAATTGTAAGAAGATTCATAGACATGGTTTAGGTTCCACGCTATCCTTCTTGCAATTTTCATGAGGGCACCATGCACTGTTGACTTTTGCAATATCAAGAAAGAATATTATAATTGCTAGGCACTCTTTGCTACTGTAGAGAGAATTGTAGCTGGGCTGGTCTTGGTGACCAACCCAACGTTTAAGGGTTAAGCTTAGTATTGTCTATATAATTATCCTTTGTAGTGTAGTACAAATTGGATTATATTAGAGTTGTAATCAAGGTTTAATTTTAGTTTTTGCCTAGATAGAGCAATTGCACCCCAAATTGCATGCATGTAAGGAAAATTTGACTAAATTTGAAAATAATGAATGATATGTGGAAGTTCATCCAAAAAATTACTAATATAAACTACTTTCATCCAAAATTTGACGAATTGAGTTATTGCTCATGGTTAAATCTAGCAATTTCATCCAGCTTTTTACGCAAATTTCTTACTGTACTAGTATCCAGAGGCTTTCCGAGGAAAGATTTAAGCAAAAATTCTCCAAGGAATTAAACCTTGGTTGTACCCAGAAGGGACGCAAAGCACAAACTTCCCTCCAGCCCTGAAGTGGCTAATTGGTTATTCTGAAAAGGACGGTTGTATATTTCCAGGGGTACTAACGGTATGCTTGCAGTTGGTTTTTAGAGTGGTAGTATTGAAGGAAAATTAGATGCATTTGGGCACATTTTTAGACTGCATTCATGTTGTTAATATTCTTCCTAATGTTAAGTGTAAACATATCTTAAAGCAATTTTACCAATGACTGCAACACATTCAAAGTAGTTGAAAAGTGTTGAGGCGCAGCCCTCTCAAAACCCTCTCAAGACACTTTGTCCTACTATGTTTAGCAAGAGTCCTTCAAACCACTATTCATCATTATTGATTCTATGTTTAGTGGACTTTATCCTCTACTTTCCTTGAAAGGTGGTCAATTGATTATTTATGGGGTGTTGGAATGCTAGGCCACCTTTTTGAAGAGCATGGGTGGAGATCAAGGGGCTTGATGGCCGGCCAAAACACATGGAAAACTTTGAAAGAGCCTAGACTGGTAGAGATGCTCTTAGGGCATCATCAATGCATCCTCAGAGAATGGGGGCGGAAAATTGGCCGGTCTTGCGTCCCTCCCCATTCTTGTTAGTCTGCAAACATGAAGGATCCTCCCAATAGTGTCGCAACTCCCTTTGCAAATCCAAGTATTAGAAAAGACCCTTGTGAGTACTTGCAAATTGTTGCTGAGAAGTTGCAAGCTATTGCAAACAATGTGTCATTCTAGTAGCAAACACAGTGGTATTCCTAGTGCTCTAGGAAACAAGCAGATTTGCCGTCCAAGGAGGTAGTTTTGACGGGGCTATTTCCTGGTTATGCATTGTTGTGGTTGCATTAGAGCCATAAAAGTTCCTTGTTCTCCCACACAACTAGCCCCCACCAAGAGAAATGCAGTTGCAGCCCCATTCCCTATCTTGGATTGATGATGCTCTTAGTTGGGTGCTTATATTTGGGGAATTGCTAAATCCACCACATTACACCATGTTTAGGAGTTTCTTAATAAAAAGAAGGGTAAATTTTGTATGTATTGGATGATTATTTAATGAAAATGACAAACGTACTCCACTATTTCCTTTGATTTTCCTTTTTTTTATCCACTTTTTCCTTCCTTCTTTCTTTTCTTTGTCCACTCTTTGCTTGATTCTTTATTTTACTTGGCTTTAACCTCATAATTTTAAGTATACATAATCCTAGAATAGGTATGTTTGCCATCATCAATCATCCAATAAATACAAAATTTGTCCTCCTTTTCTTTAAGGAACTCCTAAACGTGATACAATATTGCGGTGTGATGAATTTAACATAAAGTGTGATGGATTTAACAAAAGTGTGGTGAATTTAACAAAAAAAATGGTGGATTTAACAAAAGTGTGGTGGACTTAACAAGAAGTGTGGTGGATTTAACAAAAAGTGTGGTGGATTTAACAAAAAGTATGGTGGATTTAACAAAAAGTGTGGTGGATTTAGCAATTCCCTGTACTTATGCCACTTAGGGCTGCTTTACACTAGAATGAAGGTCACCAAAAACTGGGGCCGTTTGAAACAAATTTCCATCACCATATAGTCTCTAAAATGGTCTCAAGTACTTGCTTAAAAAAACTTATGATGAGAGCGTAAACTTATAATGAGAGCGTTTTCTCTTGTTTTTAACCCTTACATGCCCAAGGGTACTTTCCTTGTTTTCGGAAGGTAGATTATAAGTTTTTGAATTGTTGTTGTATGTTCATTTTCAAACATTGAAACAAAATTGTAGATGTAGGATCTTGAACTTCAAGGCTTCTAAGGTAGGAACACCCATAAGCGTTAGTGTCCCCATAATCGTCACTTCTAAAATCTTGGGAAATTTATGGAAATTTATAAATGAAATTACAAGAATGTATATTATGTGAACATGAAACCTTAATGTTGGTTATGGGTGCAATGGCAGTTTGCTTTTTAAAAATTCACAATTTATTCTCACAAAATTCAAATAATACATTCAAATGTGCAAACCCATTATTTTTCTGTTGCTAATAGGATTTTATAATTTGCTATCTAGATGTTTATTAATAATCATCATGTTCAAAACCCTTAAACTCACGCTTATGGGTGTTCCTACCTTAAATGGTGCTACCAAAAGACCATAAAAGTCATGCAAATGTTGAGATGTTTGTGATTGAATGTAGATGAGTATGGAATTTTCTAGAATTTTTGGAGTCACCTTGATCTTCTAATGCAAAATTGACAACTTTTGTGTTCATAATTTAGCAAAAATCACTTATGGTGGTTTAGTGTTTAATGTTGTACTTCAAAAATGATGATCCCCCATCCAAATCCATGACCAAAATTTCACAAATGAGCATGCAATGCATCTGTTAAAGAGCTACCACCTAATACAAAGAAACTTTTTTGTTCCAATTTTTGACTAAAAATAATTATAAATGAACAAGAATTCAACTGTGAATGAATTTTAATTTGTATAACAAAGACATTCCCATTGAAATTAGACCAAAAATTTATCTAGATTTTATTAGATGATGAATTTTCAATGCAAGTGCCTTCACTGCCCAGGGAAGTGCTCAAGGGAGATCTTCACTTATTCTCAACTTTTTGCTTGTTTTCCAATGTAACAACTTGTCATAGGCTCTTTAGTGACCCTATTCATCACTTGTTAGGTGCGCAAGAGCTATGCTTGCACTTTAATTTCCACTAAAAACAACTGAAATGTACTATGGAGAATATCAAAATTGAACATTGAAGCTTAAAGTTTACTACACACCCTAACTTGGTGCCTTATGCAGTTTTCACCAACTTTCATTTCATGTAATCCACTTATCAATAGCAATGGAGAGGCTACTTTGGAGCCCCATTTCAATCCTTGTTTCCCATTAGTTCATTTTCTAAAATCAGCCTTAAATAATGAATTAAGGCAAATGGTTTAACAATATTTTAAAGCTTATAAAAATTAGATTTGACATTGCCTTGAGGCTAAATTTTGGATTTTTTAGAAAATAGAAGGCAAATGTGTTTCCTTGGAACAAATGTCATGTTTTATCAAGCGTACATTTATCTTACATATACATATATAAAAGAGTGTATGTATGTATATATGTATGTTGTACTTTGACATACAACATATGAAAGCAATAGCAAAAACTAGAGGTTTTTTCTGAATGGTTACATTTGAGGGCATTTAAATAATCTAAAGGAAAATTTGTACAATATCCCACATCCCATTGAAATATCATAATCCAATTGGTTGATAGCAAAAAGTTGAGACTTGGCAATTCACACAATATCAAATCTCACATCAAGGTTCATTGTATTTTGCCTACATGACAACACTTTTTGAAAGTTTTGGCACTAAGAAAATGGGTCTTCACTCAAGGTTTGGGACCACCATTTTACTCAACTCAATCTTCACTCTAACTCTCCAAGTTCCAGCAATATTTTTGGGCATAAGTTAAACATTCATAACTTTCTTTAGTACTCCTTTTTATCCTTCATAACTCAACAAAGTAGTGAGCTTGCGTCGAGGTGGGGTTTGCAGAGATGGGAAGTGGAACATGGGACGTAAGATAGGAGGCTCTAATTTAGAGCGGGCATTTTGAATGGACCATGTAGGGGTCACAAAACTAGTGCACAGAGGTTCTTAAATGGGTCACATTTTCTATGTTCAAAATTTGTACTTGTGTATGCACCATTTTAGGAACTTAAGAGAGTGACATGAGCCACTGTTGAGTGTGCATATTGGTCATAATTGTGTTCAGATTTATCTTTCTAGAAAATATAAATATATGTCAAACTAAAATAAATGAATCTTTTTTTTAATCATGGTTTGAGTATTAGAGTATGGAATGGGTACTTGCACGCTTTAAGAGCCTTATTGGAGCATTCTTGACTTTGTAGTGGTTGCTTTTAGGACTCATGTGCTCCATTTACAAGCTGCCTTTGCATCATGAATGCTACCACCCATGATCAAGAATAGCTACCTATGCACCTTTTGCTTTGATAAATTATAGTTAATTCATACTAACTTAGAAAATTTCAATTTAAATGGCCACAAAACTATCTCTTCTTTAGCTTTCTACCAAAAATATTCCCATTTCACCAAGTTGACCTGATTTATCCATAGAAGCGCACTTTTGCTTAGCTGCTCCATTTGCGAGCCTCCTACCTTAACCCTTTAAAGACCACACACATTTTCCCAAAGTTCACTAGAATCGGGACAATAAAATTAGATGAGCATTTGAATCAAACATGGACCCAATTTGAATAATCCAATTGTACAAATGTGAAGGACACCTTGTTTGTTATAATGTATCAAATCTTCAGCTAGATCTACCGTTGGAGGTGAAATATTATAATGATTGAGTGAGCCGTATATGGAAAATCTTTAGTTTTTCATGCTTGAGTGGATTGAATGTTGACACTTCATGCAAGCTTTGATTGAGAAGAGCCTTACATTTCTAGAAAGCAGGGTTTCCCACCTTTCCAACAAGACTAATTTCACACAAAATAGACAAAAATAGCAATCACAAGGTGTAGCTAAGTGGACAAAAAGGGTCAAAAATCCCATTTTCTTTGCTACCCTAAAACGGTTCTACAAGAAATTTGATAGTTGTTATGGAGAATCCAATTGATGAAAGCAATCAAGAATTGGCCTTAAATGTAGGATGAATTTTTTTATAAATAAAATGATAGTATCATTTCAATGGATTCTCAAATACTACAATTGTACTACTACCGTATAGAGAAACAATACAGACATATTCCTTAAGCAATTTGATTTTTTTAAGATTGCACAATTGAAAAGTGACATTCTTCTTGGATGTTTGATGTATTGTGTTGTTGCTTTGATCCATCTTTGACCAAATATGGATACGTATTTTGAGGCCATGCTGTATAAACACCATTATTTGTCAACTCACATATCCGATTCCATTGTTGTTTCTTGGGTTGGATGCAAAATTGTTGTGATCACAAGCATTCTTCAAGATCATGTTCCAAATTGTTGGATGATTTTATTGTATAGACCAAAAACTACTCTCCTGAACCAAATTATGGTTCGGTGGTCTCTAAAAGGTTAATGTGAACCGCCCCTCAAATGCCAACTTGCCAAAGGAGTGAAAATCGTAAGATGTCCTTGGGCAGTGGATTTGGTAGGTGAACATATGAAAGTCAAGAACATGTCAAGGTTTCCTACAATACCAACCCACATAATTTGTATGAGAATGTGGACATTGTGGAGTCGTTGCCAACCCGAAGGATTTTATTTGATGCTGAATCATGTGCTGTTTGTACAATTAAATACCCTTCACCGTACATATCCTGTATGGCTGAATAGTGGAACAAAATAGGTGTGAACTCTTGTTACAACAGCACAATCATCCGCTTACTTGGACACCGAAAGGTTGAAAAATAACCCCAAAATTAAGAAATTAGACTGCCGGCCTAGATTCTGTGCAAAATTTTCATAACCAAATCTATATGTATATGTATGGGCTTGAATATGCTTTCATCCGTTTCATATAGCCCTTGCAACAAGTTCTTGGAAACACTCATTGTCCATCCATTAGATGTCGGTTCTTCAGAGTACATTCATATAGAGGGGGAAATATAAAACTCAAAACGTCAAGATTTCAAACTATCACCGAGTGTTCAAACCATAGGGTCGTATTTTAACATTGATCTAATGTGGCATAAGACGTGACAATTGAGTCGCATCTTAAACCGCAAAGGATAACAGAAGAACAGTGAGGGTACTTGAACTCTGTAGGATGGGTGGACCTTTTGGTTCCTTGAAGGTTATTTTTTCCCCTCGTGTGTGAATGAGCTATGAACTCTCAGGATATATTTATCCACGTATGGATTATATTTTAAACTCCTTTACAACCAGCAAGGTTATGTTTTATACCTCACGTACTGCCCTTGTGTGAATTGCAGCAAGCTAAATCCATTCATACTATAAGTCACGTAATACTCTTCAAAAAACAAGTGTGAAAGCAAGAATATAGGGCATCTGGGACTCTAGGTGATACATTGCAAGCCTATCCACCAATCAAAATCATTATATTACCTCGAATTCAACGTATGTCTAAGAAAAGCACATCCCTAGATTGAGTGAGTGAGATGGCCAATAGACGACGAGTACGCCTTCACCAAGATTGTCATGCGTGGTTTTTCATGTGAGGGACTTACTTTGGAAATGTACTGTACCATCACGAAAACTCTGTCAAAAATTCTGTGATACATACCAGAAGTACAAAAACAGTAACTTATTTAGTGACAGAAATAGAAGCTGATGTGGGAGAGATATTTTTACCTGCCAGTGAGGTTTGAGAAATATCTGATGGTCATGCTGCAACAGTAAACCCACGTTCGCTCGTGTAGAATGTTAACCCCTCAACGCCCCAGGAATTTTGGAGTATCTCAGAATTTGCTTGAAAGTGAACAAAATGTCAGCATTTTGATCAATCTTATCAATTTTCTTTGAAATTTAACTGTACAAATTCAAGGTAGACATTTTATAGATTGCATGTGAAAAAAAAATCACAACTATATCACTTATGGATTGAAAGATTATAATGTTTGATCATGAGGGTGTTAAAATGGTGAAAGCCATTTGAAGTCTTTCAATCCTCTTTTTGCTTCTCAAACCTAAAATTGAGGATACCAAAAAAATATGAGTATGTAAAGTGTAACATGCATAGCCCCAATCAATTTACGGCTTCTCAAAATCTATTCTACAATTTTTTTATATGAATTTTTAATGTGATTATATCTCCGAGTTCTAATGTACTTGAGGCTCATTTCCAAGAGCCTTCAACACTAGAAAGTGAAGATTTACAATGGATACCTTTGCACAAAATCTTGAATAGACAAACCATGTTAATTCATTTTCAAGATCAAACTCTTGATGTTGAAGTTAGCCTTTAATAAGAAATTAAACATAACAATAAGCACTAAAAAAATCTTGAAGAATCTTTAGAGATCCTTAAATAAAATTTATTTGGGCGCAGTTTGAGCCCCTTGGACGTTGAGGTGTTAAACTTGATCTCCCCCCATTGTTGAGCTAACAACGGCTCGGTTTACTTCACATTCGTCAATGTGAGGCTGAGGTGGAAATTAAAGCTTTGATTTTTCACCCGTCATTGAAATGTAAGAGTTTAAATATGTACCAGTAGGAGATTGGATTAGGGAATTTTGAATTCAGAGATCCTGTTTCAGTTTCGAACTATGAAGGAGGTTACCACTCAACAACGCCAAAACAAGGGGCAAAATTGCTGCTTTTACTCTTGCTTATAAAAAATGCTGAACTTTTCCATCCTCGCCCCCACATTGACATACGTGATATAAACCAAGCCACTAACAACATGACAAGAGTGCTAGACTTTTTTCAAACTTTTTTCACTGGTGGTTTGACACGCACCAGAGAATGCAAGAAGGTAAGGAAAAGTGGATAGAATCATCCATATATTCACGTTCATCCAAAATATATACTGATCTTTAATAGTTTTCATCCAAATATTGACAAGGATGGTGTTTGTTAAAGAGGAATTTTATTGTTTCATTCATTTCTTCACCTAATTTTTTTAATGTTAACCCTTAAACACCAGGGGTGGTCATAGTGCTTGCCCTTTTATAGTGTTCAAAGTAGTGCACTTTTTTTTGGCTTGACATTTGTCGTCAAATCACACATGTCAAGAGGATAGTGGACAATAAGTGAAGAGTCCTGCCCACATTCGTTTCAGGCTGTCAGAGTTTTTGCTAGTCTACCTTCCTTTTGCAAAAAAAAATGCACTATTCAAATGTGAACAATGATCTCTATAGTGGTGCCCACACATTAAAATATTATTTTTAAAAATTGCAAAAGTCAATAGTGCATGGTGCTCTCATGAAAATTTTAAGAAAGGTAGCTTAGGATCTAACACTGTGTTTCTGAAATCTCACAATTTGAGTTGACTAAAAATATGAGTGCAATCCATGAGATACTTTTCTGCCTTATATGATGAATCATGTGTTTGTGATCACTTTTGAATAAAAAACTCTGTCTAAAAACTGCTATTTTTTGCCCACATAGTGTTTTTTTATGGCCAAGGGAGGAAAAATGTCTCCTTTTGCATTTAAGGGTTAAGAGAGCCTCTAGCAAAAAAATGGTCAATATAAAAATTGTTTGGACATGACAAGAGTGTTAATTTGTTGGTGGGGTGGATAGAGAAGATGGTAGTGGGATTTTGGGACGCGGGAGTGCATGGGTACTGGACATAATGTTGAATCTGTTGTGTTGGTGAAGGTCCGTTCTCACCACACAGTTGAACGTGTTTTGGTGAGAGAAATTTTGTCATCTTCCTTAATGTGGGTTCAAAAAAATGCCTTAAGATACTTCTCTCAAATGTTTGAGAGAATGCGTTAGTGAAGATGTTTTCTCTAATGACGCATTCCCCCATTTTCAACAGCCAATGGGATGATGCCATGTGACCTCAAAAGAAGGGAGTAATCAAGTGACCTTCTAAAGTGCTGGGTATCTAAAAAAATTGTGCTCTTAGTTTTATTTGTAGTTTTTTATTCATGTTTATTCCTTTGACGCATACTGCCAATGAGAATGAGATTTCTAGTTACTCATCTAAAATAGTGTTCACAATGGACCAACCAGTCCATGAACGTGCCAATAAGAATAGGGCATGAGCAATATGCCCTCCAATGGCTCTGAGCATTTGATGCCAAGGCCACATAGGGACAAAAACAGGATGTTTGAACCAGGGTTCTAAAAAACGTTGTTTTCAACATGCATTTTGCAAAATTTGGGCCACACATAGATTTTACATAAATGACTCTTTTCCTAGTTGGAGTTTAGAGGGTATGCTATTTTGTGGGACGAGGGTGGAAGTTTTCAACTCTTTTTACACACAAAAGTAAAAGTATAAATCTGCCTTCTATGTTGACAATGGCCAATTTTGTTCTCCTATGTGGTTCTAATCTAAATCCATAACTCTAAATCTAAATGAAAACTCAAATTTCCCAAATCTAACATCCTAATAATATATTTTTTCTTTTACATATTATAGCAAGTGAAAAATAAGAATTTTCCAGCCTAACCCCACAAAATAACATGCCATCTTATCTCAACCCTCTTTTTTCTTATTATGAAAATAATGAATAAACTACTACAACAAGAGATGTTGATTTTTGAAATCAAAACATTATGAAAGTGGAATGTGTTGTATTTTATTGGATTTACAAAAAACTTCAATGATGATTGGTTAAATACAAAAATGTATACAAAAGAAAACATCAAACTTAAACTTTCACATGAAGCATGTGGCCTAATTTTTCTTGTATGTACCTAAATGAAACTATTTTTTGACAAATTTCATTTTTTGAACCTAAGGTAGAAGTTAAGAATCTTATAACTTAGCTTGCAACTTACTAAAAAAAATGTTATCCTATTTTTATTTCAATATTATTTATAGTTTTTCCTTAAATATAAAATGTGATATCCCAAGTTCTCAACAAAATGTAAAAATAAAGAAAAATCCAAAACATTAAATGCAATGTGGTTGTATTAAACATGTCATTTAATGTTTTTTTGTTCATTCTTTTAAAGTTACTCTTTTTGTGTGAACTTTCAAAAAAATTAGCAACAAATATACATAAATATGTTTGTTACACAATAAAATGAAACAACTTGTCAACCCTCCAAAAACTTAGCAATCAATCTTGAATTTACAACAAAAGAAAATGTAAACATTCTAAAAAAATGCATTAATCATTAAATTGGGAAAAAGCTTACATATTGAGAATTTTATATTTTATATTTTTAAGAGTTTTTAGGTGCTTTAAAGTGAATATTGTGATTATTCTTCAAGACCTTACATCAATGATGAAATACCTTACATTAATTATCAAAAAAATCATTTCAAATGACCAAAATATTCTCACAAATGTCAAATTTAGTATCCCCAAAATAAGTTTTGGGAAAGTGCTATTTACCAATTTAACGAACAATGCATTAAATATACATTTGAAAGAAATTCTACCATCTTAAACCTTACCAAAATTGTGAGACAAAATTCAAAAACAAACTCTTGAAAAGTAAAAACAAGTGCAACTTTTCTTTATTAAACAAAAAACTAAAACTCACTTATGGATTTGAATTTGAATTTATTTTATTCAAAAAAAATTAAAACTCCCTAGACTCTTGCATGGGTTCCTGGAGCAAAATGAATTGTGAAAATCTCACATGTAATAACGGGTCATGGAGGATAGAGTGCTATTTGGCACTCTTTCCATGGTAGCCCTTGCTTAAATAAGAAACACTAGTGCAAACAGCCGGTTTGCAAACTTCTGAAACTGCCCTAGCTGGAGGAGCAAAACGGAAAAGCAACCTAGAAAGTGGAGAATCTCCAGCTTGAGCAGGACCTAGCCTAAAAAACAATAGTTTTTGGGCCTGTGTGGCCCAGCCTTGGTTGAAGGATGGGCTTGTGTGGCCCAGAAATTGGCTAAATCATAATGGACAAATTAAATTGCAAAATTTGGTTAAAAAGCAAATACATCTATCTCACAAAATCTGGTCATAATCATTAACATTAAAATCTCTATAGGAGGATTTTTGAAGCTTTTTAGAGATACTTGTTGGAAGGAAAGATGTGTGTATGGATGTTTCTTACATACTCATGCAATCCAATCTCAAAAATTCATCACCAATTTTTTTTAATTAATCATCATGTAAAACCATAAACTCTATGTAAAATAATTCACCAAACATAGGGTTTTGATTTTTAGGAGCTAAAATTTGGTACTCTTGATGGGGGTTGCATAAAAATTAAACACCAATGATGCAAGACAAAAAAATGTCAATTATACTCTATATGTTAGGCAAAGTTCTTAAGTGGCATAACATGGTGATCCCAAACTTTTTGTCCCCCCATTGTATAGTGCCCTCCAACAAGTCCTCATACACCTTGTTTTGCCTTTAGAAGAACTTTGTTAATATGAAATGTAATTGGTACTTCTTTCTTTGTTTTGAAGCATATAAATTTTATTCTTATGCAATCTCAACCAAGCATACCAAATGTTGATTCTTCAAAACCAAAACCTCATTTTCGGTGATTTTTTTGTATTAAATTCATGATTTTACATGATAATTGATTAAAAAATATTGGTGATGAATTTTTGAGAATTAATTCCATGAGTATGTAGGAAACATCCATACACACATCTTCTATGCTAAAAAGAACCCTCTTAAGTAACAAAAATTGATCCACAAAGATTTCAATGTAACTTGTAATATGCTTAAATATTGTAAAATAGATATTTTTAAATTTGAACTAGCTTTTCACCAAATAAACATAACATTGTGTTGAAAGATACAAACTTAGTCACAATGTATGAATCAAATAGCAACATTTGATTACCATAGATAAATATCTATTAGCAAAGTTCTTTGAATGACAAACAAGATGTATGAGGACTTGTTGGAGGGCACTCTACAATACAAGGCTAGTAGTCTATACATTTTAGGATAGATTTGCCCCCACACTCTTCTATGGGACTAGTTCTAGACTTGGGATCCTATTCATTGCCTTACCTACCAAGGTTAGGGTTTTGAATTTTGAATTTTAACCTCTAAAGGCCCAAGCCCCTTTTTTGTGAAAGTCACTAAAAACTATCACCTTAGGGAGAATGAGTAAAAAAATAGGATTTTTTTTTTTTTTTGAAAATTCAACCATAAAATTTTGCCCTAGACTATGAGAGGTACTTTTTGGAAAAAAATTAACTCATTCTAGATGTAGAGGAGTGAGATATTGACATCCAAAGTGACAAAAAAAACCCCCCTTGTTGCTTGAAAATTTCAAAACACAAGGTTGAGGTTTAATTGCTTTTGTAGAAGAGCAAGTTAGGTATATGTTGGAGAATTTTCAGATCAATCAAAGATGTAAAACACACTTCAAAAAATGTTTGAATGCTTGAAGGTAGTGAAATTTGCAAGTACACTAGGAAAATTTGGAGGCTTTATGTAAAATTCAGAAATACAAATCACATTGATCAAAATAGTGAAACCTGAGGACTCTTAGCCTTCTGCAACTTGGGAATAATGTTAATCAAAAAATAAATACTCAAACCACTCAAAAATTAAAGCACCAAATGTTACAAGGGGCAAAAGGAATGAAGGGTTGGGAGTTTCCTAAGAAGGGCACCTTCCACTCCACTCCCCTTTGCCCTAGTATCCACATCTTGTGCCCACAAGGGCCAAGAAACCCTCTTTGGAGTCAATACCCACTTTCAAAGAAGAGACCATGCCAAAACTGCCCCTTCTTGGTTAGTTTTAGAAAATTCTTGATAACTTCTTCATAGAATGTTGGAATGAAGAAAAAATTAGATGCTCTCATAGGTTTTGGAATTCCACACCTTCAATAAAAGTTTCAAAAAATCACACAAACTAGTTTAGCTATAGGTACATGCTTGAAATCTATTTGTTCCCCTTGGAGACAGTTGGGTCTTGGGGTTAAAGCGTCCACATTTCAATCTACATGCCTCTATCATAGTGTAGGTTGTCCCATTTCTATTTTAAGGAATTCAATTGCCCTTGTTATACCTATTTGGCAAAAATGTAGTAGACCAATCAAGACTCATCCTATTTTGAATGTAAAAGGAAATTTCATTGCAACTTGTGATTAAGTACAAAAAGTTCATGTGAACTTAGCATTGAAGGATGGTTTGAAGGGCTAGCTATATTACATTTCTCGTTGTGGTTGCCAACTTATTGCGCAGTCAACAAGAGAGTCTAAATTGTGCTAAAAAAGTCAAGGATTTGATCACATAAATTTTAGTGTTCTAAACGCATCCTTCTATGCAAGGGGGGGGGGGGGGGGTGGCCGGTGAAGGCAAAAATAACCAACTGATAATTGATTGGATCGGGTTCCGGTTTTTCTGAAACTTGATTCAACCAATTGTCGGTTGGCTATTTTTACCTTCACCAGCCACCCCCCTTGCATGGAAGGATGCCCTAAGGGGACAAACTTCCATGTTAGCCTAAAAACTACAAATGCAATAACAACTAATAATTTTACACACTATACTTTTTTTTCATTTCTAGGTTTTTTCATAATGAATTTTTTGCCCTTATGCGGTTATCAATAAAAAATATTGAGAAATTCAAATAACACTAAAATATTTGTGAAGTTTGATCAATGTGAAATTATATGTTACATATGGAGTGTATCTAGACCAATACAGTGTTCAGATGCAATCCATATGTAACATATTGATACAAAAATCTAATATAAAATAGTGAGGGTAGTGGGTCAGTGTGAGCAGTAGGTGAAGCTTGGATCGAGGCAACTGCTTGCAGACGAGATGAAGCATTGAACATGGGGGGCAGCTCCTCACGCCCTCTCGACCTAAGTTATTCTCAATACATTTGTTCCCCCAAGTGATAAGCTTAAGGTATGTACACCCATAAGCGTCAGTGTTCCCATAATCATCACCTCTGAAAATCTTGAAAAATATGTGGAAGTGGATAGATGTAATGACAAAAATGTACAACATGTGAACATGAAATCTTGAAAGTGGTTACAGGTACAATGGCAATTTGCTCTTTAAAAATTCACAACTTATTCTCAAAGTATTCAAATAATACATTCAAAAGTACAAACTGGTTATTTTTTTGTTCCTAATAAGATCCTATAATGTGCTAGCTATTTATTAATACTCATCATGTTCAAAATCCTTAGTTTGACGCTTATGAGTGTACATACCTTACACTTCCTAATAATTCTTTTCAACAAGGAGTTGAATGAATCCTATCGGACTCCTGCTCAATTTGCTTGGGATCAAATGTTTCAGCTGTCAGAGTGCTCAGACTCCTGATGTGAACTGTGTAGTCTTTAAAATTCTTTGAAAATAAATGCAGTAGCCTACATTCTAAAGAACTTAGGGCATCTCCGACCAACCTTGAAAGCTTCATCACTAAAAAAATTCAACTTTTATTGTTTCTAGTGTTGATCACATGTTCCCCTCACTTGTTCACATAGGTACATTAATTTTTGACGAATGACAAGTCTCCTTGTTTGTAAAACTAAATAAATTCTCCCTCATTGATTATTCAACCTACTAACTTAAAATCAAACAAAATAGTAAGAGTTATTGTGCATAAGAAAATTACAATTTTGCAGTGTCAAATAGTATATTATAACAAGTTTATGCAACTTTTTATTCAAAAGCCCCAACAACCCAATATTTTGCGATACTTATACAGATGCCCTTAGTCAAACAACGTAAAAGGTTTTATAATTATTCCCACCGCCTCCCTCAAGGCCAAGCCACACAGGCCAGAATTGCCAGTTCAAATCGGTAGTTTATAAAAAACAAGTGGCGGTTCTTACATGTTTGTGAAAAAGCAGATTCTTTGCCTTTCCAAGGCCCATTTTTCTAATTTTTACAAAACTGTTAGTTTTGTGAGTTCACAAATTGCTGTCTCAAACCTCCTGCCCTAAAATGGTGGAGAGGTTATCTTTAAGTGGACAATAAATGAAAACTTGGAAAAATAACTGTCTCCCAATTTTCCAAAAATACGAGTTACTTCTCATCCGTTTCAAACTGCCGGTTTTGTGGCTATGTGGCCCCCGCATCAAACAGCCCAACAGTGTAGGTTCAGAAAGAGTAGGTGGATTTTCTGTTTCTTTTTCTTTTGGGGTGTCCTTTTCCTTATCATTGCATGAACTGATCATTGAAATGTGCTGATAAGGCAAGGCTGGGAAGTAAGCCTACTCCACGCCAGAAGCGTCCGACACAGAATGGAATGATGAGCTGTCAGAGTGGTCCTGCCAGTGTTTTTTTTAATGTTTTTTGCCAAGGTAAGAGCATCTCCACCGCAAACACAACAATAGACGCAAACGCAATTGTCATACAAAGGGAGAACTTATGAGCCCCACTGCATTCACGCCAAAGTTTTTCTTGAGTTTTTGGGTAATGCTACAAGCTCCCGTCCACGCTACTCTCCAAGTCTTCTGCGTTCAAGTTACAACTCACGGGAGGACTGAAATAGGTTGAGGCTCATTCTTGCTTGTTTCCTTTCCTAGCACTAGAGAGAAGAAATGACAAAGTAGCATGAGTGCGCGGTGGAAAAGCTCCCAAAAGGGTGGAGCCGGTACGTGAAGTGGCTTGCGTGGTAGCCCGTAAATTCTCTAGTCGCGTTCAATATTGCAAAAATGGGGTGGAGATGCCCTAAGAGCACCTCCAACCTTGCTCGCTAGATAGTCAAACACCGGGCCCAGGCATGCAAGGATGCGGAATCTTGGTCTAGTGCCGGCTTGCCACACTGGGAATCTTGACTGGGCTTGCCAAACTTTGGCTCAAACATTGCAAGTTCCAATGCGCTTGAAAGTAGCAAAAGTTGATCTTGTACCTCCTGAAGAACAAAATAATCCAAGTGTTGCTTTTGTCGCTAGGGGCTCCGTCACACATTTTGCAGACCAAGGTCGTTGTTTGTAGAAGTAGAAGACGTCGTCAAAAAAAAGAACCCTAGTGCAAGGCCATGTTTTGCACTTCCAGCCCCACCTTAGCAATTGGCGTGTGTTTATGGGGAGGAAGGCTAGCTCTCTTGCCTAGAGCGGCACCCGGTAATCAATAAAGCGCACTCTAAACCTTGTTTGGCATACAGCGTGTAGGAGGCAGGGTTGGAAAAGCTCTAACTCATAGCATCTCCACAGGCCCGGGTTCTTTCAAAGTTTACCATCTATTTTGGCAAAGCCTCAAGCCCCTTGATCTCCACCCATGTTCTTCAAAAATGTGGTCTTACACTCCAACACGCCCCATAAATAAGCAGTTGACCACTTATAAAAGAAAGTAGAGGATAAAGCTCACTAAACTTAGGGTGAATAGTGAATGAATAGTGGCTTGAAGAGTGCCTTGCTAGACTTGCTAGATCAAAGTGTTTGAGAGGGTTTTGAGAGGGGCCTCAACACTTTTCATCCACTTTGAGTGAGCTTGAGCCACCAGTGGAGTTGCCCTTAAAGTGACTCGTACCCTAGAAAGTGCACCTGTAAGGAAAAATTGGCTAATAGTGCAAGGAATGAATGATGTGTGCACGTTCATCCAACAACTTTACTATTGTAAGTTAATTTCATCCAAAAGATGGCAAACCATATGTTTGTTCAAGGAGACATTTGGTGATTTCATCCATTTGTTGAGCCTAATCTCTTAGTGTATTGGTAGCCACAAGGATTTTGAGGTAAAATTTTGGCATAAATTTGCCAATCAAAAAAAAAGCTAGGTTGTGCTGAGCCTGCTGCAGGGCCAAGCTAGGGTAGGCTGGGTGCCAAGGGTGAAATGACCCCGTCATTGCCCCTTGCGCGGATGAATGGAGCGTTAGGGCTGTGTTCAATGCACATCCATGTTTTTGGGTCAAGGTGGAAAGGCTCTGTATTTTTCAAGCAAGTGTAAAAGTAATAATTCACCCCCTTTTTGTAGTGTTCAATTATATCCTCTTTCATGATGCAAGATTAAATTAAGATTTCTGAATCTAGATGTGAAATCAAAGTTTCCAAATTCAATCGCCTGATGGTAAAAATATGAATTCTCAGATTTTTTAAAATGTGAAAAATGGAACCTTTTCACCTTGGCCCCACTGAGCTCCAAGCCCCATTCATCAAGGAAAAGGGCAATTTGGCCCATGCACATGCACCCGCAAATTGGTTAGGTATCGCAACCACTTTTTGCCTACTCCCCCTTGCCTTGATTACCCGTAGTCAAATTTTGGTTTGGGAGGGGTCTTGTACGTGAGTGTGACCTCTCCCACATACGGACCCATGTTCCCAAAAAGTGGTCCACTAAGTCCGCATTGAACACCAAAAACTCAGTTTATGCTTCCATGTACGAGTACCAAATGAGGGGTCACTTCACTTTGGCCAAGCTGGGTAGCCAAGTTCCATAGAAATTGAAGGGTTTTTACTCTGTTTAGAATTTGTAGTGATTTTTTGGTGTTTTCTTTGACAATTAACCCTTTAGAGACCACCAAACTATATGTTGGTTTGGAATAGTAGTTTCTGGCCTATACAATAAAATCATCCAACAATTTGGAACATGATCTTGAAGAATGCTTGTGATCACAACAATTTTGCATCCAACCCAAGAAACAACAATGGAATCGGATATGTGAGTTGACAAATAATGGTGTTTATACAGCATGGCCTCAAAATACGTATCCATATTTGGTCAAAGATGGATCAAAGCAACAACACAATACATCAAACATCCAAGAAGAATGTCACTTTTCAATTGTGCAATCTTAAAAAAATCAAATTGCTTAAGGAATATGTCTGTATTGTTTCTCTATACGGTAGTAGTACAATTGTAGTATTTGAGAATCCATTGAAATGATACTATCATTTTATTTATAAAAAAATTCATCCTACATTTAAGGCCAATTCTTGATTGCTTTCATCAATTGGATTCTCCATAACAACTATCAAATTTCTTGTAGAACCGTTTTAGGGTAGCAAAGAAAATGGGATTTTTGACCCTTTTTGTCCACTTAGCTACACCTTGTGATTGCTATTTTTGTCTATTTTGTGTGAAATTAGTCTTGTTGGAAAGGTGGGAAACCCTGCTTTCTAGAAATGTAAGGCTCTTCTCAATCAAAGCTTGCATGAAGTGTCAACATTCAATCCACTCAAGCATGAAAAACTAAAGATTTTCCATATACGGCTCACTCAATCATTATAATATTTCACCTCCAACGGTAGATCTAGCTGAAGATTTGATACATTATAACAAACAAGGTGTCCTTCACATTTGTACAATTGGATTATTCAAATTGGGTCCATGTTTGATTCAAATGCTCATCTAATTTTATTGTCCCGATTCTAGTGAACTTTGGGAAAATGTGTGTGGTCTTCAAAAGGTTAACCCCTCACCACCCAAGGGGACCGAAATTGTCCTTGCTTGTTTGTAATTTGGGCTGATAGATTTCCTTCCAGATTACTTACAATGATTTTTTATTTATTTTAAGTTCTTGTTGAAGTCTTGTTTTAGTATCAAAAGTCCAATTTTGAAAACGACTAATTTTGATTTGTCTATTCAAGATTTGTGAAAGGGTGTCAATTGCAAATCTTCACTTTCTAGTGTTGAGGGCTCTTGGACATGAGCCTCAAGTACTCTAAAACTTTGAGGAAATACTACAATAGAAATTGAATTAAAAAATTTGTAGAATAGATTTTGAGAAGCTATAAATTGATTGGGGTTATGCATATTATACTTTACATACTCATATTTTTTAGATACCCTCAATTTCAAATTTGAGATGTGAAAAGAGGATGGAAAGACTTCAAATCAATTTCACAATTTTAACACTCTCATGATCAAATCTTTTAATCTTTTAATCTATAAGTGTTATTGTTGTGTTTCTTTTTCCCTTGTAATCTCTAACACGGCTAGCTTGAATTTGTACGGTTACATTTTAAAAAAAATTGACAAAATTTATCAAAATACTGGCATTTTGTTAACTACATAGCAAATTCTGAGATGCTCAAGATCTGCCTTGAACAATGAGGGGTTAAAGAGGAAGAATTTGTCCCACGTACATGCGTCCAAATTTAATATTTTAGGGAGCCCTTTTTGGACTTAGGATCCCGTACGTGAGAGAGGGCTCTCTTACGTACGGGACCCCAGCCCAAAAAGCTCCCAAAAATATTGTATTCGGACGCATGTGCGTGGGGCAATTGAAAGGGGGCAATGTGGACGGAGCACTGCCACGAAGTTGGTACCGAGAATGTGCAGAGCTGGGTGGATGGGTGACAAGAGGGCGGAAGGGCAGATGATGGAGCTGAGTACTGTAGTGAGTAGCTGACTAGCAGCTACCCTGCATGTGCCAGAAGCCGTGACAAAATGGCCGCTCATCATTCCCCGTGCCCATGATACTCTCAAGTCTCAAATATCTGCACAACCTGAATTGCAAAACCATGGAAAAACTCACACAACCCCTAAACGTCAGGGGGCATAAGGTAGGAGCACCCATAATCGTCAAACTAAGGGTTTTGAAGATGATGACTATTAATAAACAATTAACAAATTATAGGATTTTATTAGGAACAAAAGAAAATGAGTTTGCACTTTCAAATGTATTATTTGGATATTGTGAGAATAAGTTGTGAATTTTTAAAGGGCAAAATGCCACTACGCCCATAACCACTTTTAAGATTTCATGTTCACATGTTGTACATCCTTGTCATTACATCTATTCACTTCCACAGATTTTCCAAGATTTCAGAGGTGACGGTTATGGGGACATTAACGCTTATGGGTGCTCCTACCTTAGTAGAAACGTTGCCATATATCTGGCATTTGCTATCAACAAGAAATTTTAACTTGGGATATCAAATAGCTCACTAGAACCGCGTTTATTAATATTCCAAGTTTTTGGTTGATCTCAAATGTAGTAGAGGTGTGGATCCATTCCAAATACAAGAAAAATACCCCATATTGTATTGGTCACAAAGGGCCTTTTTGACGTTTAAGGGTTAACCCCTAAAGGACCAAGCATCATTTTCACCAAAAACTCATTATAACTGCCATTCTCAAAGTATCAATCAAATTTCAATACAGAAACATTTTTATGCATATGTGATGATATGATCTTGTAGTAAATAGTTTTAGAAGACGTGGAAAAAATTTCAGAAATGTCCACCGCGTGGATTGGAAGACAGAATGGTTTGAATATTTAGAAATGGCTATTGAAAAATTAGGCAGTTACCCTTTAGAAGGTAAAATTCCTAAGAAAAAAAGGCTACGTGGGTGGTGCTTCCCTACATTCCTTATTCCATCTCAATAGGGTACATGTCAAAAAGTTTCAAATCATTTGGAATTGTACAGCATATGTGGAAAAATAGTAAGTGAAAAGAAGAAGAAAATGATTCAAAACACAAAATTGTTAAGAATTTAATTATAGAAATGAAAAATGCCAGTCCCAATGGTTGTTATGTTGTAATAAACAACCTACATTCTTTGGTTTTGTTTCTTTTCAAAAATAATAAAATCTGAGTAAAATAAAGGACTTCAAAGTTTATTTTAGAGTAGAAAATCCATAACTACTTGCAAACAGTAACTCCTTGTAACTTTCATCCCATTGATAAAAATGGAATGATTCAAAGCTATCCACTTTCACATACATCTCCTTAACCAATTTCAAAAAAAGATCTGAATTTTTTTATTAAAAAAATCTGCCCAAGCTACCCATCGAGTGAAAAAAACAACATATTAGGTTGTATCTTCTTATTCATAATTTGAAATGTCATCAAATTTAGTGCATATGAAAGATAAACCTTATTCCCACATTCTATCAAAAGTTCTACCAAAAATGTGAAAATCTCCAATCACAAGTACATGCCCAAAATTGCTATGTTGCTAATAAAGGGGGCTTGCACTACAAGAAAAAGGGCCATTTTTTACTAAGGATTTTTACTACAAAAAGAACTAAGACGACTACACTTATGTGACTAGTATTTATAACCACATGTAGTCATAAATAATTAATTATGATTGAATAATTTCATTTTGTCATAAATAATTTCATTTATGACTACACGTAATCATAAATTAAATTATTTTTGACTACATGTGGTCATAAATACTAGTAACAAAAGTGTAGTCGTCTTAGTGTTTTGGTAGTCAAAATCCTTAGTCAAAAATGGCCCTTTTTCTTGTAGTATTGGTCCTTTAGGGGGAGCGTAAACCTTTTGGGTCCCTAGCAATTGTGCGTGTTCTTACCTTATTGTAAACATGAATTTTGTGTGTTCTTACCTTACAATAAACATTTTTTTGTGTTTGATCGATGGTCTTGAAGTTTAGCCAACAAAAGTTTGGGGTTTAAGTAAGGTAGGTAGCTCAAATTGCAACCCCTCTCTCATAAAGCGCTCCATAGGTAGCTCAAGAATCGATATGAAGTGGTTCTTGAATGAACCTTTTTAAGTCATAAAAGAAAAGGTGTCTTCTATTGCAAGAGTCAATCATACTCATTGGTTTCATCTCAACAGTTTATGAGAGACCTAGAGTTACAAATAGATGCTTACTACATAAAACTTTGAAAATTCAACAACAATTCAATAATGCTTCAATTTTTTTTGAAAAATTGTGTTACGTTTGACATTTGTTTTTCTTGGTATGGAAATTAGCCAAAAAAAATCCTATCTTGAAAAGCCCATGAAAAGGTAGACCAACCCTCAAAGTGACGCTTTAAGAGCTACCTCCTTCATTCTGATTTTACTTAGCTATTCAAAACCATGCTAGCCAAAATTTTAAATTTTGTTATGGTTGCTTTACACTACAATTCAAGGCTAGTTTCCACCTCTGACACTCCCAATGCCAACATCCAATTGACTAATGTTTTGAAAATGCCTCAAGGCCTTTACACTAGGGTTTAAGAGTTAGTGGCCTTAATTTTAAATGTTGGGTTTTCAAAAAATGTAAAACCAACTCTTGGCCTCAAGAGTCAAGACTTTTGTCAAATTTTATTAAAATGTAATTATTAGTTTTTATTTATTTTTGAGATACTTGACCTTGTTGTCTGGAACACCATATTAGTTAAATTGGGAAAAACAAGGGTCCCATTTTGTACTCCACCTTAAATCCAAAAAGTTACTGTAAACCAAATTCAAAGGTATCAAATTCAATCTGAGTCACTAAGATTTTTTCCCTCCCAATTTCCTCCTCTCAAGTGAGGGCACGTGTACCAAAAAAATAATGTTGGAGCTCAAATTAAGGTGATCATCTTAATCCTTTAGAAGTCCCAAAATGTATTGTTTATCCCAATTTAACTAGGGAATTACTATAGCGACACCCTAAATTGCTAACGGGACACCCCCTCTAAGCATGATATTTGATAATTTAGTGCTATTTTTGATTTATTAAGTGGTCCATCATTCATTCAATCACGATATTATCACCTCCTTGAAAGCAAACATGAAAAATACAAAAAAATTGAAATATTATTGCACCAATACTATTTTTTGATATTGCTTTAAGTAACTCAAAAGTCCTATATTTTTAGTTTGGAAGTTAAGCACACCTACTTTTTGTTAGTATAGCCTTAGAATGATAAAAGTGAAACAAATCTTTTGATCCAAATAAAAAAATCAGCAAAATCAACATTAAAAATCACATTTTCATGCTCAAAGGGGGTGCCCCATTAGCAATTTAGGGTGTCGCTATAGTAATTCCCTTTAACTAATATGGTGTTATGGAGTAAAATTATCAACAACTCTCTTTGATCTCTTCTTTACCCTTTAATGCCTAAAATTTCCAAAATTTGTTTTAGTGACCTCAATTTTTGGCCTTTGACCTTTACACGCAAGAGAGTTAGCCCTCATTATACTCATACTATAATGGGCTCTTGGAGCTATTCTCAAGGCCATTTGGGATAAACTTTTGGTGACCCCAAATTTTCATGGTCTTGACTCCTAGTGTAATGTGGCCCATACTAGAAAGCTTTTTTCTAAATTTTTGCCAATGTAAGAGCATCTCTTGCAACCCTCCAAATGTCTAGGCCCCTCTCAAGTTCGGATGAAAATCAACCAATCCTAGAAATATCTGCCTCTACATTTACCTTCCCCCTTCAAATAAGCCATATTTGATTGAGGGATCTCTTAGGGCGGCTTCACACTATGGCCAAAGGTCGAGAGGTTGTTGGTCAGCACCAATCAGATTGCACAAAACCGAGAGTCCAACCACTCAACCCTTCACACTAGAGGCCAAACTCCAAAGGCCATCATCCTCCATTTGCCTACATGGCAGCACTTTATCATCCAAGGTTGACGGCCTTTCAAAGGGAAGTTTGGGTCTAGCAAAAATGGAGACCCAAACTATGGGCGAGAGGCCATCAATTTCAGCATTTATTGCTATCAGTTTCAGCATTTATTGTCTATTTTCAGCAAATTTTCTTGACCTCTCAACAAATTTTGGCCACTTAGTTTGATGGCCTCTCGACTTGGCCGGTCATAGTGTGAAGCTGCCCTTAACCCTCTACAGGTTTTATTTTCTTGTTGTCATAACTTACCAACCCTTACTTTGTTGCTTTTGAAAGTTCCTTGACTTGTGACACTATACTTAGCGGGCTACATTATTGGGGATACAAGTGACCACTCCCTCTAAAACAAACAGAGAGGAATTGAAGGAACATGGACAATTGCAGGGTTGCAGGAGATGCTCTAACAGTAAGACAGTCCAGAAACAGGGGACTGTGCAAAGTGTTCTATACATAGTTGACCCAAATCTAAACATAGTTCACCTCGTTGTGCACTTCGCCATGTGCAATGCCTTTCGCCACGTTCCCAGTGAGGTTCATACCGTTCATCTGAAGCTCTACGACGCGTTCCCATGTGCGGGGGATTTGGCCAAAGCACCTCAGTGACTCCGGTTCCCAAAACCAGAACCTCGATCAGCGTGCGTTAGGGGAACTTATTAAATCATGCTCAGCCAAGGGTCACAAAATCAAAGGACAGGAGCGAAACCATACGATACACCAAATGCTTTCTAAACTTAACAATGGAGCCCAATTCTGTACAAATGCCTATCACTCCACTCCACTCCACTCACTCCAGCTATTCTCCATAACAAGGAGCTCTTATTGAGTCTTTCTTTTTAAAAAGCGAACATGATTCAATAAGACTCAACCACTGAGATTACATGCACCTCTGCAATAACGTGAAATCACTGGAGTCTTTTCATGAAAATAATATTCCTTACTACTCTCATGACCCTGCATGTTGTAACAACGTGTCCAATCTTTATGTGTAGAAACTCTTACTGTACACGTATATATGAAAATATTTTTAATTGAACAAGAATCAACAGAACCCTCATTTAGATTGTATCCACTGTCTCACGCAACAATGTGAAAACACATCCTTGTCATGGAAATAGCAGGCAAGGCTTTGGTAGTTGTCACATTACTAGTTCTTTGACCTCGATGGACAAATGGGTTTAGCAAAAGAATGCACTCTCACATGTGTTTATAACAACGTGTTGAAGCGCATGGAGTAATACACCAGGAATGTCCAATTCCAGAGCGTGGTGCTGGAGAGGTTGAGAGTCCATTTAGGGGTAGTCACACCATCTCCAAGAATGAAATTTTTATGAGGAATGAGAAACTGTGGAGTGGAAATAGTCAAATAGGAGTCAATGGGAGTATTTTTTCATGAAGAAGGTTCGACTCCCCTTTTATGGGTTGTGAGTCGTGACAATGTGGAGAATGAAAAATGAGTTTACCTAGAGAATAGTGATACGGTAAGAAATTTATTTGAATTCACACAATCAATCAAGGTTTCCAACTACAAGGAGGATGAAAACAAGAAGAGCAAGATAATAAAGAGGCCTGCATAAGTAAAAATTTCACACGCTAAAACTTTCTCACATCCTTTCTTCTCTAGTGAAGGACTAAAGGTGAAATTAAAACAAAACAATTTGACCTTTAGAGAATGAGGCCTATGCAAGAGGGTGCCACATCCTCATTCTTTGAAAATTGAGAATGAGGTGAAGAAGGTGTGACTACCCTTAATATAGGAGGCTCTAATTTGGAGCAGGTTCTAAAATGGAGCGGGTTCTAAAATGGAGCACCTCCTCAAATATACTCATGTTGTTTTTCATAACCCTTTAACAACGTATTGATGATGTACATTTGAGGAGATGCTCCATTTTAGAGCCATGTGACCTTTCCACTTCAAAATTTCATAACTAATTCCACAAAGTTCCAAAAACTGTGAAACAGCTTGGGTTAGAAGTCAATTCTTCTTGCCTTTCAAGAAAAAAATACTGAAAAACATATCAAAAGGTTTCACCTAACCAAAATTCAGTTTCAGACCTTAGATGCTCCATTCATGAGCCTCCTACCTTAATACAACGATCGAGGCTCTCCACGTCCGCTGATCCTTGATTAGCACCTTAATTTTGGACAGAAAGAAATGGCCATGGAGATCACGGAGGTTGCGTGTAGAGAGTTGGGGGGGAGGGCGCTGTGGAGAGGTCGATGATGAGAGCGATAAAGGGAGTCAGTCAGACGCAAGGTCGAGCAGCAGTGGCAGGCAGGCAGGCCGTCCATAAGTGCGCCCATGTGAAGGTATGAAGGCGCAGGGATTTCAGAAAATCATCGAATGCATTGAAGGTGGACGTGATCGACCCTGTCAGGACGGCTGGGGTCGTCGTGACAGATGCTGCCAGGCGGGAATAGCTTATGATTATTCCACAAGTCAGCTCAGCTAAGATGGCTTCAGCACCGGCAGCTCACGACGAGCGAACGACCCCCGAGATCGATCGGTCCCACAAGCCAGCTGCGATCGATCCTTTACGCGCGCCAGCAGGCCGGGCCTGTGCCAGAGCTGCTGCTGCTGTTGCTGCATGGCGACGTGGTCTTGCGCACTCTCTCCGAGTGTGCGCACTGCGCAGGCAGCCCTTGAGGTAAGTTAGGGTCCCTGCTCCAGCGCCTCCTTCTAGCAACTGTGCCACACCATCGCCCACTTGCTCCCGCCAGACAAGACAAGGTGCCGTAAGAGCATCATGTGCAGTAACAGCATCATCAACCCAACCCAAGACAGGGAATGGGACTGTAACTTCATTTCTCTTGGTGGGGCCAGTTGTGTGGGAGAATGAGGTATCTTTGTGGTTTCAATGCAACCACAGCAATGTACAACCAAGAGATCATGGTTCTGCCAAAACAACCTCCTTGGATAGCAAATTTGTTTGTTTCCTAGTGCCTTAGAACTTCCATTGCATTTGTTATTAGAATGACACATTATTTGCAATAGCTTGCAATTTTTCAACAATAATTGACTTGCAAGTGCTCCCAATTGTCTTCTCTAGTACTTAAATCTGTGATGGAAATTGCTTTGAGGTTGGGTCGGGGTTGGAAGGATCCGTTGAGTGAACGGGATTGCAAAATTAACCCTTGAACGTCGAAGCAACCATTTTGTGGCTTCCAAATGATTGAAAAGTGCTCTGACAGTGGGATAACATTGTTTTTCATCCAAGATTCCATTAGGATATGAAGAATGCAATCTAGAGCATGTATATAGATAGCGTTTGCATGCACAATGTTGACAAAAGGGCCCCACTTGCCAATTGAGTAGTAAAGATGCACCACCGTATATTGTATTTTGAATTTTGAGGATCATTTTACCAAAACTTAATATGAGTTATTAAAATCATGTGTTTTTAGTTTGAGCATAATTAGCATTAGAAAGTTTACCAAATCTAGTTTCTCCTTGTACTTTAAGATTTTGAAAAATTTTAAGTTTTGAAATTTATGCTGTTGTCACAAGTTGAGTACCTATTACCATGGAATGATTACTTTTTCTAATTTTACCAACATGAGAAGAAAAATTCCATCATGATGATCTTCATCATGATTCACATCCATGATAAAAAATGGCATAATTGAATACATTTTATAATTAATATAAATTTCTTTAACATTTTCTTCAAAAATTTACAAAAATTTCAAATTTTCTCCAAAATTTATGAAGATTTTTTATGCATGTAGTATGCACATACCTTCTTCTACTAAAATTATAATATTGAATTTTGGTGTCAATTACATTACCAAAATAACTCCTAGAAAATAATTGCAATTCCATAGAAAATCCATGATTGTAGACCCGTCCTTTAAGGTAAACGAACGGAAAGTGGCTGACGAGCGGCCAATGTCCAAGTCCCGATCCCCGTGCATGGGTTGGTGAATGATGCCCTAAGGTGGGAACTGCACTGATGTAATGTAGGATCATAGAGCATCTTTGGCAACATGCAATAGCCGCATCCACACCCAACAGTATTCAGTTGGAATTATGAAAGAATTTGATGTTCTAAATCCAAACAAGTGCAATGGTTGATCCACATCAAGTTGAACTCAGAGAGTCTCAGTCTCTACTAGGTTGCCACAACTAATTGATACTCTTGAGTCTTGGACACAAAAAAACTCTTGTTATATCATATCATATTAGATTTGATTATAGTGGATTACATCTGGGTGATTGCAAGAATGACCTGTACTACATTTTATCTCTCTCACCTTCTGCAACTTGTTTTTTGCTTGTAATTTTTGCAAAAGAAGTCTTATTGACTTGTCCTTTTAGGATAATGTAAACATACAAGTTATTGATGTTCAATGATTTTTTGATGTTTTTTAAAATTATTTTGCTATTTTTAAGTAGCCCCCAAATGGATGTCTACCTTGGCCATTTTGGAGGTTTTTAGTACTATTTTGGGTCCAAAAAAGCTTTTCTATGGCTATAAATCAAGGATATTGTTTATGGAGCATGCTTACGTGCATTTGTAGAAGGATTTTGCAAAATTATAAATTCCATGGCATTTACATTGTCTCAAAGTGGGCATCCTATCTCCCTTCATTGGCAAAATACAAAGAAATTCCTCAGCAAAGCAATTGTACCATGTGAATGTGTTTAATGAGTTTTCAAATGTCTAATTTTTATTTTATTTTTTTGAATTGTTTTACTATTTTCTAAAAAGCAAGAAAGAAATTGGCTTTTTGTTGGTGATTTTGTTTTGTGCATAACTTCTAGAATAAAAATTTTCTAGGTCTGAATTTTCACGAGTATGCTATTTTAAGTGCTTTACAAATTGTCCATATTTTATTTTATTTAAAAAAAAATTATTCCAAATGCTTGTTAGTACTATTAGTACTACCAATACTAAGGGTGTTTGAGACAAAACAGAGAGGTCATTCTTGCAACTACCCATCTATACTATTTATACTTCTAAGTCAGAGGATTTTCCTTAGTGCACCCTTTTCTAGAACTTTTTAGAATTTATTGTTGTAAGTTGAAGCAACAAAGGACACCCAAGATATAGAACACCAAGTGCCCTTCAATCATGTCTTTTACCAAAAAAAAATTGAACTGTTTGGTGGAAGTTGTAACAATAAGCCATGCTCCAAATTCAAAACATCAAATGCCCTACAACCATGTGTTAGAAAATCAATAAAACGCCAAGAGCCCCATAGCAAAATATTAAAGAGTAGCATTATGATGAAATCAATTGGTATTTTTGGTCTAAAAAAAGGACCAAAATAATGATGCATGAGAGTTAGATTTTAAACCAATTATGAGATCATTTTTTTTTGTAAAATACATCAATGAAATTCTAGACCAATTGATTTGTGAGATATTGATTTTTTGCAAAGTTGAATGGTGCATTACCCGTACATCTTTAACTCAAGCAAAGTGTGTGCCCCTATACTAGTTGAATTATATTACAATGTCTTGTATTGTTTTGCTATATTTATTTGTATGATTCTCTTATTTTGTAATTCTCAACACAAGGGAAACCGAAATTCTCATTGCAAAGACAAAATCCAACAACCTTACCTAAACTAGCTCAGGGCAATAAAAGTGAAAAAAGAAAAGAAAACGATACTAAAGAAGAACAAACTGGCAAAAGCAACATACCAAAGGCCCAAAGGCTAGAACGATTGGTATGCACCGCAAGAGGCCCATGATAAATAGAAATAAGGTAGGGCGCTCTAAAAGCGACCTTTTAAGAGCTGATTGCATTTGAGGGGAAGCTAAACTTCTTGAAACAATTTTCAGTAGGAAGGAAAGTGGAATTGACATCTAATCTAAGTTGTTTCATGTTTTTTGAACCTTTGTGGAATGAGTTATGAATTTTTGAAGTTGAAACCCAATGATCACTTTAAGCGACCCCTTCCTGGAATGTACATTCTAAATACATTGAATAAAATAAAATGTACCTCTGGTTTAGAGATGGCTATTAGAGCCAGGTCGCTTTTAGAGCGCCCTACCTTATGCACCCCAACTACGAGAGAGGAAA
Organism: Ulota crispa; assembly: GCA_963920765.1. Classification (NCBI taxonomy): domain Eukaryota; kingdom Viridiplantae; phylum Streptophyta; class Bryopsida; order Orthotrichales; family Orthotrichaceae; genus Ulota; species Ulota crispa. Next base: position 30,643,844 of record OY987242.1, read on the forward strand.
AAACAGAAAACCAAGCAAATCTAGTAGGCCTGAAAAAAAAATTACATATACACATGTACATTCACACGAAGAGGAAAGAGATACAAGCACATTCCCCAGCAACTGGCCCAGATGGGGATACCGTAGCTGCACGTCTTTTTCGAGACCGATTGATTGTTCGCCGATCAGGTACACTGGTACAGCAATAGTAGTGCCAGGCTGCCAGCATAAACATGTGGCTCTTCAAGGGAGGTGGGGGGAGGAGTGGAGGACTGAGCAAGGTTGTTTCTAGGGCAAGTTCTGGTCATTGGACGGGACAAGCACTAGACAAGGGGTCCGGACAGCACAAACAGGCAGTCTTGTTCAATGATGTGTTTTAGGGTTTTTGGCCTCAAAAGGTAAGAAAGCATGACGTATTTTTTTATATGGGGACATGGTTGTTCTAGCTGGATTTAGGGTGTGAACATTAGGGCACGGATTTAAGGTCGGGGCAACGAGGTGCTCATGTGAGGGCGCGGATTAACCCTTTAGGGCAGCTTGCTCTCCAAGCTAATTGTTCTTTTGGAAGATCAAATTGCTTCAAGATTTTTAGCAATTAAATTAGATGTAAAAGCACAATCCAACCGTACCAATGTAAATTGCAGTTTTGGAAGATAAATACGTAAAAAATTTGAACCAATTTGCTTTATGATATGTGGTGCATCAATGAAGTGAAAATTGTTGCATTGGATTAAGTTTTGGAACAAACAAATTGTATGAATGGCTCCTATGAGCAACTACTGTAGAATCAAACTTTGAAATTGTGGACTTTTCTTACATGTGATATGTTGAAGGGCTTGAACTTATAATTTTGGGAAAAAGTCGTACCATCTCTTTTATTTGATGAAGGAAAAGTATGGGTGGTTATGGTGCAAAAATTGTGGAAAAGATCATGAAATTTTGATCATTTTTAGAAGAATGGGATTTGCATGGTTAGAAAATCCAAACGGACAAGTTATTTGAATAGTATTAAATCTATGACTATGTATCTTTTCAAAAGAAGTGTGACAACATATAAGTGATTTTGATCGTGCAATGCTAAAAAGGGTGAAGAGCTCAAGGAGGGGGTATAAAGCCAAAGCATAATCAAGTTGGTTGTTGGCGTAGCACTATTTACTAGGTCCCAAAAGATGTCAAGGGACGTCATCCTCTTGTTGGTGTTTTGGTGAGTGATTTGTATTGAATACTCAAATTTCCGGATACCCCTTTCAATGAATCACTCTCTCTACAACAAGCTGTAATTCCAAACTTTGATCAAACAAGTGTGCATGAAAATAGACTTCATCCCCTACATGATTGTAATTGGTCAACTCATGATCTGAAATTGGTAACACACCTAAATTTGGTTTCAAAACGTGGGAAGGCAGTTTTTGCCTCCTCTGGCCCTAAGGGGTTAAAGTTTGGGCAAAAACATTTGTTCCTAAATAGTGTCCATGCCTGCCCTGGCGCCTTTGCCCACACACCAGGTTGGCTCCTTGGTTATTAAGTTCTTGCCATGACCATGTGTTTGCAACCTTGTATGTAAGTCCGTGCCTTGCATGTTCATAGCCGTATATGTAATCAATGTGTACAAGGTAAATTCAAGTCCATATTTACCTTTTTCATTGTTTTCTAAAATCAACTATGAGTTGACTACATTGAATAAGCTAAACTGCAAGAATTCAATTAAAGGGACTTGGTAAACAGACCGACAAACAAACATTTGATCCACTGTGACAACTAAATCCAATTGAGGAAGGACCTCTGTAACAAGGAAGTTTTTTTTTTGTTAATCACACGACATACACTCAAGCAGGTAATGTAAGGAATCACTCATATGTGCACGTTCATCCATAACATTTACTAATCTTGGTCATTTTTACCTAAAACTTTGCAAACTTGGTGTTTGTTTAGGAGGGATTTGCCAATTTCATCCATTTTACTACCCAGTTTTTTTTAGTTTTTTTAGTGCTACGGTAGGTAGTGTGAAAGTGAGGTAAGATAGTAGCTAGCCTTTGTCTCATGCGTTGCATCCACGTGAACATTCTAAGTTGATATCTGCTATTTTTTTCATGTTTTGCTTTTTGCAGGGGTTCGCACGAAATAAATGCTGAGTCGGGGCACGGCATTATCGGAGCTTTGGAAGTGTGAGTCACGCAGAATCGCTGATTATCATGTGTTGGGCCTGGAGGCTGGAGGCTGGAGATCCGGATATCAGCTCCCAAAAGCTGCAGTTCCAGTTTCCAGACTCTTTGCAAAAGGCTCCGCAGTCTGCACACCGTGAAACTGCGAATGCCCTCTCCCGACGCCATAATTTACCATAAATACCCCGAGGGCCAGAGGCCGTGAGAAACATGCTCGGCGTCCGACTCCGTATGCGCCCAGTTTCTCATGCTGTGCTGTGCCTGGAGTTCCCCCCCAAGGGCCATGGCCTGAGAGCATCTCCACCCGTCCAGTGGAAACGGGACTGGGAGGAAACGATTAAACGGGCACAATTTCTCCACTTTGGCCCGGCGAGGCTGCGGGAGCCCACCGATGCGTGGGCAGAATCAATGAACGGGGAGAGCCGAAAAACAATAGAAAGTCAGCCGAATGAAATGTGCAAAAAACCAACTGAAATTTGAAGAAATTGGCTAAAAATTGACTAAGTTTCTGAAAAAATTCCAATCATAGTGTAGGAATATGGAGAATAGCCAGTGCATCCATTGAAAAAATCAAATGAAATTGAGAAATGTAGGCTTTTAGCCAAAAAAGTTCAAAATATTCCTGCATACTGGGCAAAATGACTTTGGGGCAATTTTTTAGGAATGGAGTATTTGTTGTTTTGTTCACGGGCTGCCACATTTGCCTTTAGAAAAGCTATGCCAACTCATTTTGGTCGTGATAGGGCGTGCAACTAGTCAAAAGCTTGGTGGGACCAACAAATTTGAGCTTGGGATAGAGATTGCCAAAACTTGCTCAAAAACCTTGTAGTTGTGGGGCTTCAGCATCCCCGGAGGCCATTTGAGCGGGGCCGCTCAGCCCGTTTTTGACACTGCGTCCATGGTGGAGATTCAACATTGGCAGATGTGCCACAAAACACTTTATCTCCCTATTTTGAGCTCACCGGTGGAGATGCTCTGATGGCCCCATTCACTAAAGGGTAGTTGCAAGAATGACCTGCCAATTTTGTCTCAAACACCCCTAAAATTGGTAGTACTATGTAATACTATGAGCTTTTGAAATTTAAAAAATATATATATATATATATGAAAAATTTGTAAAGCACTTAAAATAGCATACTCATGAAAATTCAGACCTAGATATTTTTTATTCTAAAAGTTATGCACAAAACAAAATCACCAACAAAAAACCAATTTCTTTCTTGCTTTTTAGAAAATAGTAAAATAAATCACTGAACATCAATAACTTGTATGTTCACATTATCCTAAAAGGACAAGTCAATAAGACTTCTTTTGCAAAAATTACAAGCAAAAAACAAGCTGCAGAAGGTGAGGGGGACAGAATGTAGTACAGGTCATTTTTGCAATCACCCTACGATCGCTTTCCACCGAGATCACCCAATGAATTCATCAACTTCCGGCATCTCCCTCCACCCCTTGCTTCAAACACTGGGTTAGGTGGACTTTTGGATGAAAAGGGAGCAATTCATGCCTGGATTTGTCAAAAATTCTTCTTTGCTTGATAAAAAATGTACTTTCCTAGTGCACAACAACTCCTTTAGAGCATCTCCACCGGTACTCGTCATTGTTGGCTTATTCAAACCCTAAAGTACCATTGTCCCTTCAGGAGACATGTTGGACTTTGGGCATATACCTATAGGCTATGGCTAAACTACTTTGTGTGATTTTCTAAAACTTTTATTGAAGGTGGGGAATTCAAAGATCTATGTGGGCATCTAATTTTTTCTTCATTCCAACATTCAATGAAGAAGTTATGCATGAATTTCTGAAAATTTGAGGAAGGCTATCCATCCAAGCAGTCCAAACACTTCTTTAAAATTTACTTTTTTTTAAAACAAAAATTTGAAATTGGTTCTTTAGATTTTTTTAATTCACAAGAAGCTTTGAATCATTCAATTTCAATCAATGACAAGAAAGTTATTTTTGTTTGCAGGAAATTATGGAATCTCTACTCTAAAATAAACTTTGAAGTCCTTTATTTTACTCAATTTTCATTATTTTGGAAAAAGAATTAAACCAAAGGAAGTAGATTGTTTATCACAACATAAAAACCTTTTGGATTTGCATTTTTCATTTTAATAATTAAATTCTGAACAATTTAGTGATTTGACTCATTCTCTACTTCTTTTTACTTATTGATTTTTCCCATGTGTTGTATAGTTCCCATTGATTTGAAAATTATCCCACACGTACCCAACTAGATCTCCTATATGGAAAAAATAAAGTGCAATTTTGGGTAGAGCAATTTTTTTTGTTATAAGAGTGGTCAAAGGCTTCTGAAATTTTTGGGTCGCATGGAAAAAACTTTTTTTTTCACTTTAGATGTAAATATCTCACTCCTCTCCATCTGGAATGAGCTGAATTTTTTCCCATAAGTACCTCTTCTAGTCTGGGGCAAAATCCTATGGTTAGATTTTCCAAAAACAAAACATATAATCCCTTTTTACTAAACTTCCTAGAAGTGGCAATTTTTAGTGATTTTCAAAGAAAAAAGGGTTTGGTCCTTTAGGGGTTATTCAAAGGTTTCCATTTATTTTGGAAGGGCCCTCAAGTTCCTTGATCTCTACCCATGCTCTTCAAAAAGGTGGCCTTATATTTCAACACGCCCTATAAATAAGCATTTGATCACTTACCAAGGAAAGTGGAGGATAAAGTTCACTAAACTTAAGATGAATAGTGTTAAGAAGGGCCATGATTGCTAAACATGCTAGGAGGGAGTAGGGTTCTTTTTTTTGGTAGTTTTTTGACTAAATCTTACCTCAGATCAGCTCTGGCATCCAATACACTAAAAAGTATGTGTAGAAAAGTGGATGAAATTGCCACATTTCTCTTTACTCCAACACCTTGTTTGTCATATTTTGGATGAAAGTAGTTTATATAAGTAAACTTATTGGATGAACATGCACAACTCATTCATTCACCCCAATTTTAGCCAATTTTTCCTTACATGCATGCACTCTAGGGTACTAATTGGTTTGTCCTCACAAAAACAAAAAGAACAAAACCCCTAGGACAGAGTGTGTTAAGAGGTTTTTTGGAAGAGCCCTCATCACTTTTCATCCACTTTTGGTGAGTGTCAGACCCTAGGAGGGCATCAGTAGAGATGCTCTCGAATAATGTTTTTCTTTGAAAATTTGATAGGTGGGATTTACAATTAATGATGGAGAATTTATCTATTTTTTCAAACAAGAGAGGCTTGTTATTGGTTGAACACTATATTAGCTAGTTGGATAGGTGGAGGAAATCATTATTCAACATTAGAAACAAGAAACATTGCATTTCCAAGGGATGAAATTATAAAAATTGGTTGGAAATGCTCTTAGAGCATTTTTAGGACAACGCTATTTGGTGAGCATAAAAGGGTGAGCCATGAGCGGGGATTCAAGATTCTATGAGCATGAATGGAGTCTCAACTCAAAATCAATGGAATAACTTAAAAAACAACAAGTTTTTCAAGAGATAGTAGTTTAAAATGCACAATTATAGGGCCATATGTATATATTTATAGGTGGAATGTATTATTTGGACAAAAGTTCTTGCTCACAACTCCCGGCTCACAAATCCTTGCTCATGAAATAGCATTTCCCGTTCCACTCTATGAATTTTTAAAACATGAAAAAGAAGATTTGCTTTCTTTCCTTGGCCCCCACAATCTCATATAGTAGTTGAGTGAGCTCTCAACCCCATGCATCTAAGAAAAGGGCAATGAGGGAGATAGTTCAACCTAGCCATCTCCACTCAAAAGCTTCATTATTGGAAGACATAATGTTTCTAGTTTCCAATGTTGATTACTTTTTTCCCCTACCCATTCAATTAGGTAAATTAAACTCTATATATAATAGAATACAATTTAGTCAGTTATCAGTCAGTTAGGGTTGGGCATGACTAGGATAGGGTTGGACATGATTGGGATCAAAAAGTTATAAATGGAATAAAGTAAAATCACCTATGGCTTCACTAGACGTTAACAACATGTCACTGGCAATTACATCGTCACTGGAAAATCACCTATGGCTTCACTAGATGTTATCAACATGTCACTAGCAATTGCATTGTCATTGAAAAATCACCTATGGCTTCACTAGATGTTAACAATAGGTCAGTTGCAGTTGCACCATTACTGGCAGTTACACCACAACTTTCTCTCGGCCAAAAGAGGGCATAGGGATAGGGGGGCACAAGGATAGGAGGCATGAGGATAGGGGGTACAGGGACAAGAGGTACGGGGATACAAGACATGGGATACGGGGATAGAGGGCATGGAGATAGGGGACACGGGGATAGGGGGCACAGAGATAGGGAGCACAGGAATAGAGGCACAAGGATAGGGGGTAAGGGGATAGGGAGTACGGGGACAAGGGTTGGAGGGCATAAATCCTGTTGGTACAACGAGTAGTATACTAGTATTCAATTATTGACAAGTCTCCTTGTTTGAAAATGCTACTAAATTATCCCTCACTAATAAATTCAACCTAGTGCTTGTAAAAAAATGTAGCACTAGAAAGAGTTGCCATGCACAAGGAAATTGTAATTTATGCCTTGCCAAAAATATTGTTTTGGAAAGTTTGTGCATGAATTGCTCCCTTTTCATCCAAAAGTCCTTCCAACTTGGTGTTTTATAGTACAAATGGCCATGTGTTCATGGCAACATCATACCACTACTCAAGTGACTCACTAAATGTATTACTATACTTTGGTGGTTGGTGTAAAATTACACTAGTAGAAAATTGGGTTAGAATCCACGTTTTCATATCATATAGTTTTTGTTAAGTTCCTTGTTTCCAACGCAGATTTTGCGTTGGAAACAAAGAACTATGCATTGGAAACAAGGAACTCCACAAAAACTACATGATATGAAAACGTGGGTTCTAACACAATTTTCTACTAGTTAAATTTGAACTTGTGGTTATTGTCATTTGAAGGACACCAAAAAAAATCATTGAAGGAATACAATAATCTTTTGATTTAGAATTTGGAGAATCACATTAGAATTCATCAATTATTAGTCAAAATTTTTTTTTTAATGTGTCACAAGGAATCATGCTTATCTCCTAAAGGACTATTGTCTCTTGGGGGACAAACAAGATCTTGGGCATGTATCCACACCCAAATTACTTTGTGTGATTTTCTGAAATGTTTATGGAAAATGAGGAATTCAAAAACCTACATGGGCATTTAACTTTTTCTACATTCCAACATTTATTGAAGAAGTTATGCAAGAATTTATCATAACTAGGAAAGGAGGGGCTATTTGGGCTAAACATCTCCTTTGTAAGTGGGTGTTGAGTGTTGACTCCAAATAGGGTTAGCCCTTCCAAGCACAAGGTGTGGACACTTAGGCAAAGGGGAGCGGAGTGGAAGGAGCCTATTTTGGGGGACTCCCAACCCTCCATTTCTTTTGCCCCTTATAAAATTTGGTACTTTAGTTTTTTAAGCAGTTCATATATTTGTTATTTAACTAATTTGTTTTCCAAAGTGTAGTGGATAAGGGCCCTTGCCTTTCACCATTTAGATTAATGTAATTCAAATTTCTGAATTTTACATAAATCCTCCAATGTTGCCTAGAGTACTTGCAAATTTTAGGACCTTCCGGCATTCAAAGATTTTTTGAAATATGTTGTACACCTTCGATCCAATTGAAAATTCTCCCACACATACCTAACTTGGTCTTCTACATGGATAAAGTAAACCTCAACTTTGTGAAGAGCTATTTTTTTGCTATAAAGAGTGATCAAAGGCTTCTGAAATTTTTTGGGCAGTACGGGAAATTTATACAAAAAAACCTTCACTTCAAAAATTGATGTCTCACTTCTCACCAATTGAAACAACCTAATTTTTTCCTACTAGTAAGCCCTACAATTTAGGGCAGAATTCTATGGTTGGATTTTCAAAAAATAATAAGTACCTACCCTTCTATTCATTCCCCTAAAAGTGACAATTTTCAGTAATTTTCACAGAGAAAAGAGATGGGCCCTATACGGGTTAAGAAACAAAATCTACTGAAATGGTACTGCAAATTTTGGATGCTCCTATGACATCTTCAATCGACCCAGTAAATAGGCAAGGCACAACAAAAACATACTGAAACTATAACTTGAATATACTAGTATTTTTCAAATGGATTGTAAACAATTTGTGAAAAACATAGGAAGATTTGGATATGGACATTGATTGATTTGAATACATCACTCTTAGTGTTAACTTAGTGTTAGCAAAGATCCAAGGTTTTATCTTTAAAATAAAATCAAAGTAAGCTAAGAAAAAGAAACAAAATTCACCATACACATAGCAATTGTAGGCTGGTTGAGGTTTCCAATTATAGGCTTGATTTTTCCAATGCGGCGCTTCTCAAAATAACATTTCATGTTCTAATTTGTTGTATACTAAAAGACGTGTTTAACCCCTCAACACCCCAGGTTCTCAGAATACACTGAAAAGGAGCAAAATTTTTGCCCCTTTGGCGTTGAGGGGTTAATAATGCTAAGCTTGTTTACAAGGTTTCAAATTGGACTTTTCATTTAGTGGGATCCTGTAATGCAAGAAATTAGTGATTTTGGAGCCTAAAGTATTGAAGGTTGTTGCATGTCTTGAAAGAATTGAAGCTAACATAGCCCTTTACCATATGAAACTTGGGAATCCTCCTTTGTTCTCCAAAATTATGTTGGGATTGACAATGTGAAAAGTTTCCATAACATCACTATCAAAGAATTTTGAACTCATCGATCAAAAACATTAGCTTCTTGCAACCATTCCTTTGTTGGTTGTACAATGGGGTAGAATAAGTTTTTGTCCACCCCATTCTATTATTCAAAGGACTTAGCATTTTATAGAATGCAATTGGTTTTTTTGTATATTGTATCACTAAGCTTTAATTCCTACGCAATCCTAATCAAACATACCAAATTTGAGTTCCAAAAAATCAAAATCCTATGTTTGGTGAATTGTTTTAGATGAAATTCATGGTTTTCTATGATAACTGATTAAAAAACATTGGTGATGAATTTTTGAGATTTGATTGGATGGGTATGTACAAAACATCCATAAGCACATCTTTCCTTCTAACAAGAATCTTAAAAAAAATTCAAATTTCCTTCTATAGAGATTTTAGTGTTGGGGTGATCATGACCAAATTTAGTAATTTTTTTTTTTTTTTTTTTTTTTTTTAATTAGCTTTTTGCAAAGTAAACATATCACCATGCTCAAAGGTACAAACTTAATCATTGTGTATGAGTCAATTGGGAAAAATCTAATTACCATAAAGAAATACCTATTTTACTAAAGTTGGTTATGATCACTTCAACATTAAAATCTCTATAGGAAGAAATTTGAAACTTTTTGGAGGATTTTGTCAAAAGGAAAGATGTGCACATAGAAGTTTTCTACATATCCATGCAATCAAATCTCAAAAATTCATCACCAATGTTTTTTAATCAATTATCATAGAAAACCATGAATTTCATCTAAAACAATTCACCAAACATAGGATTTTGATTTTTTGGAACTCAAATGTGGTATATTTGATTAGGATTGCGTAGGAATTAAAGTTTAGTGATACAATATACAAAAAGATTAATTGTATTCTATAAAATGCTAAGTCCTTTGAATAATAAAATGGGGTGGACAAAAACTTATTCTACCCCACTGTACATGAGACCTTTGAGGATTTGCATATCAACTGCAAGAATTTTATAAGAACCCTCTAATAAACAATGATGTTTGGTAGTATGGACTCAAAGTCTTTAATGGATCCTTTCATTACCATCTTGCATCACACTTTTAACTTTTGATTCGTTTGCATGCTTCAAACTTCCTCACATGTCTAGCTTAGGGTGGCTTTACATTGCAAATCAAGACTACTTTTCAACCTATGACACTCCCAAATCCCAATGTTGGATTCTCATTGGTAATTTTTTTGAAAACAACCTCAAGGTTTACACTAGGAGTCAAGGTCAGATGTTCCAATATATTTTAATGTTTTAAAAAGATTTTACACAAACCCAACTTCAAAAATTGGATCCTCAAAAAACAAAAAGCCAGTTCTTTGCCCCAAGGTCATAGTAAGATTTTATGAAAATATGATTTTACGAACCAAAAAATGTTCTCCACCAAAGAATGGAATAAAAAATATCAACTGCTCTACTTGATTATCTTTTTAATCCCTTCTGTTCTGAAATTTTTAAAGATTGTACTGTACTACTATAGTGGCCTTAACTTTTTAGGCTCAAGTCCATTACACTTATGAAAATTGGTTCCAAGTTGTAATCATATTCTGCTAAGTGCATGGGGCCATTCTTGATGCCATATTGCCATATGTCGGGCTGAAATTTTGATTAAAATGGTCCCAAGTTTTTATGGCCTTGACTCCTAGTGTAAAACAACCCTTCTCATGTGAGTGTAAAAAAATTTCTCTTGCAAAGAAGAGCTAATCATGAAATGAAGTTTATGTTCTTTTGACATACATGAATGTAAACTTCATTAACCAGCACAATAAGGTAGGAGGCTCATGAATTGACCATCTAAGGGAAAGATGGCATTTGTGGTAAAATCATGCCAACCTAGCAATGCGGAAATATTTTTTGGTAATAAAATTAAAGAAGAAACAACTCTATGATTGTTAAATTGAACTTTTTGAGTTTCTATGAATTAACAAAAATTTATCAAAGCAAAAGGCACACAGGTAGCTATTCTTGATTATAGGTTGTAGCACTTATGATTAAAAAGTGGCTTGTAAATAGAGCACATGAGTTCAAATAGCACTACAAAGCCAAGAATGCTCCAATAAGACCCTTAAAACATGCAAGCACCCATTCCATATTCTAATACTCAAATTATGATTGAAAACACATTTTTATTTATTTTAGTATGACATATATCTATATTTTACCCAAAGATAAAACTCAATACAATTATGACCAATAAGCATACTAAGCTGTAGCTCTTGTCACTCTATTGAGTTTTTAAAACTATGCATACACAAGGACAATTTTTGAACATAGAAAATGTGATCCTTTTAAGAAGCTCTCTACACTATTTCTAACAATTATGTATGAGCAATTCAAAATGCCCAAACAAAATTTGAGCCTCCTACCTTAGTTAAGCATTATCAATTTCAAAATTGGGGTAAGCAGTCTTGACATGGTACTTTTAAAAATAGCATGAGTTATAATTACACCCTAAAGCCCAAAGGGTGTTGCACAAAAAAATAATACCAAAACTGCCATTTTTTTGATGATTTATTTAAAATTCAAAATAAAAACTTCTTTTTGAGTCTCAACTATACAAAAGTGTAATATACAAGTAAGGGAGTGTGTGAAAAAAATTCAACCCATTTGACCACGTAGACTATAAGGTTATAATGTTTGAAGTGAGAAAAACAACTTTTTTTCATTCTTGTAAAACAAGGTTAGCAAGCTTCAAGCCTTCCTAATAGAAAAAATTTTGCTCTACAAAAAATAGGAATTTTTAACCATTCACAAGTATGTGTTGTAAGGTCAACTCATGAATAAAAGTAGAAACAAATATAGAATATAGCTAATTCTAAATCACCCTCTGCAATGCAAGGAGGTTCAGCGAATTGGTAGTAAACTAGTCATTTTTTTATGATTTCTTGTGCAATGAAGAAGTCTTTTATTTGAAATCTTGAACACTAAAAAGTTAGAGGTGAATATTTGGAATATGTGAAGAAAGTTTCAAAAACTTTAAATGTACGAAATGCAAGATAATAGGGCTTGAAGTTAGAAGATACTATTTTTTCTTGAAACCACCCGGACATAGTTAACAAGGTGTGACTTCTCTTAGATTGTGATTTGTTAACTCTATATATATATGTATATATAATGGGAATTGATATGTGTACCACAACCTTTCAATTACTGCACCACACCCACAGAAAAAAATTTAGATTTCTACCATCAAAAAGTTGAATTTGAGAATTTGGAATTCAAATTTTGACTTAGAGACTATGATTTAGTCTAGAACCATAAAAAGTTGCAGTTCAACAGCACCCAATGAAAAAGTTTAGCTAGGGAGAAAAGTGTTACTTTTACTTTGGTTGTAAAAAAAACATGCTTTTTCATTGGGTGTTGTTGAATTGCAACTTTTTTTTATGGTTCTAGACTAAATCATGGTCTCTAAGTCCAATTCTGAATTCCAAATTTTCAAATTCAACTTTTTGATGGTAGAAATCTAAAATTTTCTCTAAGAATGTGGTACAGTAATTGAAAGGGTGTGGTACACATATCAATTCCCATATATTATTTTACAATTGTACTCCATATTTTGTTAGTTACAGACATGCCATATTTCAAAAGTTGATGAGAGTTTTAACATACAATTCTTCAAAAATGCCCAAAATACCCAAGGTGCCCAAAATCTTTCAAGCACCATAACCTTTTACTCCATCATTCAATTCATTTTTTTTCCCACAAAGGAGTTCATTGTGTGTACCTTGCCTCCAAATTTTTGCCAAAAATTGACTTCAGAGGAACCTACCTGAACGCAACTGGCTGTTGAACGGACAATTGTGTTTTAGGAATTAATAAAAGAGAAATGGACCAAAAAGATATGAGAGACCGGGCAAACTGAAGCATCACTCAATGTGCACTTGATTAGATGGAATTGTTTGTTTGATTGGTCTGAGGAGCTGAGCGACAGATTTGTTCTAATTTGCTAAAGGAACAAATTTAGGGGAGTGGGGTTTGAGTGTTCGACTAGCCGCTATTCAAAGCTTTAAAGCAAATTCAAGGCTGAGCTTACGTGTTAATGACATCCTCATATCTAATGGCAATTATGAGTAACATTAAAGTCAGGTGTGAGTCAATCGTCGAAATCACGTGTTCCCGGATTTTTGAAGCTCTTCCTGGTATTTCTATTCAAAGAATTATTTTCTATATTATTTCATCACTTGTAATTTGACACGCACCCTAGAATGCTTGCATGGAAAGAAAAAGAAACGTTAAGCCCTGCCGGGCATCCTCCCATTGAAACTAACTCGTTTAATTAACCAACAAATCGATGTAATTGTGCAGTGCATTATTAAAATTTTAATCGTGCAGTGCACGGTTACATCGGTTTGCTAATTGAATTAGCGTGAGTTTGATCTACGTTGGGAGTTTGGGGTAGGCTTAATGCCGTGTTAAGTCCCAGGTTGAGTGCATCTCGGGGTATTAAACGCCCGCGGGCTCACGCCCTCGGGCATTTAATACCCCGGGATGGGCTTAACACTATACAAAAAATGGATAGAGTCGTGGGGATTTCTAAAAGTATAGTTTTGAGATTGGATAATTATTTACTTAAAATAGAGGCATAGTTCAAAAATAGTTACAAACAAGCTTTTGCTTTGGGAGAGGCTTTATTCTTGCAACAATAGTTCACATTTTGAGTAAGGTACCTACTCCAACTTCATGAAGATAGTTTCTCTTGGTGCAAAGTTTCATCCTTTGCAATCCAAAGCCAATAAAAACATATGCACAAATTTATAACAATTATTTGCTAATTGCTAGCTATTAACTTCTAAACACTTGTTGCTTGTCTTTTACTCCTAAACATTAGTGTTCACAAGAACCCCTTATCAATAATGCTACTCACAATTGTATGCATTGTATCACTTTTTTGTCACACTTTCTACATTGAATATTGCATTTAGGTTGCCTTGATAATTAGGTTGCCTTACCCTGGTAAGTTTCCTCATGACTCATTACTTAGCCACCTGGAGGTGCATGCAAATTTTTAAATACTTGGATTTCACATGGTTTGTGACTTGAATGCCCCTAGTTTGTTATTCTATAGCTTCATTGTTGTTGTTGCAAGGTCCTTTAATATCTTTGTTGCAATAGTTTTTAATAAAAATTACTATAATAGCAATAAATATTTATATAGTGTGAAATGTCAAAAAATTAGTATGGGGCAACCTAAATGCAATATTTAATGTACAATGCACTTGATGAAAAATGCTATTTAGTGAACGTAAAACAGTGAGCCATAAGTAGGGATCCAAGATTATGTGGTTTTTAACTCAAAATAAATGAAATAACTAAATAAATCAGCAAGTTTTTAAAAAAATTATGGTTTAAAATGCACAATGATAGGGCCCTATATACACGATTATAAATGGAATTTATCATTTTGACAAAAGAAATCCCTGCTCACATCTCACGGCTCACAAATCTCCACAAATCTCTACTTATAAAGTAGCATTCCCCTGCACTTGATTCAGTAAAACAATTATGCTTTTGATCTAAAGGCAAACATTACTTGATTGGCCAATTTTTAGAACAGGGTAGCGACACTATTTGCACATGTGACCCAATTTGTAGTTATTTTCGTGATTTGGTGCTCTGATTTGTAAATTTTCATAAAATCGTTCATGTGCGTACATATATTCTTGCAGTTAACTAGTAGAAGTAAATTTAATCAAAAAATTAACATTGAGGTTGCCAATGTTTAACTAAAGTGAGCATGTTTTTGCTAGGCAATTTTTGGCCAAGGCTTTGTCTTCTATTCCCTTTAATGAAGTTTCTTTCATTTATGTAAAAAAAATGTCAAGGTAAAATAAAATTGCCCAAATGCATTAGTGGTCACATGTGTGGTTAAATATAACAAATAAACCATCAAGGCTTCCTTATATAGAATGAAAAATCCGTAAGGTCAAAATTGAATTTTTAATTTTCGTAGTCAAAGTGTGCTAATTATGAATATTACATTTGGGATAATTGAGATTGGGTCAATAGAATGGAATGATGTGATGGTTTGAAAAAAATTATTGAAAAATGATAAAGTAAAAAACAAATTGGGATAATAAATGTTCCAGATATAGAGCCAAAGATTACATTCATACAATCAAACTTGCAATATTATCACCCATGCTTTTACACGTTACATACTTTTGAAGCATCCTTCTAATCGTTTAGTAGTTATCAAATTATGATAGTTTATTTGATTTCACTTTTGTTAAGTGTTTGAAAAGCAAAACATTAAACCTTTCAAGATTTTGAAATTTAAACAAAAACATCTCTTATAAAACTATTATATAGGTTTAAAGAAGTAAGAGTACATTCCAGCTTCACAAATTACAAGATTTGTGTGCAAAGAGATTTTTTTTGGATACAATACAAATATATGCAATTAGTACCAAAAAACAAGAATAGCTCAAATGCATGAAATAAATAGCTTCAAATTGTTAAGAAAATCCCATTCAAAATGAAAGGTCAAAAAGCACATAGAAAAAAAATTTAAAGTCATTTAAAGCCAAACTTCTAATAGATATTTGATTTAGCAAAATCATAATTGGAAACATGATTAAGAACAATGATGTCTAAATTGTAAACTTAAGAATCCTACTTTGCAGCAAGTTTGTTGAATAATACCTTCTATCTATGTAAACTTATAATGCTATTCAATTCAAGAGAGTATAATACTTCCATATGAAGTTATATCACTCATTTATGAAGTATTTCTTGTCATAATACAATAAAAAAAATTAATGTTTTTCTTTCAAATAATTTCATAAACACTTATAACATCTCAAACTTTTCATAAAAAGACTCATACTTTTGATGATATTGTCATTGCACTAAATTCGATTTTCCAAAATTCAAAGATTTGCAAAACATTTTGTTAGAATGTTGATAATCCAAGTTTCTAAGTGGAAAGGTTATTCTAGTCAAAATTTGAGTGAAATTATTATTGCAAATGCTTGCTACACATGACTAGTTGCACATTCAAACCATGTCCTAGCAAAAAGAAATTTAAGACCCAACGTGGTAGAATCAATGGTTTTAGTAAAGTTGAAGGCTTGAACGGAAGGATTCCATTTGTGTGCCATCCAAAAATTTAGGAAAAGTTAAAGCTTGTTGTAGAACTGTCCTGTATATTTTGAGAGCTCTGCCATAACAGCGTCAGGAGTTGTTTTCTTTTCCCTAAAAATGTAGTATTATTTTGGTTTTTTAAGTTTTTAATAGTAATCTAGAAACAGTTCTATATATGTCCAGAAAAAACTATTTGTATTCTGCCAAGTGGCGATCGCTGCGAGCTCCAGCAATGCTAGACATTGTACGTAGGAATGGGAACATAAATATCTTAAGGTTCCCACGAAGTGAACGGCAGGGAACATACTATAATAAGAAGTATTAATTGTCAGTTTTCAGCTTTGTAAGGGACAGTTCACAGCGTCCCACGTTCCCAACTCAACTACACTAAATAGAGCATCTAACTTAGGTTGCCCCACGCTGATTTCTCACCATTTTGCACTATAAAAATACTTACTGGTATTACAATAATTTTCATCAACAATTACTGCAAGAAATAAATTTTAAACTTAGTAACGAAAATAACATTGCATCATTTTTTTTAGCATAGTTGAAGCAATAAATCTTGTGAGATCTTGGTATTTAGAGAGTTGTATGTGTTTCAAGTGGTTAAGCAATGAGGCATGAGGTAACTTTTAAAGGTAAGGCAACCTAATTGTTAAGGTAACCTAATTGCACTGTTTAGTGTAGTTCTAATTCCGCGTTGGAACTCAGCTTTTGTTGGAAAATGAAAGAGCAATATTAATTACTTTAAAAACAATTTGAATAGTTATGCAAAATAATAATTTGGTGGGATTTGGCTTTTTTGTTGAAATTTCTTTTTACTTTTCCAAAATTATTGAAAAGAATCTCCACTTTTTTAAAGGTAAAATGTTGATAAATATTTTAAAGTGAGTTAACTCATGAGTGCCCATGCCATTTTCAACAAAATGAGGCTTTTGGGAGACCTAAAACTTTGATGCATTGTTTCTTAGTCAATTGGATGATCCACAAAAAGGGACCATTGAAAATAGTGGAACATCTACTTAGAAAACAGCTTGCAAATTTTGGGAACAATTGACCATGGGAGATTATAACATTTGATCAAACAACTTGTGATGGCAAAATCTCATTTTTGGCATGTAGTTGCTATTTAATAATTTTTACAAAATTCTATAAGCCCTTGATTCATCTTAACATATTTGAGTAGCAAGATTAGATGTGAATACACACACTTGCAAATTATTGAAGATTTTGCTTCTTTTCATATTGAGTTTTAGGGCTTTAGTTTGCTATTGCACGGAAAATAATGACTAGCACAATTGATGAGGGTTGCCATGACAAGGTTTTAGAACATCTTTGAACCCTTATTGGTGAACTTCTTGCTACCATTAAGTGCATGCAAGGAAGCTTGCAATGAGTATTGATTAGTTGTAACTTATGAGAAATTGCTTGCCACCACACCCCATATGGTGTTTCACCCAATTACAACTCTTTGAGGCACTTGTATAAAATTTGAATTGCCTTACCATTACTCCACTTGCATGGACCACTTGAATACATTGATAATTGTAATTTATAGCAAGGTAAAAGAATAGATCCAATACCTCAAACAAGCATGTGAAATCATGTGAGGACCATTTTGATCCTTTGAGGGCGTTCAAGGGTTAAGACTTGGGACTAAGTTTGTATTGTGAAGCTATATATCCTGTGATTTTTAGCCTCGTTGCCATTTAAATTTTCAAATCTCAATAGGACTTAGGACATAATGTGAATTATCCCAACGTTCATACTGAATTCCAAATGAACAAAATGCTAGTCATGTTTTGTGCTTGTTCATTAGAAATTTCTACTCCTCACACATTTAGTTGACACTTTTAGAATAGGGTTGAAGCCAAATTTCACGATAAAAGGAAAAACACATTTTGTGGAAATTTCTACCTTGGTCATAATATGGTTCGAGTAAAATGTCTATGAATAGCTTTCTGCAAATTTGTTTCAATTGGTAACTTGGTTGATCCTTGGATTTAGCACGTACGATCCACACCCTTTTCAAGTATCTATTTTCAATATTTTAAGCTGGTTTTTGTTTTTTTCTATATTACTGAATCAACAGTACCATCAATTAAAATTCATTTGACCTTGAATATTGTTTGTTGATGGAAATACTAATGTCCATTTCAATACCAAAAATTATGTTCATTGTTCACTATATCAACTCCTTTTCCAAACACAATGACAAAAATTTCACAACACCACAAACAAAAGAAGGTATGATAATGCTCCTAAACGTCCAAACGGCACTACCAAACATCTTGACGCAACGATTAATATCGCTAAAATACACTCAAAACTCCAAAAAGTATGTCTTTAGTTGGTACAAAAATGATTTAGCCCTCAAATTAAAATTCTAATCACTAACACAACACAATGTGAAATACCCCTTCTTTATTTAACATACGGACAATTTAAAATCCAAAAATCAATATACCATATGGGTGATTGCAAGAAACACTTCATAGTTTTGTCTCAAACACCAATAATACTCGTAGTACTAGTAATACTACCAAACTTTTGGAATAATTTTTTTAAAAATACAATAAAATATGTATAATTTGTAAAGCACTTAAAATAGCATACTTGTGAAAATTCAAACTTAGAAATTTTTTATTCTAAAAGTTATGCGCAAAACAAAATCACCAACAAAAAGCCAATTTCTTTCTTGCTTTTTAGAAAATAGTAAAATCATTCAAAAAAAAAAAAAAAACGGGCCATTTGAGAACCCATTAAACACATTCACATGGTACAATTGCTTTGTTAAGGAATTTCTTCGTATTTTGCCAATGAAGGGAGATAGGATGCCCACTTAGAGACAATGTAGATGCCATGAAATTTATAATTTTGCAAAACCCTTTTACAAATGCGTGTAAGCATGCTCCATAAACAATATCCATGATTTATAGCCCTAAAAAAGCTTTTTTGGACCCAAAATAGTACTAAAAACCCTCAAAATGGCCAAGGTAGATACCTATTTGGGGGCTGCTTAAAAATAGTAAAATAATTTTAAAAAAAACTGCAAAAATTATGGAAGGTTTTTAACTTTGACATGTACCTTCTTCTAAAATTTCAACTCAAAAGAACTTGATGTGCAAAAGTTACAAGCCAAAAAGCATTTGCGGGAGGTGAAGGGGACAAAAAATAGTACAAGTATTTCTTGCAATCACCCATATGCAAAATATTTGGAGATTTTTCAATGTTTTCACATATCATTTTCAAAAATTTGTAAGATTTATGCAAATGATCAAGAGATTTATGCAAATTTGTGGGAGGTTTATCAAACCATGCAGAGATATATGCAAAATTCTGAGAGATTTTTGCAACTTTACATTGGAAGATCTCTCAATTCTTTGCAAACCTCATCCAAAGTTCATCGAATAGTCCAAATTTAATGAAATGTGGCATGCCTAAAACAATTCTAAAACATTGATATTAATTAAGACTCTTAATAATATAAATATGTTTTATCCCTTCCATTTGAGTTTTTGATTTGTTCCACAAAAATAAAAGTATAGTTTTAGTTTTTATACAAATCATGTTATTCAAACCACAATCACATTCTATCAAACATAATGATGTGTTTAATACAATTCTCAAGATTTCCATCTGAGTCCATGGTGCTTAGATTGGTGTACCATTCCCAACAAGCAGTTTTAGTCCTCATTTCAACTCAAGGTACTTTTTTCACTATAAAAAAATCATGATTGAATTTACAAAAGTTGACAAAAATTGTGACTTGATCCACAGTATTTGTAGATTTGACCATGGGTTTGTTGTAGTGTTTTTTTTTTTCCAACTCAAGGGGGTAAAATGCCTGACAAGACTTCCAAACAAATTTATGGAACACATCAATGTGGTGTGGTGTAGTGCCACGTGCCTTTATGGCTAGAGCAATAGAGAGGGGATCACTCCTTCTCAAATGTTGTTTCTATCTTAGTTATGGTTTATGCGTCTTTGTTAAAGACAAGGATACTTTCCATGTTGCTATTCTTGCATGTAGTGTAGCAATCCAAGAACTCGAGAGTACCCTCTTACCATTAGTATTAGTGTTTCTAAATCTTGCTACATCTCTCTACCCAAATAAACTAAACAACATAACACCTAAATAAAACCCAAGGTTGATGATTGTATGTATATATTGTAACACTATTGGTGTAACTAATGTCAAATTGACCCAAGAGTGCTCTTATCTAGTTTGACTAATGCTACTCAAAGGGAAATCCAACAAATAGTTCAAATGTTGTATGGTGCACGACATTTATAACTAGCAACTCCTAGATTGAGTGGCTAGTCTATTGCTATGTTAAAAAACAAAACCTATCAAAAATCCAAGACCACCATGATGAAGCCTAGGTTTTATTCTTCTTATTGGTAGACTTGCTTTTTATCCAATGGGTGTATGTGTAGTGCTTTAATATCTCTTGTTGTGGAAATTTAGTTGGTCTTTAAGTGTCATGCACTAAAACAAAATTAACTATACTACGTATTGTATTTAGGTTACCTTAACAATTAGGTTGGCCTTACCCTAAAACGTTATCTCATGACTCATTGCCTAGCCACTTGAAGGCACATGCAACTCTCTAAACAATAGCATTTCACGTGGTTTACAACTTGGACAGAACTCGTTTGTTTTTTTAGCAACTGAGTTGTTGTTACCAAGCCCTTTAAAAATTGTTTATTGCAATAATCATTGATGAAAATTATTGTAATATCAAATATGTATCCACATAGTATAAAATGTCAAGAAATTAGTGTGTGGCAACCTAAATGCAATTCTTAGTGTACAATTTAATAATATAGTGCATGACACTTATAACCAACAACTATTGGCCAAACAAGAAATACCAAGACACAACACATATACTCATTAGCTCAAAAATAATTCCACCACCAAGTGGGACAAACCCTAAGCTTCATCTTGGTGGACTCAAATTTTTGATAACTTTTTTTTTGACAAAGCCTTAGGCTAACCACTTGAAGTGGGAGTTGTTGGTTATAAGTGTCATGCACTGAATGTTTTTCTGAAGATTTTGTACAGTATTAGGGAAATTCAATAACCTAGAAAATGCTTCCAAAATTAAGAGTTGTGGAGAAAATTTATTTTAAGGAAGTCTTGTAAGGCAATGTGCGGGACAAACTGGTTGCTAGTTTATTGTTAGTTGGTGAAATTGGAAAAAACGGTTGCATATTGAAGTTGCCGACAAATATCCGGCACAATCTAGCAAAAAAAAACCGCAGAAAATGCCAGTTTTTAGCTGGTGAAGTCCAAAAATTTCCCGAACACTGCTGTAGGGCAGGAGGGGCTCCAGAGTCCAGATACGAGACAGACTAGGAATCAGGGAGAATGTCCCGTCCTTGAATCGTAACTTAGCAGCATGTTGACGCCCACCGCCAAGCCCGCCACTCGTTGGTTGACGCTTTTAGTGTCTTTTAGCGTCAGTCTGTTTTGGGCTGCCGCCAGCACGGTGCGGCGCGGTGCGGCGCGTCCTGCGGCACTACAACAAACCACGGAGTCCTGCTCATATGCTTCGTCTTTCATTCCCTCCGCCCTCGGCCATTGCTTCAAGGCCTCCCTGCTCTCTTTCGCCTTCATTTTGCTTACACATTGTGACGTTCGGCTGCTGCTGCTGTTGCACCTGCACCTTCAGGTGAGGAGTTGCGCGCATTTCTACCATGAGCTTGTCTGTGTCTGGGACCGCAGCTTAGAGCAGTACTTAGCAGAGAGTGTTGATAACAAAGCTCCTGCCGTCCTTAATTTTTAATTCGAATTCGTAATAATTGCTTCTCTTCCTCGCCTTTTGTTGATCTTCCATTTTATCCAATGGCTTCGATGAGTAGGCTATGAACCATTTAGCGTTGAACCGGCTTTCACATTCGCGGAGGCTAAGATCGTTTATCTACAGTTTCTTGATCAAGATTACTCACAAAGATGTAGGATCATGATTACGAGTGTGGGAGAGTGAATGCAGCAGGCTTAGTCTGTGTTTAGGAAGTAGTGTAGCACGATCAAGCACGGCTTGAGAGGGTAAAATCATGTCTGGTGTCGACCGATTGTACTTTCTTGATGTTTATTTCACGAGTCAGAAGGCGGTACATGTGTACCACGGATGTGTCATAGCCTCTACAGTAGCTTCGACCTTGGGACGGTTGTCCTTTTATTGTCGAACTGGCCTTCACATTCGCCGAGGTTTGGATCTTTTACAGTTCTTGAAGGTTACTCACAAGATTGTTGTCAGTGAACGGCGTGATGATACTTGATTAAGGAGGAGCAGTGAACGCAGCAGGTTTGGTTAGGATTTAGGAAGTGGTATAGAATTAACACGCATCAGCTTGAGTTTGAGTGGAATCATATTTACAAGAAGCTGGTGGCGACAGGTTGTACCTTAGAGAAATAATTTGTGTCACGTGAGTCTTAAGGCTGTACATATGTACCACGGATACGTCGTAGCATTGCCGCGGATACAGATACGTCACAGCTGCAGAGATTTTCGATGTGAAAGTCCTGCTATTCTCTAATCTCTGAAGTGAGTCCTTCCGGGTGAAACTGGTTGCGTCTGTTTGCTCGTCCGATCGAGCGTGCTGCGTACTTTATTGATATCTTCAATCCTTCCGGTTCGAACCGGACACTCGCACTTGCGGAGGTTTGGATCTTTTGTAGTTCTTGATTGTCGCTGGTAATTGGTGGATCATGGATATGCTGACAGTGTAGGTGGAGTAAATGCTGCAGGATCAGATAGGATTAAAAAAATAGTTTAGCATTTTCACGCACCGCTTGATAGTACCTAGACTCATGTCTGCGAGAGGTTGATGGCAATGGAATAGTTCTTCTGCAATTTGTTTTTACGAGTGAAACCATGGACTTCTTGTAGCAGTTTGTTAGAGCGGCGTTTTTTCGTTTAATCCGAGAACGTTGCGAAATTATTGTTGAGAGTCCTGGCTTACTACCAGCTTGCTACCGGTACGGTATTATCTTTTTGTCAGATGAGCCAGGACGCAATGGCAGGCCATTATCTTGACGAGCCTGCCAAATCTTGATTTTCATCCGTTGCCAGTATCTTAAGTTTCTAGATAATGGATTATTAGGGAGTCAGAAGTACAAGTCCAAGTCGTGGTTGTGTTAGTTTTCGGAGTAAGAGTCGTTACTTGTAGAAGCCCCGATGCATGTAGGTTAGAAATGTGTTATTCTGATGGCCTGTGAACGCAGCGATATTGATTATGTGTTTACGTAAACCTCGGACAAGCTGGCATTTGGTTACTCCAGAGGACCGAATCCGCTTGTGTAGCAGTAACTCGGCGACTTCTATATATTCGGTTGAAAATGTGATTTACGACTTTATTATTTGTGAAAAAAAAATCGTCTTACGATCGAGTTAGGTGCAGTTTTCTGCGTTGATGAGGCTGCGAAAAAATCTTGTCTAGTTTGCCATGACCACCTTCCATAGCTGTTAGAGATATTTGAAGTACGACCGAAGTCGCCGTGTATGATAAACTCACTGCCTCGTTTCTCAATGCTTTGATGCATCCGTAGGTCGGAAACACTTGCTGTGAAGTGTTTATGCTGTACGATTTGCATTCCTAGTGTAGATCCCCTTTTTATTGAAAAGTAGGTATACACGGTATTTGTTGGTACCTACTCTAATCGTAACTGATCAAGCATTTCACCTTTTTCTACAGTCTTTAAGGTTGTTACAATGATTCTCAAGGTCGATGTTGTTGAGCATTGTTGATGTGTACTGACAGTGAGAGTTGTTTCGACTGCAGGAAAAGACAGATCTCATCTGGACAATCTTATCATCCCTTTAAATCTGCAGAAGGCGAGGTGCAATGTCCTTGCTTCAGGATGATCCAGCGAGAGGTGCAAACGTGGTTTTACCGCGGGCCTGGTCTTCAATTCTTTACATGGAGTCTAGCGTTGTGGCAAGCATGCCCTTGATAAGAACGGTTTCTAATTTTGTCTGACGTCTCTTTACGCATTGAGAACCGCAAAGCCCTTACGGACACGTATTCGCGATGGCCATGGATAGCTGGAGCAAGAACGAGTACAGGACATTTATCACATCGAGAAGGGACGACGTGTTCGGGAATCAGGAAACAAGTGCAAATGCATTCTCCTTTAAACGTCCTCCACCTATAGAAGTAGAGCGTAGCGATTACGGCGAGAGAGACGAGCTGTTCGATACAGATGTGAAATTGCATTGGGAGAATATGGTGAGGATGGCGTTGCAGAAACCTCTGAATGCGGAGTTTGAGTTCCAGTTTAAGTCCGCTCCAGTGTCGCCCATGTTAGCCAGCTTGTCGCATCCTGATGATGACGTCTTCCAAGGATCCTTGCAGCAGCCTTTCGACCACAGCTTCATCTCGCAACAAGGAGACTACAAACAGCATCCGGTTTATAAGAAGCAGGTGGAGCTCGACGAGGTCAGCAAGAGAGCTCCCACATTTATAGTCTCACAACGGACTGTACCGGAGCCTTTCAGTCAACTGTCACCAGGGAGTCTTTCCCGCATGTACCAGCCAAAGTATTCCAAGTTTTGTGTGAATTCTACCGATGTGCCACCGGTGGAGACCTCCATGGATTCCCGCAGCTCGAGCTTCCGTTCTCAAACTTCCATGTGTGAACCAACTGATAGGGACACAGGGGACAGCAGTACCAGCCGCGACTCCAACGGGAGCTCCAACGACGCTAGCTCGGTGAGCACTGATACGACATTTGACCGCGCATTTGAAGCTTATGACCAGCACAACAGTAACGCCACGACTCCGACATTGAAACCCAACGTTACTCTCAAAACCGTTCCATGTCCCACTCAGCGAAGGTCGGACATGAGCGCCACGAATGCAGAATATGACAAGGTGGCGCCCAGCGTGTCTTGGCTGCGATCGCCTCTCAAGTGGATGGGAATCGTCGGCGCCAAGAAACCACCGAAGTCGCCTTGCGTTGAAGGACGAGCTGAACACGATCACCGCTCCTCGACTCGACCTATCTCAAAGATCGCCGAAGAGCCGTCCAACGGAGGAGGAGGTGCGTCCAAACCGCGAGCTGCGTCGCGGTTATTCAACCATCCCACTTGTGATGACAAGAGCCCCACCAGCAAGCGCAGATCATTTCTGGCTCTTCCAGTCCATCAGCCGCCGGGGACGAGAACAGTCGAATCGAAATCTCCTCATGGCCTGAAGCTGAAGCTGGCTTTTCCGTCCGACTCCTCCGACATTCATTCCGTCGTGTCGACTGACAGAGATCGAGACCAAAGCAGCATGCTGAAAATCCGCGAACGGTGGCTAAAATACATGAGGATGTTGACACCACCGTATGGCAAATCAAACCCGAAACCAGATGGCTCTGTAACCCGAGGTGGCTCGTTTCCTCCACGACCAATTCTCCGCCAGGAGTATGTGCATACACGGCCGAAATCCATGCCCGCCATTTTGAAAACCCCGCCGCTTCGTCCCCGTTCAAATCCTGGCGCCGTTTTTCAATCCTCCACGAGCATCAACATCCCAGGCCCAAGGTTCCACGTGCCACCTGCCGGGCCAAGCAGCGCCAAGAAGAACAACTCCTTCCTCTCTCAAAGCGGGAGTCTGGTGTCCAGCAGCCCTCGTCTCGTGAAAAGCTCAAGCCCACGGTTGATGAGCTTGAGCCCCAAGGTGAAGAGCAGCCCCAAGGTCACGAACACCATCAGCCCCCGAATGAGCAGTAGCAGCGTCAGCAGCATGAGTGAGCTTCACAGCGCAGTGCAGGGGGCCATCGCCCATTGCAAGCAGTCGCACTCAGGCCTTCTCTCACCTGCTGGCAATCCGGCTGGCCATAGCCGTCGGCACTGATTTCGTACCTAGAGTAGGACATTACTTCGGCTGCTATATTTTTGCAGGGGCTATTTCTGCTCAGGGGTCGTTTCTCTTCTGATTTTTGGCTCACCAATTTGCATGGCTTTTGGTGGTGTAGAAGCAAAGCGATCATAGTCCTTGTGCAAGCACCAGGGAACCCTTCTTTTGTACACACTTCCTCCAAGTGGTGATGGTGCTTGTGTTATATCTTTTACGAGGTAGCATGCGGTTTGACAAAAATAATAGCCGGCCAAGTCCTTGCCAAGCTTAGAGTGCTGAAAGATGGGTGTATCTCCATCCAAAATGTGGCTGAAGTAGAATTTCAAGGCAGTCAGGATAGCGTCCCATTACGAACCGGAGGTTAGAATAATCTGATGCAGACGTATCGATGTATATTATCAAAGTTTCCAAGTGTCGTCCGTTACAGTTGAAGTCCAATTCCACATCGGCTATGTCGTCATGCTGAGGTTTATGGTGGTCAAATGGTAGCAGTAAATGCAGTAATTCAGAGGTTTGGCTGTTTCGGGTCATTGGAATGAGAGCAGAATCCCCGCATCAAGGTAATTTAGGAATGTGTGCTCAGTTGTAAGCTTAAGTACACTTTGGATAAGTTTGAGCAGAACCTAACATGTGAATGGCTTCGACCTGCGTGCTTGGTGCAAGTGCCGGTCTGCTTGCTCCAACGGCCTTGTCGGACAGCAGGGATTGTCATAATTGCTTCTGGACTCTGGAACCTCTGGAGTCTCTGCAGTCTTTGGAAGAATTATCATTGCCCGTCAGGCAAGCACATGATGAAATCAGCTCATGATCCCTTCTGAGCCGAATCATGAATTATCGCTAGCGTTTCTCTAATGTTGCTTAATCAAGGAAAAATTCCTTGTCAGGAGTGTTCAGAGCTTCAAAGTTTGTGCAAACCAGAGTAAGGGTTAAGTTAAGCTTAGTCACATCTTCATCTTATCCTCACTGAATGGGGACGTGGCCTTCTTCCTTGATTTGCGTAGGTCCCATTTTTTGAAAATTGAAAAGTTTTTTTCTTCACCTACGAAGGAGGAGAATGGGCGTGAAGAAGTTTTTGCAAGTCTCTTTCTCATCTTGTTCTTCTTGATTTCATTCTCCTTGTAATTGGAAACCTTGATTAAGTGTGTAAATGCAACTTGTTTTTGTAGTATACATTACCATTTTTAAAGTCAAATCATTCCCCATTCTCCAATGTTCAAAGAGTCGCACCTTTTTCATGGAGAAATGCTCCTATTCATTCTTATTTTAATTCCACAACTTCTCATACTTTGTAGAAGTTACTGGAGAAGGTGTGACTTCCCCTAATGCCAATAGAAATTTCATTCTTTGATATGGTGTGACTACATGTAGTACCAATCACATTGAGCAGTGTTTTAGCAAGTGATATTTGTGAAACTAGCATTTGGGACCTCTGCGTCAGGAATCTATAACAATTTGTTTCAAACTTATGGGAGCAGCAATGCGGCATTGACACCCTTTTTTTGAAACTTTGGTGTTGAAATTATGTGCAGACTTGGGTGTTGTCTTTGACATCTTTTGAAAAAATCAGTGTCAAATTTGTGTAGATGTTGTGCATTTTACGGAATCTCAATATCGGCACTTAAATTTTGAATTTTTTTTTAAAGAATGTCAAAAATAGCATCCACGTTTGGTAGTGACTGGTTCACACAAAAGGTATCTAAAAGAAAGTCAAGCAAAATAGACAATGAACTCTTTCTTGTGTACTTTCTTGTGCATGTATGCAGTAGCTTTGTTAGTTGGAAAAGGGGAGTTAGTTCAACTACAAAGGTAAAGGTAGATTCACTACATGCAAACTATGGAATATATGTGCACATGGGATGTACAAACATAAACTTTTGGTCTCCATCTTCCAATTTGCAAGACTAGGTAAGTATTTTTGAAGTATCCAAACAATCATTTATCTATCCCCATGTAATCTTAAATTTTGTTGAGATTTCTGGGCATTTGGAAGAGGATTCCAAGTTCTCTTAAATATATTCTTAAAATACTACTTGAGTAAAGTATGTAGTCCAAGGTGCGTGTGGTAAATGTCTTTGGTTGCAATGAGGTAAACTTTGAGCAATGCCAAAATTTAATTATTTTGTGTAAAGTTGTTTTGGATAGCAATTCTATGGCATCATTGAAAACACATTTAATAATTAAGGGTTGGTTGTAAAAATGGTTTACACTATGTCCCAAATATCATTGACTCTCAATGTCTAATTGGTTTATAGATTCAAATGAGATTAATTAATAAATCAATTAACACCTTGGTCCAAGTTCAAACTCCCAATTCATTCAAACTTGCCTACATGACATCATGTTTTCGTTGCAAGAAGAAGTGAGTTTGGATCTAGCAAGATTGGAAACCCAACTCTAGAGCCAACTCTCAATGTTTTTGGGTATAAACTATTGAAATAAACTTTTGATATCTTGATCCTTTGCAACCCAACTTCTATTGAAATTTGGTATGGAGTTGGTACTTGCAGAGTTGGAACATGGAGTGCTATGTAAACCACCTCTTAATATTTGATAGAGTTGCACTAATGTTAACCCCTAAAGAACCATGGCCTTTGTTTTGTCAAAAGACACTCAAAACTGCCATTTCTGTTGCAAAGAGTAAAAAAGTTTGAAAATTGGTATATATGCATATCTACCAGCAAGATCTTGTACTAGACTAGTATAAAAATGTGGAAAAAAAACTCAAAAATTTGATTGCACAAATTGCAATATATTTGCATTTTAAGTGTAAAAAACAAGTTATTTTGCACCTTGCACGATTAGATTATTCGACTTTGAACTTTTTTAACTTAAACTTTTTGCAATATAGTGTTTGGAACTTTATTTTTTTGTGGTAGGAATTTGAATTGGGAATCTTGGGAAAAATATTTAAACAAAAAATACTTGATTTTCATTTTTAAAAAAACATTACATAGAAGAAGGTATGAAATTGAACAAAAATTTAAATTGTTAATAACTATGCAATGGAATTGAAACACAATAATCCCAATGATGAGATTGTTCTAGCAAGCAATCTTCACTCTTTGCAACAATTTTTTTTGAAAATCTATTAAACTTGCATTCAAAAATGAAGTTTATGAATTATTGGGCAACAATGCTTGGGAGAGTTTTGAGCTTCATAGGCCAATATACAACATTTTTCTTTTTGGTTATTTTTTCCCAAGCTTGCACTAGATATTTCCTTTGTTTAAACTATAATAATTTTTTTTATTTGACAACCTAGCTAGTTCTTTATTGTAGTTTCAAAATTCAACTTTTTCTTTTTGTATTTTACCAACTAACAACACAAACACCATGTTCGTAAAAAGGGTACCATTTTTACAGATTGGAACTTTTGGCTTTTTTTTTCCTGAGAATGCCATAATCATTAAATTGGGAATCTATTGACTGTTTTCCAATGAAATGAGATATATATCATCCAAAAATATGCTCTTTTTGGATAAAAAATCTAGAATTTGGGACAGAAAGTCTGAAATTTTGAACAAAATTTCTATTAAGCAGGTTTCAAATGACCTCCTTAATTAAATTAAGGGGACTTTCTAAATTCAGGTGAAAAACATATGGAACCTATGTTTTTCCCCTTTTAACGAATATGGTGTTTACAGTATCTGCAGGTTCTCCACGCACATTGTTGGCAGCTATGTGGATCCAACCTTGCAAATATTGGTAACACTAGAAGAAAAAGGGGTCAAATCTAACCGACTGGTATATAACTCCATGTCCAAAATAATTGCACTACAACTGCAGAACGATTGTGAGAAAGGGTGGAGTTGAAGGAGATGCAGTGTAGTAGTATAATTCTTTGTCATGGATGAAGTTTGTGTCAAATAGTTGGAGTTGGTTTTCGTTACCTATTTTAGATCCACCAACAGATGAATATGCTGTAGTTTTGACATTCCTCTGACAACTGAGTCAGCTAGTTGTAAGGGAGTTGAGGTTCTTTACAACTAGTGGGCTACCAATACTCCACTACTACTCAAGAACAACTCAAAAAGCACTATGACCAAGTTTTCTAGAAAATTTCAAGGACCTTATTATTTTAGCTGCCCGTTGTGATGCCTCGACAGTCATCAATTTCTCTCTATTCACTTTCAATGTGAATGCATCCACTTAAAGTAGTAGTGTAACAATTGTTTACAAGTTGTTCATGAAGGTTTTATAGATAATTTCAATTTTTTCATAGATGCATTGCATAGTTGAGTTGCAGTTGTATTTAAGATGTACACCAACATTCTCATTTTGCAGTGACAAAGATTTGATTTTGGATTAAGTCTACATGTAGAAGGAGATTGTCATCCATGGTAGCAAAAACCACATACATTTCATGACTAGAAGTACAGATTACATAAAATGTGCATTTCTTGAGCTAGCCACCATTTTATATGCTCTAATATCTCGCATTAGCTAGTAAATTATCTTTTGCGGATAATTCAATTGCAGACAAGAGAACACCAAACTTTACAGCAAAAAATTAACCACACAAACTTCTAGAAGAAACATGTCTTAGGAAACACTAAACCTATAGCTGACTTTCTGCCTCCATCACTTAGATTTGCATTAAGAGGCGCGTAAAAGTAACTATAAGGTTGGACTCTAGAACACAATCTCCTCCTTTTGGTACACCCATAACACCTTCCGTGGAGTTAGGGTTTAGCATGTCAAATCCATTGTTGATAGCAGTAAGCTCTTCATTACTTGCAGGTGTAGGAATGGCGCAAGAGCTCGGGTTGCATCAATGGCAGTTATAGCTAAATCAAAGCTTCTACCACTACCTCCACAAAGAAGCTCGCAATTGAAGAGCACCAAGGCATTAGAGTCAGCATCTTTGCCCACTAATTTTGGTGCAAGTTTTTCAATGGAGGTGAGAATAGCCACATCTGTTGGCAAAGGAGACTCCATGGTAGAAATAAGGGTTGGAGCTCTAGAGGGCCTCTTTGGTTCACATGCAACATTCAATGAGGGAACACTTTGTTACGCAGGAGGGGGCGTGCGTAATTTGGCGAGCGCTGCATTGCCGGAGAAGTTATCGATAGTGGATTCAAGCTCAAAATCGTCCGACAATTCCGAAAGGGATTTCCGCGATATTGCACTAGGTAAGAATATCTACACCAAAAACATGTAATCGCCGATAATCTCTCTTGTGCTTTCGATGCATGCGATGCATCTTTGGGAGTCACCTCCCTTCTATGGGAGTCACCTTCTTTCTACAATAGTCACGTGATTCATGGTTGAGTTGTTTATGCTTTTCAGTAGTTCTTTCATAGTTATCACCATTACTTTGGCAGTGGTGAATCCCTTTGTAGCAATTGTATTGCAGTTGTCACTAGTTATAGTGTAGTTTTTTATTAAACTTAGTGGTTGTATTGTAGTAGTTTCCTATGAAGATATAGTTGCTCATTCTACTCAATAGTTGTGTTTCAATTGTTTCTAGTCACGGTCTAGTTGTTTTTTGTACTAAGCAATTGTATTATAGTTGTCACCAGTTGTGAGCTACTTGTTTTGTCGTACTGTTGAAGAATTCAATTGACTCTGCCAATACTAATTACGATTTTTGAAACTTTGGAGTAGGTACCCACTGACGCAACAGTCACATCCACCGAGGTACACAAGAAGGGCAATGAAGGAGGAATTACGTCTTGTATTGCAGCAATACAGTTCTTTATACCTTAATCACAACTGCAACTCCATTGAAGACAAACTACTTAATTAGTAGTACTATCAGCTTCAATAGAAAAGAATAATACTAGAGCATACCATATACAACTCCAAATCAACTATGATGCAACTAAACATGAACTGTCTTGGAACTGTGAAGAGCGAGAGGGACCTGCATGCAGGCAATAATAATACAGTAAATAAAATTATAAATAGGATCTCAGCAAATGGGGGTCCAACACCTGCCAAAACCTAGAACCACTTCTAGTTGTATAGTAGTTGCAGTCAAGTGTCACATTTGGGCACCTCAAAAAAATTTAGTGCCCATAGGAAAATTTTGGGCACTTGCTGGACTTGCCCTGCCCCAAAAAAACATTGACACAGATAAAGCAAATGCGTTTCAGAAGGATGAATTTTGCACAGATGCCATTACTGTCTGACATCCAAATTCAAACACATTCACAAAAACTGGGAGCCAACTACAAGTAATGAAGTTGTTTTCTAGTTGTTTATGTCATTTACTACTAAACAAGGACTTGTTTTCAGAGTTGTATATCTCCTGTTTTCTTCTAGTGTAATCACAAAAATATCATGACTTAACCCCTAAACGCCAAGGCACCAAATTTGGGTGTTTACCAAACTTTGAAACCATTTTGAAGGCAAAGGTTTGACTACTTCAATTGATTTATTTTGGAGAAGTTGCTATCTGAAATTAGTTTCAATGTTCAACTTTAAGGTCCTTCATACTACATTCCATCTGTTTTTGGTGGAAGCTAAACTACAAGCATGTCTTTTGGGCACCAAAATGTGCAATGAAAAGTGCCATTAGAAAGTCTATGACAAGATGCCACACTAGAAAACATGTAGCAAGATGAGAATAAAGTGAAGATCTCCCTTGGGCACTTGGGCAATGGGAGCACTTCCATTGAAAAACCTACCATCTAATAAAATCCCAATGAATTTTTGGGCTAATTTCAATTAGAAGGTCTTTGTTATACAAGTTAGAATTCATTCATTGTTGAATTCTCTTCTATTCATAATGATTTTTGGTCAATAATTGGTACTAAAAATTTATTTGTATTAGGTGGTAGCTCTTTGACGGTTGCATTGCAAGCTCATTTGTGAAATTGTGGTAATGGATTTAAAAGGGGTAGGTCATTAGTTTTGAATTGCAACAATAAACACTAAACCATCATAAGTGGTTGTTTCCCAATTTTGAACACAAAAGTTACCATTTTTGCATTGAAGTTTTGAGCGACTCCAATAAACCAAAAAACTTCCATACTCATCCACATTTAATCACAAGTATCTTAAAATCAACTTGTCATATATGATTTTTTTTTGTTTGGCAGCACCATTTAGAAATCTTGAAGTTTAATATCCTATAGTTGCAATTTTGTTTCAATTTTTAATAATTATCTTACAACAACAATTCAAAAACTTGAAAATTGCCCCCCAAAAACAAGAAAAGTACCCTTGGGCATTTAGAGGTTAACCCTTAAATAACCAAAAGGCCCTTTGCAACTAGTACAATACATGGTATTTTTCTTCTATTTGGAATGGATCCACACCTCTATTACATTTGAGACCAACGAAGAAGTTGGAGAATATATGAATGCAGTTCTAGTGAGCTACTTGAGATCCCAATTAAAAATTTCTTATTGGTAGCAAATGACAATTATACGTTAGCATATATACTATGCCCTATGGTTGTTTAAGGGTTAAGCTCAATGAAGAACCCATGTGAGAAATTGTTCCTCACCATTATTTGTTGTAAGGGGAGGTGAATAACTGCTTCACTACTTATGAGACAACAAAAATATCATCTATCAAAATGAATTATTCCTTGTTTTAATTTTTTTCTAGAATTCTTTGTTTTTCTTTGTAGTTTTTATTAGGTTTCACTAGAAGAAAAACTTGTCCTAAATGACTTGTTCACCATGATTGCAAATGTCCTAAACAACAACACCAATGTCTCAATTATGTTAGTTTAGGACATTTGCAACTGTTGTGAACTAGTAGTTTAGGACATGTTTTTCTTCTAGTGTTTAAAAAGCATTTGAAGATAAATTTATGTTCTATTTTTGAAATGTTTTTCATTTATAGAAACACGGTTAGTGACAATTTACAACAAGTTTGGGTCTTAAAGCTTGATCTAAACAAACCATGTATTTGCTAATGTTTGAAAAACTTGTTATATGCCTAAATCAATCTATCCAAATATCAAATTGTCACCTTTGTAGACATCTAATAAAATGAAGTTCCTTGTTGTTTTGCAATCAACACATACAAAAGCATTTTATTGTCAAATCTCCAATTTAAAGTTGGAGATCTCATCATGTCAAATCCAATTTTCAATGCATCCATATTATTATCTTATTGAATTGTTGAGATTTTAATAAACATTTCATTCTTTTTCTTCATTCTAAGGCCTTTCATCAACTAAAAAGAATACACTTAGATGATCTTGATTGTGTAGGAAGACTTGACACAATTACCCAGCACTTAAGTGGAAGAGCCATTTGTACAGATACAATTGCCCCCCACAACTTTCTAAACAAGCTTTTCCAATGAGGATTGATACGTTTTGTGCTTTTATCCTCCCTTGGTGTTGAAGGAAATGCATACGTTTTGAGTTTCTCCAATGCATTTTTTGGGGGTGGAATTCATAAACATTGATACTCATTACTTAATTAGATGCACACAGTGTCTCATTGAATTGGTGCAATTTAGTTGGACATGAACTTTAGAATCATAGGCCATATAATGTCCATTTTGTAATTATGGCGATATTTCATTATAATGACAAAGAGACCAAGGGAGACGTGAAGGACTGTTGAAGTGAAAATTCTAACACCTATGCATGTTTTTAAAAAACGACTACATATCTAATAATTCAAATCATCCTTAGCCCCTCTTCTCTACTCAAATTTTCTTACCTATGTGAAAATGGTGATGAAATATAGCCATTTTAACAAAATGGGCATTTTTTTGGGTTTGACAAGTTTTGTCAAATTCTAGTTGTCTATCCGTCATTGGATTAGAAAAGGAGAGACTAGCATATATTTGTCCAAATTTGTTAGAATTTGTCATACTTGTTGCCAATTTGGCTCCATTTTGTTAGAAAAAAATGCCTTAAAATTCATATTATAACCATTTGTCATAATTGCAACTTTGCAAGCAATGAAGTCCATGGATTGTCAAGGATTTAGTTGAAAGGAGCTAATTGTTTGTGGATCTCCCGCAATCAACTTGCATGCTACGTGGCATGACCGCCAATCTATTACAACATGGTCTCAATTGAGATGGGCACAATTGAAGTGGGATCTCAATCGAGCACAGGAAGTTCAATTCTCAACGGTGCAATTTCTCATAGCTTGCTCCATAGTCTTTAGCTCCTTGATCACAAATCCCTGCCTCCAAATTGGCATTAGTTTTGTTGGCTTTTCACTTAACGTTATTAACCCCTAAACATCCCATCAGGATAGTAAATAAGTTGTCATATAATTGGTATTTACTACCAATTGTTTTTAAAAATTTGGGATCTCAAATAGCTCACTAAAATTGCATTGACTTATATTTTAACTTCTTTGTTGGTCTCAATTAATGTAGTAAATAAAGGAGTGAATCTATTCCAAATATAAAAACAAAACATTATATTATACTGAACGCAAAGGCACTTTTAAATGTTTAGTAGTGAACCAGCGCTAGAAAGATCTCTTACACAACCAAAATGTACAAACATCTAGGAGCAAGGGAGTCAATAATGCAAGGTTTTCCTTCTTTTCTTATACAAAGATATTTTCGTTAACATGACAGTTGTGCATATCTTTGTTGTTTTCTAACAGTTAAGTGACACAATGATGTAGTCCACTTTTTACAAATGGCAGCCACTCATTGGATAAAATAGAGGCTTGTTGTTCTTTTCTCTCGTGTGGTTGCTTTAACTACACAAGTATCCACCAAATTGCACAAAAGCATGTAAATTGCAATAGTAGGCTTCTTGTTTTACTATACATCAAGTTTAAGGGATCCAAAGAGCATGCGTCATCTTGAACTAGGACAAAAGATTTGTATCTCACATCAGATTTGTTATATTGGCAGAAAAAAAACAGGGGGCAAAAATTGTTACACTCAAGCCCATAAAGCTCTACAAAACCAACATTGTGAGATGCTCAGTCTTCCGAAGCGACAATGTCGTAAAGTATCTGCCATTGCAACAAAATTTGTACTTTTTAGAGAGTTGAACAATTCAAAACATTCTTATAGTTGACATGATAACCATAGAATCGTACAATCAATTACTTGAATGATCTGATCGGCTCAACTACTCGATCTGAACATGAAGCACTTCACTGGAAGAAAGCGAGTAGTTCGGTAAATCCGGTATGCATCAGAACATTACCGATTTCAGACATAACACGATATTCATTAAAAGGGGAAAAACATGTGTACCATTTTGTATTTCACCTTAATCCAAAATAGCCACCTTAAACCAAATTAGAAGGTATCAAATTCAGTCTGAGTCATTAAGATTCTTTCCCTCTCAAATTCCTCCTCTCAAGTGAGGCCATGTGTACCAAAAAAACGCTGAAGCTCGAATGCAGGTGACCACCCTAATTCTTCAAAAGTCCCACTTTGTAAGCTTTTTCCCCTTTTAATGAATAATGTCATACACAAGCTAAATCTTTGTTGTAATCATGATTGTCAAATTGGACAAATTTTCTGTTTGCCTGCCTGTCCGACCAATACATCTAATTGAACTCTTGTTTGTTCAATGTAGTCAACTCATAGTTGATTTCAAAAAATGATAAAAAAGTTTATCTTGTACATGTTGGTTACACATGGTTGTCAACATGAAAACAAAATGTTCATTTAAAATCATGCGATAAAAACAGTAATTTGATTCTTCCTTCTTAGGTCAAAAACCTTAAAAAGCAACATTGGATAAACACGCCTACACGGACAATTTGAACTGGTTTGCACGACTGTCCTGTCCTATGGCCAAATCTTACCCAAAATTACAACCATGGTCTGCAATCAATACCTCAGTGCATCGTATACTCAAACCTCCATGCCTTCCAAGTAGTTATGGCGAAGAACCTGATAGCACGAATCACGCAATGAACTGCACACGGTAGCAAATTGGTTGACTCGATTATTATGTGCAACATAACGAACCGATTCAATTTTGAACCAACCAAACCTTTAGAATCCTGAAAGAGCTTAGAGCACATCAGCTATGCTACGACAATCCAACTACGCTTGTCATATTGAGCAGGTCGGAACTGTTTCGCAAGCAATCAAACGGAATAACCCCAATTCAACATGGTTGATAGGGTTGAACAAATTGCGGTTTTGAATATAAAAACACACCTCACATATATGAATATGCATACATGCCTTAAATTGAATTTTATTGAATAACTTGGTGTGTTGGAAAGGGGGCTAATTGGATGGGCATGTGTCCAATATGACAACCACACATCCAACAAGCGCAACGACCGAAACTTCATGTGCCACCCACATCTGTTTCTAGATCCTTTCCTCTCCCCCCTGCCACAAATTCCTCATATTACTACGTCCATCTATCTAGTGTACACTCAACTCACTTCACATTCTCTTCCTGTACAAGACTGCGAGAATTCAAATGACAGGTCAGTAGTAGTTCTGCTTCAATCGCTCTCCAGTTTCCGCTAGTGCAGAGCGCATAGAGCTGAGAAAAGTATTGGGAAACAGCATTAGGCCTGGTCCAAACTAGCGACCAAGCGACCAGACAAAACACAAAAAGTGGCACCCCTTTTACTCTTCCATCCTATAGAGCAGTTCTACATTGGTCAAGAGTGTTGGAGAAGAAAGTTGCTACAAAGGAGGAATGTTCATTTACCAATTTAGAGATACCTCACAACAAGCTCAAAAATCTCACTATCTTGTCCATTGACGTGGCTATATTGGTTGACGCCATGGCATATTAAAGTACTGTACAAACAAATTGATATTTCTGGATCAACCAATGAGGTTTGAGATAATTCTGTCTGGTCGCTAATCTGAACCGGGCCTTAATCATGTTGTTGTAACGCGTTAGAGCGGTATTGGTATATGGGAAATATGGTCTTTAAAACCGTCGGTGTTGTTCTAAGCACCCACTTGTGATTGTGACTGTGGTTGTGAGTCTTCAAGAAATGGATAGTCGGTGTATCCTCGTCGAGTGTAGTTGCCATAAAACGTGGCTGGATTAGGAGCATTCAGAGGCTTCTCCTTTGCAAACCGCTTCACCAAATCCGGATTGGCAATGATGGAACGTCCAAACCCGACCAGATCCGCGTACCCAGATCGCACCGCCTCATTCCCGGAGTCCCAAGTGTGGCCCCCGCTCACCAGCAAAGGCGTCGTGCGCCCTTTCGTCACGTGCGCATGCTGCGGCGCCCACGTGAAGTTTTCAACGATGAACGTGAACTCCGGCTCCGTCAAGTGGATGTACGCCAGGCCCAGCTTATCCAGCTCCGCCAGCAAATACACGAGCAGCGCCTCTGGATTTGAGTCGGCCTGCGCGGCGTTGTAGATGCTGAAAGGGGAAATTCGAACGGCAGTTCTGGGAGCTCCGATCTCAGCGATCACGGCTTGCGTGGTTTCAAGGAGGAGCTTGCATCGATTCTCCATGGAGCCCCCGTAGGCATCCGTGCGGTCGTTGATGGACTCCTTCACGAACGAGTCGAGGAGGTAGCCGTGCGCGCCGTGAATCTCGCATCTGAGAGAATTGGCAATTTTCAGTCACTAAGACAAAGCTACGTGAGATTGTGTTAAACGTTTTTGTAGGGAAAATTCTCATTTCTGGCAATTTTTCGGGCGGTTTGCCAATTTCATCCCGACGCTTACCCGTCGAAACCCGCTTCCAGAGCGTTCCGTGCGCCGGATCGGAAGAATTCGATAACGTTGGGAATCTCGTCGGTGTGAAGGGGTCTTGGAGTGGAGTACATGTGCTTTGAGGTTGCGCCGTCGGCATCGACGAGAGTGGCACGCCATGGCATCGGAATGGGATTGTTCGTTGACGAGATCGGCGCCGCGTGCCCGGGTTGCAAGGCCGTGTGCGAAGCGCGGCCGACGTGCCAGAGCTGCAGGAAGAACGTGGCGCCTTTGCTGTGCACTGCTTTTGTGATTGGTTTCCATGAGGCTACCTGCTCGCTCGTGTAGATCCCGGCCGTGTTTACAAACCTAGTCACACGACAGAAAAAAAATCACTCAGGCTTTCAACTCGGTATATGTCTCTAATTAAAACGCAGCTTTGATCACAAACACTACCGAAAACACCATATTCGTTAATTCCGGAAGAAGTGCTGATTTTTGGGAATTTAAGGTGACCACCTTAGACCGAGCTCAAACCGAGCTCTAGGTGTAAGGTGAGTACTAACTTGGGAATCTGGTTTTCATTTTAATGAATATGGCGTTCAAATGAATTTTCTCGAAATCGATGATGGAAAAGTGCTTTTGAGGGCTTACCCATGACCGTTCGCAGCGACACAAACGCCCTCCGAAATGAGAAGCCCGCCTTCAGTCGCCCTTTGGCAGTAGTATTCCATCATCATGTCGGTGGCCAGGGTGTCCCGAGCTCGACACCGCGTCATGGGCGCCAACACTACCCTGTAACACACACACACACACGTCCCAATTGAATTTCAGTCCGTAAATTCCCTTTGTTTCGAAAACATCTCATAGCTTGAATTTGTAGGCTTTTGTATATAATATGCAAAGAAGTAGTAGTGCTGGCAAGAGCATCACCAGTGCTTCAGCTGATGCAATCCAATTTGAATAGGTTTCAGCAGCAGCTTGGGCACGTGTGCCATGTCCTTCTCCATCTCCATGTCCTCTGTTCTGTTGAGGGCAATTGCTACCATGTCCGGATCCTCCTCGGCCAGTCCTAATTCGATGTGGACACACGAC
This sequence comes from Ulota crispa, assembly GCA_963920765.1. Classification (NCBI taxonomy): domain Eukaryota; kingdom Viridiplantae; phylum Streptophyta; class Bryopsida; order Orthotrichales; family Orthotrichaceae; genus Ulota; species Ulota crispa. The sequence continues at coordinate 30,683,322 of OY987242.1, forward strand.
AGGAACACACTAGCTGAAGCTAAGCTAGCTAGGCCAGGCTAGCGGGAGTCCTAGCACGGAGATCGATGCTGAAGAGTGAACCGCGGAACAGACGAGAATCAGAGAATTCAACCCTAGAGCTTGCACCGCAATTGGATTGAGTGCCAAGGAGGGAGCAATATCGTACAAAGCACGATGTGTTCGGCTGACATATATTTATTTGACTGAGCAGTAGTAGTAGTAGAAGTAGAAGATCGCTCTTATATTGCTGTTCCGACCGACAGACATGCAATCCCGCACGTTTCTAATTCTTCCCAGCAAGCAACTGGAGTTTTGGTCGAACTCGAACACATGTGTGTCGGAGAGCGTAAGAAATGGAGATTGAACCTTCCGGAAGGTGTGTACGGCAGTCTTCGAGAAACGCACGTGGGGTGCATTGGTCTCGGTGCACGAGCTTCGATGCAGATCGCAGCAATCTACAGCGCCTCGGGAGTCGTGGCCTTGTCGCTTTTCGCCTTGGCTACAGTCAGTGAAAATATTTTGGATGAAGTGGCCTTAGCTTTTCTTCTAACCAAAAAATGGTTGTGTAGTAAAGGTGGCTACATTTTTTACAGATGTAAAGTTGGATGTTTTCAACTTTTCATCAAAGCTAAATCTTATGATGGTTTTGTGAGAAATTAGAATATTGCATCAGTAGAGTGAGGCGACATCAAGTGGAACCTTGAAAACTAGGCTCTTAGTTCCAAAATTGTGTATAAAAGTTGACTAAATATTTTACATTTTTTTCAAAAAATATTATAGAACAATTAGCGACACCAATTTTGGTGTAGCAAAAAGCCATAATTAGCACAAAATAATTTCACTAGGCTCCACCATTAGTACATATTGTTGGCTTGAGTTCATGCCTTCTTGCACATACGTTGATGTGGTGCAAGGGTTGGAAAAGCTCTATTTTTTCACCCATCAAAAAATGTGAGTGTTTAGATATTTACCATCAGGAGATTGAATTTTGGAAATTATTTTTAACATTTAGTGATGGTTCACACTATGTCCCCAAATCCCATTGAAAATTGAGAATTTGCCAAAATTTGGGACTTCATGCTTCACACTACATCCTAAGTCCCACATTTCAATTGCTTACAAACTTTGGTGTGAAAGAAAGTGGGAGTTCACGCAAGGTTTGGGTTGACCATTGTGCTAAACCCAACTTTCAACTCAAGTCTTACCAATATTTTAGCATGAAATGTTCAAAACTTTCTCTAGTACTCCTTTTTGCTCTCAATAATCCAATGAAGTTGGGATCTCACGTTGTGATAGGGCTTGCAGAGAAGGGACATGGCATTTAGTGTGAACCGCCTTGCCCCTTAGATTCAAAGACCCTAGTTTTGTCAAATTTGAGAACTGACCACCTCCAAAATAGGGGACAGATTATTAGTTTAACAGTAGCTGAGATTTTCTACCCTAGGCCAACAAACACGTGTGTGCACTAGACTGGGCTCACTTTGCTTGTGTTGCAATCGAAATAACCCATTCTCACAATCAGCTCCTTCTCTTTTGTAAACATCCTCCAGAATCTTCACCTTGTTTTTGGCACTCGCTACCTTAGCACTAAGAAATGAAATGGATGAAATTGCTAACCCCCTCCCAAAGAAACACTTGGCTAGGAAATATTTGGATGAAAGGTACTAATGATTGCTAATTTTTATGGATGAACCTTCCCATTCCTTTATTTTTCCCCTTACTACATGCCTTGTAGGGTCTGTGCATGTCAGTTGGTCAATGAGTTTTGTTTTTATTTCTTATTTTTGATGGGGGCAATGCCTTGTTGCTTTGTATGCCAAATGCTAAACAATGCATCATCAACATATCATCAAGAAAACTATAATCTTAGTCAATTACATATTACACTTGATGCAAATATAATGTGTATTGCAGTTTTGTTTTGGACCCAAATGAAAGAGGATTCATTCCAAAAGTGCAAAGGTCTCAATTAAAAAATTGTCTGGCAATAAAATAAAAAAAACTAAACCAAGTGTAATGCTAAGCAACTAAAAAGCAAGAGGCTTGCACTAGGTGGTATATTTGACTCTACAACTATATTCATGTGAACATTGTATGAGTTGAAAAAAGCATTCAAGCTTGTAAGAGATTTCAGTTTTAAGAGTTTTTTCTAAATATTTAGCTCATTTTTTACTTCCCCCTTGATTAAGATTTTTTTAAATTGAAACATTGTGATAGTCATACGGACTTAGCATCCAATGATGTATTGGCTATTTAAATAAATATGATCTTATGAACTTCATACGTAAATTGTAGACATAAAGCCAAAGTGATAGAGTGAGTTTTTGAAGCTTGATTTTTCAAAATGTATTGAGCATCTTTTGTGGTTTTAAAATTTCTTTTGTTAAAGTTTCTCTCTTTTGTTTCCTTTTTTAAATTGTTCTAAATGCATAAGTCATTATTGGATGTCACATGTCTAAATGAAAATAGGAAACCAAAATGAAGTTCTAATTTTGACCAATGTCCAAAGAGAATTGGTGTTTGGTCTAATGACAACTCTTGGGCTTTTGTGAAAACCAATTGAATTGTAAAGTGAAGATAGCAAAACAAGTATGCATATAAAAATCATTGAAATAAATTGTAGTTCCAATTATTAAGGAAAAATGTAGATACAAAAAGAATTTAAATTTAAAATACAATTTGAGAGGAAAGATATTGACATTGTCAATTTTGTAGCAATATGTAATATGCAACCTTGTGTGGGTCATAATTGGTTAAAAATTGTGAAGGAGGATTTTGATAGTGTTATTTTCTTTTTCCTTTAACTTGGCCAATGTGTAAAAGAAATCTTTGCTAGAGTGACAAAGCTAATTACACTCATGGATAAGAATGTTATTTGTAAAATATAGATAAAAGCCTCATTTCCTTGTCCATGATAAACCAAATTCATCCAAGACAAGTGAATTTTTCTTGAGATTGTAAAGTGATTTAGCCATTTTATTCATTGAAAAAGTAAGAATATAATGCCAAATATTCTTCCAAAAAAATTGTATCCAATTTGAGCAAAAAAATCTTGAAAGAATTTAACACCAATGCTAAGGTAGTTGAGCCTAGGCCTTGCCAAACCCTTCTCTTAATGTCCAACTCTTGCATGATGCTAACATAAGCAATTGATATGGTGGAGGCACCTTGCTATGCATGAGCTTTGAAGTATTGCTTATGCTAACCGACTAGCTAGTAGAATAGATGGCATGGGAAAGGGTAGTGGCTTTCTTGATGATGCAAGTAGAAACATGGGCTTTTTGTAAGTAAACCCACTAAATGGGCTATTCACTCTATGTCTTATATCTATAGTGCTACTAGTCACAATTCAAAATTACATCCCAAATTTGTTGAATTGTAAAGGGCAAGAAGAAATACCAAGAAATATTTGAATCTTTTGTAAATTCTTTTGTTGGAGCTTGATAGGTAAATTTGAACATAAGTTTTGTTAAACCTAATTCTTAAGCAAAGTTGTAATTTCTTGCAATAAGCACTTTTAAAAGATTTTTCATTCCCAATTAAACCAGAAGTTAAAATCCTAGGACATAACTTGGAAGTGCAAGTCTCAATTTTCAACCTATTAGCCAAATACATTTTGAGAATTGTTGGCACTTGGTGTGAATCGCTAGCAAGCTTTTTGAAAATTATGGCATGGGGTTTTCATCACATTCCCTATTAACCTATAATTGTAATGCTGACGTGACCATCTAATGTCAGCATTGCGTTAGAGATAGTTCTCTAGCCCACACTTTGGTGAGCATTGTCTGTATTTGCATTACCAGCAGCCAAAATGCCAAATGAGAGCTACAATATTTTTTTGCTTGGGATCTATGTCCATTGATTGGGCTCTAGAAAGTTGAAGGTCCAATTGAAGCATCTTATTGCTCTATTATGTTAAAAAGCAAAAAATAAAATGTAGTAGAGGCTTTGAAGAAAAGCCAAAAGGCTAGCACCTCTAGCCAAATCATGCAACTTAATCAATCCTTCACATCAATTGTACATTTGAATTACTTGAAGGACTTCAACCCTTGAATGCTCCCAGAGGACCAAAGGTGTCCTCACATGATTTTGCAAGCTTCTTTTAACCCCTAAAGTAAAAACATGCATTTTTTTTGACAACAAAGTGATTTTGGGCAGCTCACTACATATGGACTTTTCATTTTTTTTCTTTGAAATTTTCACATATGATGTGTTTGAGGAGTTATGTAGCTTTAATCCCAAAACCACCTTGTAGACACTTTTTGTCCACGGGCATTTTTCAAGGGCGATTAGTGGAGAATGGGCATTGAATTATAGAATTATTTAAAGTACAATATTGTTAGGGCAGAAATTAAGGGTATGGTGGTATGCGTGGATTTTCAAGGTGACGTGTACTTTGGTTTATGAAATCCAACTCGGCATGCAAGGGTCATTGTGCAGGGTGGTAACCTGACTTGGCACGTCAGCATCTAGAGCTTGGGTGGCTAAGAGCAAGCGGTGAAAACAGTTGTTGGTGTATGGAGTCCTTCCTCTAGGACATAGGGTTTTTCGCTAAGCCCAAACAGCTTCTTCCTAGTACGTGCATTCACTGCACAATTTTAGAATTCTTTAGGAACAAAATAGGATGCAGGCTTTGGACTTTGATGAGCGGATTACGTGCAATCGCTGCAAACCTGCTTTGGATGCACAAAAGTACTGCTGAGAGGTGCAAGTGGGATTTGGGGGGTGATTTAGAGCTACACTCGCCACAATCCTACTTTGGATGTGCAAAAGGAGTGCTAAAAGGTGATTTTGGACTTTGAGGGCAATTTGGGGGAAATTTTGAGCTACACTCGCTATGGCAAGTGTTGGGAGGAAGAGGCAGCAGTTATGGCGGAGTTGAGATTGCAGCCCCACTTCAGAGTGCTTTGGTACAAGGGGACTTGGTTTAGGGGCTAAAGACTCTAGGGTTTATGTGTTTTTTTCTCAAGCCACTACTTGCACTCCTTGCAAACTCTTTATTGTTTGTACGTAGGGTTTCAGAATCTTCTCGCAAGCAGGATGGCAAGCGGCCACAGCAAGCCCCATGTACAAAATCCACATTCTCAAGAAGAAGCAACATGTGTGATTTGGAGGTGGTTACAGGAGATTGAGGCAACTCCACTGCAGATTAGGCAAATTGTGAATTGTTTGAATTCAAATCACCTGTTCTTCCTCCCTTGGCTGAATACTACTTTGCATCTACCATCGGTGCTAGAGGCAAGACACTGGAGCCAAGACACTGGAGGGTCTTCTTTTACCATAACACTAGAGTGGAAGAAGACAATGGACTTCCCCGACAAAGTTTTTCCCGTGGTGAGGGAGACTTGGCAAGACAACGATATCAATTGGAATGTCAGCAAAGGAGGCTGCCAAGGTCGCAGCAAAGGGCTGATTGAGGTTGCATTTGCAATCCCTAGCGTGCAAGAAAAGGGTGAAGCGGTAGGAGCGAGAACAAGTGAAGGCTTCAACACTCTAGAACAAGGAATTGCAATGGAATGGGCCAAGCATCCTACACCTCTCTCTGATGAGGGCCGCATTGACAGCACCCCACTAGAAGAAACCTGTGTTTTTTATAACAGATTTTTTTGGATGTCCACTTGTATTTATGTTACAATCAATATTAGAACAAACATCTATTGTAACATAAAAACAAGTGGACATTCAAAAAAATCTGTTATAAAAGACACGAGTTTTTTATAGTGCCCGACAATACCTTGTCCCCTCCCGTGTTTGCATGAGGCAATTGTTGGAGGGTGGAATTATTCCAAAAGGAGAACCTACATGGATCGATGGAGATGGCTTAAATCCCAAGTTCCTCAACAGTTGCAAATCTAGCAGTTGCTCTTGTCACGCACAATGCCGCACTTGGAAGTTCTTTCAAAGGGAGTCGGAAGCTGAGCTTCTTATCAACGAGGATGGTAAACGCCATGCTGTTGGAGGGGGGAATACTATTGTGCAAACCACTGTAGGTAGGGGAGGGGATAGACAGGGCTTCTTTGTTGTATAGGATCATTGGGGTTGAGAGTGAAGGAGGGCCTGGGCGTAGAAGGAGGGGAAAGGTTGTGCGGATCGATGCATGGAGGGGGCAAGGGAAAGGCTGTGTGGATCAATAGAGAGGGGAGGGGAAAGGCGGTGCAAATCTATGGAGTGAGGGAAAATTCAAAAGAACAAAATGACATTCAGTGATTGAAGAAGATACATGGAGCAAACAAGGGCACGACATGAGATGGTTTAGACTTAGTTACCTAGATTTCCGGTGGCATCAACACCAATTCAGAGTGGTTTCCTCCGGCTATACAAGTGGGACGGCAACATTCTCCTTAACATTTGAGGAGCAACGTATCCATCAGTCAGATTTTTGTATACAAAATGCATGACATGGATTGCACCAATTGGTTCTGGTGGACATTGTTCCACACATTCAAAATGTGGTTGAAGGCATCTATATGGGGGAGGAGGTTACGTTGTTGGTTGGGGAGGAGGTTACGCTGTTGGTTGGAGAGGAGGTTACGCTGTTGGTCGGGGAGGAGGTTACGTTGTTGGTTGGGGAGGAGGTTACGCTGTTGGTCGGGGAGGAGGTTACGCTATTGGTCAGGGAGGAGGTTATGCTGTTGGTTGAGGAGCAGCGATGCTAAGGTCTGAGCGGGGAGCAATGAGCAGTTTAGATTTGAGCAGTCAATGCTAACTTTTTTCTTGAAAAAATGGATTCACATGCAATAAATGTTGCAATTGTAATGTGAGAAACTAATGATTGGTTCATAAAATTTGATAATTTTTTATCCATAACTTAGATCTATAGCAATTATGACTATAACTCCAAGATTCATAAAGGATAAGTGGACGCAAAAGTATTAATCTGGAATTTGCATACGGATGAAAAGTACTATGAACGTTCGAGATCCAGATGGAATTCATCCACAAACAAAAACCATTCATCCCTGAACAAAAATTATCCATCCAAGAACAAAGATCATTCATCCACATTCTGAAATCATCCATCCATTCATTCATCCAAGAAATGTACAATGAACAATAAACAACAGGGGTTTAGCCAAAAACATCCATATCACTCAAACTTTGTGATGAATTGGAGGAGAAATTCAAATGTTAGTTGCTTAGCGCATTGACTTCAAATAAAACTTGAGGCATCTGTGATATAGCCCATTATGAATGAAGAAACTTATGACCCTCCTTGAATTTCAAAGTGGCACAGACTTGTGACCTAGGATCAATTAATCTCATTAGTATCATGCAAATTCATGCGTACCATAAGATGGTAAGAAATTCATGAAAAATGATATCAATAAGATTGCAGGTTCAAGAGACAAACTGCAGATTATTGAAAATGAGAAGTTCAAAACTAAGTACCAGGGAGCCTTCTCGGAATCCAAGGATGGAAAATGAGTAACATTTACAATTTCATTTGTGAACGCATGGCACTCTTGTTGGAACCTCCGAGCGCATTTGGAGGCTATTGTGGTATTTAAGATTGATTAGTTGATGACATAAAGATCTGAGGAAACTTACTCCAATAATAATATTCATATGCAAAATCAATTAAATAGTCAAAACACCCTCTTCGGAACCAAGAAGGCCAAATGATAGGTGAGATAGAATATGTATTTCAACATTGACCTTCTTTTGGAGGTCTACCATTGTTAGTCACAAGCCTCCTTGGAATCCAAGGAGGCTTACCCCAACAAAATTACTCAAAAAAAAATTCATTTGTGTAGCTGAGACACCCTCCTCGGAACCCAACAGGTCTAGTGAGAGGAAATATCCATTTTGTAATTAAGCAGCAACCTACTTTTGGAGAAATGACATTGATAAACTATAAGCCTCTTTGGAATCTGAGGAGGCTAACAAACTCATTTGTGTAACCAACACACCCTCTTCGGAACCCAGAAGGACTAGTGAGAGGAAAGATCCATTTTGTAATTAAGCAATGACCTATTTGTGGAGATATGCCATTAGTAAACTATAAGCCTCCTCGGAATCCAAAGAGGCTAAGTCCAACAATAGTAATTGTACACAAATTCATTAGGGTAGCCAAAACACCCTCCTTGGACCAAAGAGGTCAAGTGAGAAGTGATATCCAATTTGTAATTAAGCGGTGAGCTACTTTTTAAGGTCTAACAATGCTAGTTATAAGCCTCCTCGAAATTTGAGGAGGCTTATCTCAACAATACTTATCATAAGCAAATTCTCATAAAAATTTGAAAAAATCTCTTTGGAATCGGAAAAGGCCTTTGAAGGCATAGTTGGAAGTTCTATTGCAGTAGTTGGTTGTATGAATGAGTATTTAAGGACAAGCAACACAAGTTCCAAAATATTGAGGAGGTTGACATGCATTACATAAACATCTGAGTAGAATTATAACATGAGGTGCTCATGAAGTGACAAAATTCAACACCTTGTTTGAATTCTTAAGGGGGGCATGCTGCGGCGACCCCCTATAATGCAATTTGAACAGCATTAACTATAAAGTTAATTTAAGCTCTACAAATCACTATTGTCTAGAAGCATCTTCACGTCATCAAAACTAAGGCAGGCCGCATGAATGTACTTGTCTTCTTCAAGATTAGCCTTGCAAAGATACCTAAAAGCATAGTAAAGATGTTTACAATTTATCCAACACTTCCTTTGTCCAAGGGAAGCTGTCTTCATAGTGGTGAAGTCTTCACAGGTATATGACGGGAAATCCAAAATAGTGATGCAGTAAGTCTTCTGCGCTAGGTAAATTCCTGACTTCATTGTGATCACTCTACCATATCTAGGATATGGTATCACTACAACAAAATCAACAGTAGCATTCAAATTACGAGCAGTCTCCCATTTGTTGCAATGCTCAACTGTTGGCGCGTTTGGGTTTCTTCTAATAGTACGTCTAAGCCACTGAGTTGGGTAAGTACTTCCACCAACACGTTTGACACTATCATCAATTGGCTTTGGGTGAAAAGGAGTTGGGACATCAAGGTTTACATAATCCTCAAAAAGATTCTTTCTTGATCTATCCAAAGGTTTTGTCTGTAGCTGGAACCTAGTTTCCTCCAGAGATAAGATTATGGACATGCTAAGCTTAGTCCCATAAGAAATTAGCTAGAGTTTTGATGTCATATGCCAATCTAGAACCCAGTTTACCTTGCTTCCTCTTGCACACTTTTGGAGGTCATCAGTGCAGCACCAAAAGTCAAAATTGACAATTGCCCTTGAACTGTACTCCGTCATTCGCTTGTTGTATGTAGGTGCTGCAGTCCCAGCTTTCATTTGTTTGTTTATCTTAGCGCCACATTTTTTCTTCATCCCTACTTGCACTGTGTGGCATGTCTTTGTTTCTTTCATACATCTTGCAATATGCCATAACTTTAGATTACAATCAGTTTCATGTACCTTTGTTGCATGAGGTGGCAACTCGCTCACTTCTCCAATCTTGGATGTAAGAGTAGGAGACGCAATAGCTTCTAGCCAAGCTTTAGTCAATTTGGTTTGTACTTTTGGAGCTGAAAAGTTCACTTTGTTGTGGCGATGAGAGTCACCGTTTGATCCTGGAGGAATGTCCAGTTTTTGTTTGGTCAAACCAAACACCTCCTTGCCTTCAAGATGAGGGACTTGTACTGTGAATTGGTCAGCATCAGGAAGCTTGGCTATGGCTTCAGCAAATAGTGCTGGAATTCTACTACATCTTGCTGCACAAAGACGGAGCTCATCTAATTATGGACCAGTGCCAAAAGGATGTCCTTGCAGAAATGCCTAGTAGTTTGTTGATTGTTGCATAGAGCGCACCATGTTGTCCATTGTAGCAACGTACAAGCACTCTCCACGCTTGTCAGATATTTGTTGCCATTTGATGTGGACTATTTGAGCTAGGTTACATATGGGCATCTCAGCTAGCTCTTCCAAGTCCAATTTCTACATTTACAATATATAAAGAGTTGATTCAAATAAAAGTGAAAGAGAAATATAACCATACGGCAGTCATTAATAAGTAAGGGGCAAGAATTCACTTGATTTTACATATGACTACTACTTGGAAAAGGAAATACAAAACTTGATGGAATGAATGCATGAAGGAATAGATATATTGAAAAGTTGCGTACTTACCAACTCCAAGAAGCCTCCCCATTGTCAATAGCAAAAGTGCCAGAAGCCTAGCCAATCATCCAACTCACAAAGAGACTCTTTTGATGTTGCTCCTAAAGAGCGCCACCACGCCTTTATAGCCAAATACCTTTCTTCTGCTTGTGGCATAGTCCTTGCATCTTTGTACTGCTTACATAATAGTTTATGGGTTTCACGGAACTTTGTGCAAATGAGTTTATTGGTATGCTGATTCAATGAGGTTGTCCAATGCAACAAGCAAGAGCATTCCCAATCAATCATTGGTTCTTGCTTATTCTTGCTGCCATACACCACTCAAACTCCATGCCAATTTGCCATGGCATTGTCTACCATAAAACCCTTGAAATTTGGCTTTTAAATTCCATGGCACGCCATTACAGAGTTAAGGGACATCCACATTTGTGTTTGCGATAAAGCATCTTTGCTCATCATATCACAAACACAAATAGTCATGACACGGTAGTATGTAGTGTCATAGACATGTGCAGCCATAGTAGTCCAACCTTTAACCCTCTCCACATGGTCAAACATACACCACAAACTTTGCAAGTCTCCTCCTAGTTGCATCCGCCTAACTAAATCGACACCGCTCCCAGGACCATCTTCTGACATTTTGAACAAGTACACTTTATCCTTCCTTTGACCTAGAAACACGCTATCTTAGATGAACAAATATGTGCTCTTAAGCTTCAATGTGATGATATTATCAATAGGCCCACCGCTAGTACTATTTTTGAAACTGGAAATTTTGTTTCTAATGCTAGGGGAGCTAAGCTCTCAAAAGCTGTCCATGACATCAACTAGTGCTTCACCTCTCAATGGTTTTCTTATATTGTGCTGCCCCTCCTCACAAAACATCACTCTGTCCAAGAAGTCTTTACTTGTAGCGAGTGCATTTGCCAAGTTCTTAGCAGTTGGTGTCAAAGAGACTTGCTGCTCTATCAAGTCTAACGTGAGCTCAATAGAATCTTGACAAATACCCCTACCAACTGGATGGGTATGTGTTCCAACATGAATACACGCCCTAGGTAAACTAGAAGAATTGAGAATCTTGTACATACGACAAGGGCAAGGCGATTTGCAAGAAGAAACCATTTTACAAATTTGGCAAACTAAATTGGATTTCTCTGGACATGTGGCACCAACAACAAATACTGCTGGCGAGGATCCTGTCCACTCAGTTTCATTTGATAGGCCTCCATGCAAGACTCTTGGGCACCGCACATTCAAGCAAACTAGGTGACCAACACAAAATGAATATTGAAACTTCAACCCAAAGTCATTGGCAATATTTGTAGTGTGCGTATGGGTCCAGTTATGAGCATCATACTTCCTATCCATCCCTTCTAGTTGGCGACCCACGTGACTGCTAGAGTTTGATCTTAAAGATGGTGTAAAGGAAGTTGATGGCAACGAAACAGGTGGCAATTCAAACATAACATCACCATTGAAAGATTGGGGGAGGTGATGTACTGTTTCACACACAACTGTGTCTAAATCTAGAAAATTCAGCTCATTTCTAGCACACAGACGGTTTTGCAGATCTTGTAGACACAACTGTATAGAAATGAACCCCTCAACTTTGGGATGGATCAATGGTGGAAGAGAACTGCTTGGAGTGTTATGTGTAGGAAAACACAGACTAGATCTATGCTCAAGAATTGGAGATAAGAAACCACTTCTGCCATTGGATATCACTAAGTTGTCATCGGATGACTCAGCCAAAGAAACATGGATGCGACCAGCAAGAAGGACTAATTCACGAGCTCCACACGACATTGAGAGGGTAGAAGTGGCCAAATCAGGTGTTGCATTTGAAAGAGTGATATCTTGCACAACTATTGATGTGCCAAAGGCAAGGTAGTTGCTTGAATTAAGCTCCCACCCTTGCCCAATTGGAGTGTCAACCTGCAAGCGTAAAACAATAGAAATGACTTGAACCCTTTTGCATCAAACAGTTCTTCTTCTACCCAAATTGCATTTCTATCAAGGTGGAAACGCAAGCTCAAAACAGAGGCTGGGACCTAAGCAATGCCACTTGCAGAACAAGGAAACAATATGGGAATAGCAGCACCATCGCCACAAATAGAAGCCATTGTCATTCTCAGCGATTTCTAAAAATAAGAAAACATCAATGAGTTAAGGATTACCCAGCCAAGACTTGAATTTGTGGAATGCTAAGATTATGGTGAGAACGGCCCTAACAACAATGGCGCAAGTTTTAATGATAGTATCTTACAACAATGCACGGTAGAATCTGATACATGGATTTGTTTCTAAAACCAAGAAAGATTACTGGCAATACTTAGGGGTGATGAAAGATTTTGGCAGTTTAAAAGTACAGTAAGCAACATGGTTAATATTATTTCAAAGGTCCCTTTAATTGAATCCAAAGATCAAAATCTACCCATCCATATTGTAGAATGGCCTCAAATAAGCTTTGTCGCACTTTGTTTTGGCACTTAATGGTAATGTCATGTTATATTTTGAAAGTGAGGCCCATTGGGCATTTTTTATCATGCATTATTTATATCGCATTCATGCCCTCAACTTCAACCAAGCATATCCAATGTCAACCTCCAAAAACTAAAATCCAAATTTTGATAAATTGCTTTGTGTCACAAATCAAGATATTACAAGGTTTTACAAAAGAATTGATTGAAAACCAATGATGATGAATTTTGGAGATTTTATTGCATGGATGTATAGGTCACATCCATACGCACATTTGTATGCACAACTTTCATGCCAAATTAAACTCATCAACTCAAAAGTATGTGATAGACATAAGATCAAGTGTAACATGTAATATATATGTCTGACTCTTATAAATTAGATATTTATAATATTTAGTTAGCTTTTAACAAAATAAACACAACAACATGTTCAAAGTAACATACTTAGTCACTCCTAATTTTAATTAAAATAGGATTGACTAAGTTTGTTAGTTTGAACATGTTGTTGTGTTTATTTGGCTAAAAGCTAACTAAATAGTGAAAATATCTAATTTACAAGAGTTGGACATATCACATGTTACACTTAATCTTATGTCTACCACATACTTTTGAGATGATGAGTTTAATTTGGCATGAAAGTTGTGCATACAAATGTGCATATGGATGTGACCTATACATCCATGCGATGAAATCTCCAAAATTCATCATCACTAGTTTTCAATCAATTCTTTTGTAAAACCCTGTAATATCTTGATTTGTGACACAAAGCAATTTATTAAAATTTGGATTTTAGTTTTTGGAGATGGATTTTGGATATGCTTGGTTGATGTTTAGGGCATGAACAAGATATAAATAATGCATGATAAAAAATGCCCAATTGGCCTCACTTTCAAAATATAACATTACCATTAAGTGCCAAAACAAAGTGCGACAAAGCTTATTTGAGGGTATTGCACAATACCGCTGCATCACTAGTTAATGCATTTAACTTGGTAAAAATTTACTTTCAAACCACGTTACTTGAAATTTTAGGGGGCAACCATGATCACTTCTTCTAGTTGTTTAACAACTAGATTGCCGTAATTTGCACGTATCTAAGACTGCTAGCTTGAAATCAAAAAGATTTTCCTGCACACATTAACAAATGTAAAAGAACTGCGCACTCCTATACAGAGGGCAAGGCAAAGGAACCAAGTCATCTTTTGCTATGGGGAAGGGTTGTAGCAATTGCTGTTTGGTTGTGTAGTAGATGGGCTCAAGCAGAGGTTATCCATATGTCTAGGAATGTAGGAGAAACCTCATAGAGCGAGATGGAAAGCTAGCTTTAAATTTTGCACAAGGAAACAGTTAGCACAAGCTGCAATGTCTTGTCGTTCGCAAATGGTGACTAGAGTGCGAGTTAATAGTACAGTTCAGAATCTATTGTACGAGAGCAGAGGGCGAGAGGTCACTGATCTAGATTGAAATGACGTGTCCATGCCGCTTGCGCAAAATTTGGACGTTCAAGGTGAACATCACGGCACATCTAGTTATTTTGATGATACGGTACGAAAACAATTTACTTTTGCCTAATGACCTTTGATACTGAGCTTATCAGTGTATGTTGTATTTTATTTCATATTATTGGGACGTGTCTCTGCGATGTCTTTGCAATGTTATTAAGGTCTAGATCTCATATAGTAGACATATGATAATTACACGCTAATTACTGACTTAAAGAAGATCACTATTGTTGTCTATAGCAATAGATGTCAATTTATCACAGCAGCTTGTGCAGTACATAGTTAAGTAAAAGGTATTTGTTTTTGAAATTCAAATTTGGAAGTAATAGTGAAATTAATCCTGACAAACCCAACGCTAAGAAAGTATCTGATACCACTGTTTCAATGAGTTGAAAATAATGATGCACTTGAAGGTGCCGACTTCTAGAATGTCGTGTCATCATGACTTGACAGTATAATCTTGGTACCTGCATCAATCATGGGTCCCATTGACTTCTTTTTCAAAATTGAGATGTTTAATCGGTTTTTGTGCCCTAAACGTCGCTTGATTGACTTGTGCTTGCGCTTCCAACCCTACCGCTCAATGGTCCGCTGCACTCTGAACTTGTGCTTGTGCTTGCAGCCTTTCCATTAGCTTGTCTTGTCATCACGCTTGCGTCGTTGCTTCACGGGTATGATTAGGTCATTGGATATCTCGCTTTTGGCTCCAAGGTTTGCTTGTCAAATTAGTCTGCTTGTGTGTCTGCTTACAAATCTGAAGCACATTGTCACGGGTAGAACCTCTAGTTTCTTGCTGCCAACTTAGGGTGCATCAATCTTTATACTCCACATTTTGTGTCAAGCTGATGTTACGTTGTGCATTATTTTTGCGGTTTAGGATATTGCTGTTTCTCTAGAAGAAGTTGGATTTGAAGCCACAAAGTTCCAAGGTGTCAGAAATAAGCTTGCGCATATCAAGTGTTCTTGCTGAAGAGTAGGCTATGTCCTGATTGCTTAGTAATTGGCAGGTTGCGAGTGGTTTAGGCTTATTGATCAGCACCAAGAGTTTTTACATTGACATTTTGATTATCTGTTTTTAGGCTCGAGTTGCAGAGAATGGCAGAGGAGGCAAGTTCAGTTGGCGGGCCTCCTAAGGATATTGGCGGTGAAGATTCACGGCCTCCAAAGTTGCAGTTGGCAAGCCCGGGGTTTGTGAACAAAGACATTGTGGATCTCAGCGAAGACAACGTTCCGGCGCAGGTTAATGAGCAGGGCTAGATGCAGCATGTCGAAGAAATCGGCAGCATTGAAGAGAGAGAGATTCAAGAGAAGATGGCTTTGCAAATTGGGGTCTCAGCCGCACCGATATGTTTTCAAACCCCACATATTTGAATTTCAGAAATCATTGACAAGCATGTAAGAGTATACGCAGAATCTGCTCACTTTGAGATGAAATTCTATTCTTGTTGCTATCAGAGTTGTTCATGTTGCACATTTGCCTTGAGGATTTACGCTCATTGTCAAAAGTGTAAAACCAGATAGTTATAGCAAGGCGTCACAGTTGTATTGATGATACTAGTACCCCAAATGCAATAGTTGAGAGCTCTCCAAGCATTAGTGAGAATGCCTGATGTATTATTGAATGCAGCAGACCATATGAGCTCTCAAGCTTTGAGCAAATAATACGCGTTAATGCAAACACACCAAACTAAAATACTCTCCAAATTTGGCTGGTACATTTGCACAAAACAATGTTCAACATTTTTATCATTGATTCAATTATTAAACGGAATTCAAACTTATCAATTAAGTAAAATGAAGACAAAGACAACAAAAGACTTCAATTTGTATGCTTCTAACATTTGTGACATTTATGCTTGGCTGCAAGGTCCCAGTGAAGAAGAGAACATGGAGATTGCAAAGCTAACTCAAGACGAAGCAATTGACAAGTTTTGACTCAACTCCTCGCTTGACTACAATAGCGTTCTCAAGTCAATCTGGTTTAAGCTTGCGGATTCAGCAAAGTTTGCCATCCCACTATGTAGGATGGTGTCCTTGCCACTAGTAAGGCCAATGCTTGAGAAGGACGTCACTGCATTGGAGAATGCATTTGCGCATGGCTATAGCAAAGGTAGTCGAGTGATGTTTGTGTCACTTTACAATGACCAGGGCCAGAATTTGTCAGTGACAGATGACATAGTGAAAACGTGGGATTCTCTTTGGATTATAGAGAATGAGAGGTTTGAGCTTCAGCTCTTGGACCATCCCCATAGAAAATCTCTTAGCCGTTTGATGTTCTACGTTTGGGACGGCTATCACCGATTGTCAGCGTGGACCAATTTCATCCAAAAACTGAAGAGCACAAAACACGCATGGCACTTTTGGCCCAAGTGTATTGTTCTAGACACGAGGTGCTGCGTTGCATTGGCAATGCACACAATGAACAATGTCAATCGGTGAGAACTTCAGATCATGCAACTAATTTTAATTCAATAATTCTGTGTTTGTACACCTTTAAGACTGGTAGTACTATGTAGTACTATTGAGCTTTTGAAATAATTTTTAAAAAAAAAAATAAAACATGGACAATGTGTAAAGCACTTAAAATAGCATACTTGTGAAAATTCAGATCTAGCAAAAATTTATTCTAAAAGTTATGCACAAAAATAGAGGGACAAACATTACCAACAAAAAGCCAATTTCTTTCTTGCTTTTTAGAAAATAGTAAAACAATTCAAAAAAATAAAACAAAAATTGGCCATTTGAGAATCCATTAAACACATTCACATGGTACAATTGCTTTGCTAAGAAATTTCTTTGTATTTTGCCAATGAAGGGAGATAGGATGCCTACTTTGAGACAATGTAGATGCCATGGAATTTATAATTTTGCAAAACCCTTTTACATATGCTTGTAAGCATGCTCCATAAACAACATCCCTAATTTATAGCCTTAGAAAAGCTTTTTTGGACCCAAAATAGTACTAAAAACCTCCAAAATGGCCAAGGTAGACACCTATTTTGGGGCTGCTTAAAAATAGCAAAATAATGTTAATAAACACCAAAAAATCATTGAACATCAAGAACTTGCATATTCATATAATCCTAAAAGGACAAGTCAATATGACTTCTTTTGCAAAAGTTACAAGCAAAAAACAAGCCGCAACAGGTGAGGGGGACACAATGTAGTACATATCATTCTTGCAATTACCCTAGACATGCTTCGTATTTTGAAAGAGCTGGTCTGATACTTTTTATTAATCTTGTAGAGAAAAATAGATCTGCAATCAGCCAAATTGTTTAAGATTTCATATTAACCTTTACAACCTTAGGTTGAAACCTTGGTGCAACTTGTATGTTTGGCATCTACTTCATGTTCCTAATTTTAGTACCCTAGTCAAATCCAAATTGGTACAAATGGCCTTAGCTCAGAACCTGAGAGCATGTGAGTGGTCAGTTGATCAATTTCATTCCACGTAAAACTTGAGCAAACAAATTCCAAACTAGCATGCTTGAGACTAGCTTGGAACCTAAAAGATGGCTAGTGGTCAATTTCTCAAATTGTTGTCTAAGTTTAAGTTGGTAAAACAAATTCTAGACTGGCATGGAAGTTCCTAGCTCGGAACCTAAGAGCAAGTTCGTGGTCAGCTGATCAATTTGTTCTCAAACTTAAACCTGAGATTACAGATTCCAAAATGCTCTGCAAGGGACTAGCTCAGAACCTGAGAGCCACCTTGTGGTCAGGTAATCAAATTGTTCTCACAGTTTAACTTCAAAAAAACAGATTTTAGATTTGCTTGGAAGACCCTAGCTTGGAATCTGAGAGAGCATTTTAGATCCGGTATTCAATTTGTTGTTTGAGTTAATCTTGAAAAAACAGATTGTGAATGGGCCCCTAGGAGTGTAGCTTGGAACCTAGAGGCAAGTTGAAAGAGCGATATCAAATCTAAACTCCTCGTTTAAGTTGACAAATCAGATTCCTGGTCACCCTTCAAACGACTACCTCGGAATGTGAGAGCAGGTTGAATGTCTGCTATTCATTATGCTCAATGATGTTAACTTGCCAAAACAGATTCCGATGTAGCCGTCATCACCCTAGCTTGGAACCCAAAAGGATAGTTCAGGCTCCGATTTGATTTTGTTGTCCATGAATATTGGACTGTTTGGCAGTTTTATCAGGCACAAAGCCTTTAGAAGTGTAATATGCTAGCTCAAAAGGTAAGAAAACATCAAAATTAGGTCAATCTTCCATATAATAAGCACTTTGAGTGCAGAAATGATGATGGAGGGTTTCCATACTAGTAAAGATGAATTGCCAACCCTTTGACTGCAGCCCTCATCGGAACCTTGAGTCCTCTTTTATTGTTGTTGTTGATTTTGTATTAGCATTGTTCTTCTAGGTATGCAATTGAATTTCTAAAAAATAGTTTTTGAAAGTTCAGATAAGGTAGCACTAAAGCATAGTTTGTTTGTTAGTACCGCTTTGGAATGGTAAAAACGGTAGCCATGCGTAGAGCTCGTTTTGAGCCGATTTGTCATTATATACACCTTGTCAACAATTCTGCCCTAGGTTTAGACAAAGTGGATTTGCTTTATGATAAATTAGTTAAGGTCCGCTATTTGATCAAGTTACTTGTGCGCACTTGTAAGGAATTATATAATTGTGAGCGTTACATATGCGTAAACAAGATTATGATCCCCCTGCGCAATAGAAGGTGCACCATAAAACAGTTGATGCCAGCCAAACCTGTGAAATACGGAATTAAAGTTTGGTGTTGTACGAATAATAAGTCACGTTATGTCTATAATCTAGAGGTGTACAATGGGCAAAAGAGTGAGAGTCCAGAAAAAGACCTTGGCATGAAAATTGTCAAGAACTTGGTGTCAGATCTCAAAGGTCTAGGTCACATTGTAGTAACCAATCAGTTTTTCACCTCCATGTATCTATTTGAGGATTTGTTGAAGCTAGGTTTTTTGGCCATGGGAATTATCATGTCTAATAGGGTTGCAAAGCCCCCAAATGTGGGGAAGTATTCACATGCAGCTGGAGAACGAGGTGGGATCATTGTGTAGATACATTGTTCTAGGAACATATGTGTTATAATGTGGTTTGATAGGATTCTTGTCTTTTTTCTTAGCAAGTATGTTGATCCAATAGCTCACTGGACATTTTGCTTCTGTTAGACATAGGGTGAGGGCCAAAAGGCATTTCACACTTCACCCATGTTATTGGAGTATCAGGAGATGATGCAAGAAGTTGACTTGGTCAATCAATATAAGATGGAATACATTGTACAACTCAAATCCCACAAATGATGGCATCATCTCCTTTTGTTTATTTTGGACACAAGTTTAGGTAATATATACCTTTTGTATAAGATTCATGCAGCTACTTGCGCGCAAAAATGGGTGATGTCTCAGATTTAATTCTTTTATGAGTTTGCTAGTTGATTGTGTGACAATGTGTCACGTGATGTGGCATCGTGGCTATGCCACATCAGATGAATTTCATTAGTGGATGATCTTTATTTTTAGTAGTTTTTAGGAAGATTAGGGCCTTTGGCACCTCATTCCATTTGGCACCTCATTTGAGACTACTTACAGTTTGGGGTTAGTTAAGGCACGTTACTTCCCTAACTTGGCATTCTTTGCCAAGTCAAGTCTTGTGAGGTGTTTTAAGAAAGGTTACGCTTGTGTTGTTTACTTGAGTTTATATTATCTTTCAAGTTTTTCCTTGTGCTCTTGGATTCTTTTGTGACAGAGTGAGAGGTAGCTTGATTGACGCTTAAGTGCTTAGATTTTGTATCTTATCACTTGGCAAAGAATTCCGTTTTCATTTTAGTTCTTGAGTCTTTGTGGTTTACAGAGATTTGGAATTTCTTGAGTTTTGGTCCAAATCTATGATTGAGTGATTACGGATGCTTTGCTTTTGTTGGAATTGTGGGACGGAGCAGGTGTTTTTTTTTATTTCCGGACGGTAGAGCGGTTGTGGGAGTTGCAGACGCTCACTGGAGCCGCCTAGGGTTTGATTCCGAGAGTTGGTGATCGCGGTGCCCGTGAGAGCTCTGTGGCAAGAGGAGCCAGGGTTTCTGGCTGCGGCTCAAGTCAGAGCAGGTGCGGGTCTTTGCCGTCGTCAAAACAGAGTCAAGGTCACAGCAGCTGGGGTGCTCCAACCAAGGCAGCAGCTAGGGATTTGTGGTTGCTCAAGCAGTTGTGGCACATGCGCATAGCGGGTTGGAACCGGAGGTCAAGAAGAGCTGCGGCCACTTAGCAAGCACGCTGAAAGATGGAGCCACGAACTGATTGGACTTTGATAAAAGATTAGGGTTTCCAAGTCGGAGCGAGCTGTTGGCAGAGCACGACAGCCACGTCAAGAGGCCGGCAGCAACGGTGGCCAAGGGACGCAGAGTCGACACCAAGCAGGATCGATGAGTGGAGCTTGAAAAATGAGGGTTTCGTGATCTATTGATGAAGAGGGAGCCGCGAGCATCAGGTTCGAGGACCAGGAGCCCGACTAGGCAAAGCGACGAGCGAGTGGCACTCGAAGCCGGAGCAACGAGAGAACTGCAGGGTTTCATCCCATATTTCATCCATCGAAGGTTTATTTTCCATCAAGATTTTGAGCTCTGTTAAATTAAACCCAGCCGATACTCATTATGGTCACGTTTGTGGAGAATTAAATCAAATTCTTGATCCACCTTGTGTGAACCTCTTGCATAATTGAAATTTCAATGTATGCACATCCCAAAAATCTACCCAAAACCTAGATTCTAGAATTCAAAATTTCAGATTTAGGTACATTTCTGAATCTACAGAAATTCAAATCTACATTACTGCTAGATTTTCAGAATTGCCAACACTTTTTGCGCAATCTTTGAGCATTGATTGTGGGGGCATTTGGACTCCAATTCTCACACTTTTTCTACCAAAATGGGGTAGAAGAAGCCAATGAAAATTTTGGTGTATTTTATATTGGGTTTTGGTGAGATTTAGGTTACTCAATTGTCAATTGAGTTTGATAGTTCCACTTTCTTCTAGCTTTCTTTTCTCTTTCTTTCTATTCTCTTCTCTTCATCTCTAGAGGTCTTTTAGAGCAGTGACGGCATTTGGAGAGAGGTGGCTTTGGATTGCAGGTATTGCACTTCACTTTTGCCACTTGCCACCAATCGCAGGCGAGTGCCGGTTGTGTTGGTTTCATTTTTTGTTTGTTTATCTTTTGTTGGGTGATAGTTTTGGGTCGGAAAGAGGGAGCGTGTGCGAATGACAATGTCTTCTTACACGCAACCTTTTGACAGGGTGGCAGTAACCTCTTAAGAAAGCAGCAAAAGGTTAACACATTTTGATCCTTGCTATAAAACGACGTGGTCTGTTTTTTAGTTGTTGTTGGCTAGTTGTGTAGGTCTCCTTTCTGCTTATTTACTGATTGAGGAAGAAGATCTAAGATTTGCATTTTGGATTCTGTCTTTTAATACCTTCTCCGTTTGCGGGAATTGTCATATTTTATGTTTGTTGGGGATGGACGTACTGTGGGGGTGATGCCAGGTTGAATGTCAGCAAGACCTTTCTTTATATATTAAATCTGTGCTTCCCGAATGTCATTACTGGTGAACCACATAGCATATTGGCGATTGCAGGTCAGGTTGCCTTAAACCTTTAGATAATTGCAGGTACCCAAATAATCTGTTTATGGTGCAGATTAGGAGCCGATATTATTGGTTTCCCTCATCAGACTACTTGGAGGGCAAACACACCGAGGATTTTGGGCCAGCGATAGATACCAACAAGGCTTTTCAGCCTGATTTGGCATAAAAGACTATTAGTAGGCTTTGAGTCTTGAATGTAGGCACGTTTGACAAGATAGAGGATGATCATCGCGGTTCGGTACGTGATCGTTTTTCAAGGCGCGCAAGGGAATTTTCCTCCCTGATTAGAGGCTTCGTTTCCGCATATAGGAAAAGGAGAAGCGTCAAAAGTTGCCGAGTTTTTATGACTGGTTTGCCTTTAAGCTTTTACCTCAGCATTTGGAGTTTGAGGTCTTTCAGACCTACAAACAAAGGACTCATGCTCATCAACTTGAGCTTCTTGAGGTGCAGCTTGAGCTTCTTGAGGTGCAGCTTGAGCTTCTTGAGGTGCAGCTTTATTGGGAGATGCAAGTAGAGCTTGTTTCAGCTCTCAAAAGTGGCACAATAGCTGCTTTAGCCTCCTCATCCGTGAAGGTAGAAGAGAACCATAGCAAGGGTGAGGTAGAGGCCTCTGAGGATTCTAAAGGCAAAGCGATAGCTCTGAAATGCAAGACAAAGAGTGCCATACCATCCATTATATCGCGCATGGCTTAGGCTACTCAGGCAGCACTAACTACATTTGGTCCCTACTTCAGTTTGATCCATTAGCACAATTTATTGCGCATTTGGAGGTGGAATATGGCGGATTTCGTCATGATCAGATGCAACATATCCAGGACTTTTGAAATGAGAAGGAGGATATGCCACGCACCATGTATACCTGCTTGGTACAGTTTGCTGGCGGGTCTAGTGGAGTTTTCACTAAGAGTCAATTTGTGAAGATCTTTTTGTTAAAGATCAACAAGAGGTTGCTAGATTTGGCATCCCTTTAGATTATCCTTGATTATATGGGTAGGATTATATTTGCCAAAGCTTTTGCTATCATTGAAAGATGTGATCAGGCAATTTATTATCATGACGCCACGGATATGGTCACTTCCATGACAAATTCTTCTAATCTAGGAAGACTCTTGCTATCACTAGCAGTCTAGCAAATACCAAGTTAGAAAAGATTTTGCATTGTTGATTATGTGGGCAAGATGAACATGCCAAAATGAATTGCCTAAAGAAACCCAAGGCTTTTTCTCAGCTCTTCAAGGCTACTAAGAAGGAAGATATGAAGGATGAAGCTAAGGTTAAAAAAAAGCTTTGAAGTGCAACTATTGTGGTGGTACTAACCATGATGAAGATTACTGCTTTCAATTTCATTATGAGATGAATCTAGCTAATTTTATAGTTACTAAGTCACAAAAAGAGAAGACCCTTGAGGTTAAAGTTGCAGAGTTGGAAAAGAAGCTCAAGACCTCTGCATTATTGACTCAAACTTCTAGTTCTGGGACATCTCCCAAAAAGACAGCTAGTTATTTTAACTCTAAGCATTACATATTTAGTGCATCTGAAGAGTTGGGAACAGCAGCTGCTACCCGATCCTAGACTACTGGAAGATCGATTGGTTCACCAGTGCCAAACATTACAGCTGTCTCACACGCACGCCGTACTAGTCTTGCTGATTCTATTAGCTAGACATGCTTACCATTATCTTTTAGTTTGGCTAATACTATTACCATGGACAAACGCTATGTTGTTTCACTTCCACATCTTAGAGGTTCTGCCTTACCTGATTTATTGCAAACCATGGTTTCCAAGGTTATGTAGATGCTGATTTTTTTTGGCTCAGAATTGATAATATCTAGTTTACATATCTCTGAGGTTTTTCATATGGTGAAATGTATTTTAGAAGAAAAAGCCAAAATGTTATCTTTTCAAGTTTCTCAGGCTGTTGACGAGACTTCTTCATTTCATAATTTAGAGATTTAAGCAATGTTACATACTAAGCTTGTAGCTTAATCCATTGCAGCAATTGGTGAGCATGTGGATAGCCACACACCGCATCATTCTTCTATTGATGCACCTCTAGCAGCGGGAGCAGCTTATCTTGTTGATGTTTCAGCAAGATCCGCTAAAAAGCGATAGGTTGTATACCCAGGTATTGTTTGTTTGGTAAACAACAATATGGTGTTTGTGGTTTTACGTGGTGCAAAGCAGGGTCATCGAATTACTCTACTTAGGGTGATGATGAACTCAGATGCCCAACCAGTTATGATTGGCAAACATTTAGCGGCAGAACTTGGCTCGACTGCTAAAAACTTGGTGCCTTGTCCATTCACTATTGTCACTTCAGTTGAAGGTACGGAGCGTGCTATAGGTTACACCAAATAGCCTCTACAGTTGATTTTTTGAGTGGGTAGAAGACCTACCTATTTTCACTTTTCTCTAAAGTGCCTTGTCACCACTGCTATCAACTATGATATCTTAGTTGGTCAATAGACATTTTACCTTCTTGGTTTTGGTATGAATAACTGGATTAAAGAGGCATAGATTAAACCGGATTGGTCTTTTGATGACGGTTGGAAGGAGCTAATTCCAGTGGCATTTGCAGCATTGACTATATTTATGATTGCCGACGCTATGTTTGGATGCTCGGCATCTTTGGAGAGCCTTCCATTTTTATTTTTTTTTAAAAAGAGACCTTGGTGTTTGCTGCCGCATTTCTAGAGGAGCAACAAGAGTCAACGATTTAAATAGCTACACCTCAGCATTCCAAAGATGCTTTGCCACCTTGGACTAGTAGTCAGGAGTTGACTCGACAATGTAAGAACATATCAGTTTCTGTTTTTTATTTACTCTTTGGCTTCTACTCCAATGAGCTCTATTTTTAGACGACCTGTACATTGGCATCCATCCCTAAACTGGATCATTTTTGTGGAGCTTTTTAGAGGCATTAACACCAGATTGGCAGCCATTTTAGAGGTTAGGCTCATGGTTTGGCAGTACATTTATGTTGACATCAGTTATGTGCCTACCAAAGCAGCCCGACATCATTTTCAGAGGTTGATGGCTTAGTTTTCTGAGCAGTTGCCTCCATCATCCATTCATGGATGTTTTGGCCACCTTTCTAGAGACGTTATCCTTATCAGTGATGAAGATTTGAGGATTTGAGGAGGTTGGGCCACTTTAATTTGCTTGTGGCATAATGGCCTTGCCAAGGTCACTCACAAGCTGGTGCAGGTTAAAAGTTAGATGATCCAAGATCTAGCATTTTTATGGAATTGGTGAGGATTACATAGTTGTGGTATAACCATCAAACTACTCCACATGAGTATAGTTTGAGAATGTACCTCCATTGGACAATGAGCGGCCAAAGGTGATGGAGGATGGCCATTATATTTGTCAAATTCTTGGCCCTCCAATATTTGTAGATGCCACTGCACTAGGATTGTTTATCCATCAACCACGATGAGTTTGGACCAGCATGATGTCGCATTTCATGTTGGTCAAGGCATTTTCACATGTTATTATACCTCTAGGACGTGTTGTGAAGGACATTTTGGATGACTACCGGAAACCTTTAGCTGTGATCAATGATGATTCACTTCCCTTTGCTTTGGTCAACAAGGTTGGGAAGCCTTGTAAAGCATTACCAACATTTGTTACATATTTTAAGTCCTTTGCATGCCGAGTACATGGACTTAGCATGGTGTGAAATTCTTATAGTTATACTTATGAGAAACCCAATGCGGATGAGCGAGAGCTTACCATGGGTTTTTCTACTGGCACTACAGCAGCTCATGATCTTACTAAAGGTCAACGACGCTTTCTTTTTTATCAAGCTATGGATCTTTATACCATGGTTTGGAGTATTGACATTTGCCTTGCTGTTCACTAGCGACATAGCCATCTGTTTATTTTGGAGGCAGATGACAATGGTCAAGGAGCAACAAGAATGCCAATTGCTACAGTTGGAGAGGATTTTGAGCATCATTTTCTTTTTCATTGACAAGCTTTGAATGAGCTTAAAGCTTAAAAAGCCTTTGCAACTTTGGCCTTAAATGACGATGCTGGGAGCAATGGTATTGTCCTTTCCTCTTCTGATTAGCAACCATAGGTTGTGTCCACATTTAGTGGTGGTTCTTTGATAAAAAAGACTAACACAAAGTTTGATGATTGGTCTTTGAATTTAGGTCATCATTTTACAAAGGTTGAGGCTCATAGGATACGAGCATTTATCTACTCGTACCGGAATTGCTTTGTTTTTAACCTTCACGATTTAGAGGATTATAAACGCAAACATATTCACATTCAACTTGAGGATAATCATCTCGTCTTCAAACGTCCTTACAAGCTAAGTAGTTTTGAGAGGATTGGTGTTCAAGCTCGATGTCATGAGCTTTTAGCTACGGGTTTGATTGAGTTATCCAATGGCAAATATGTTTATGCTACGGTGATTTTTTCTAAAAAAATATCTTTGGTAATTAGATTGAAAAAAGGTAGTGTAGAGATTACCGCCCGGTCAGTAAAAAGACCAAATCAGACCAATATTCTATGCCGACATCAGAAAAATTATTTGATGTAGTGGGATCAGCTTGAATTTTCAGTACATTAGATTTGAAATTTGGATACCATCAGTTGCCACTATGGTTGGAAGACCGGGTAAAGACTGCAATTTTGGAGAGTGGATCATGATGACAAAGATCTACTGTATCATTGGAAGTTTCTTCCTTTTGGTCTCAAAAATACACTTGCTGAATTTTAGAGGGTAATGAACCAGGTTTTGACTATATTGCCATTCGCTCGGTGCTACATTGATGATATTATTATTTTTAGTAATTCACCTCAGGAGCATATGAAGCATTTGCAAGCCGTTTTTGAGAGGTTACGTAAGTGGAGATTGCGCTTACATCATGACAAGTGCAAATTTTCCCACGACCGTTTGTTGTAATTGAGATGCATGATAGTTCTAGGAGAACTTGGCGTAGAGCAGGCAAATGTAGATGCTCTTCAAAAGCTTCCAGCATCTTGTAATATTCTAAGGTTGTGTGCATTTCTTGACTTAGTGAATTATTATTTCCGCTTTGTCAAAAACTTTAACTTGATTACTAAGCCTTTGACTATGCTCACTAGCAAAGATCAGATTTGGACATGGAGCCATTAGCAGCAGTTGGCTTTTAATACATTGAAGCAGAAGTTGGGCTCAGCACTTGTACTTTGACGTCTTGTTGTTACTAGGCCTTTCTAATTGCACACAGATTGAAGTGCAGTAGGATTGGATGCAGTTTTGACTAAGAAAGATGAGGAAGGACGTGAATTTGTTATTGCCTTTGCTTCCAGAAGTAACAACTCGGTAGAGTCCAACTATTTGTCTTATGAGGAAGAAGCTTTAACTGCGGTATGAGTCATTTCTCATTTTCGACCTTATTTGTATGGGCAGCGGTTCACATTGGTGATAGATCATCAATCTTTGAAGTAGTTTATAGAATCAGATAAACTCACCAGCAAGCTTGCTAGATGGACTCTATTGCTTCAAGAGTATGATTTTGAGGTTGTTCATCAAGCGGGTATCATTAATTTGGATGTGAACAGGCTTTCTTGCAATCCAAGTCCTTTTGATGAGGATTTGACTTGTGCTAGATAGCATGGGGATTGCAACAGAGAGGCAATTCCAGGCTGGCACGCAGTTGCTTATTTGACTTTGATGTCGAGCTCTACTACTGAGACAGCTGATCTAAGGTTGGATGACGAGCTTGATAAATCTCAGAGTATTGGGGATGTGTAAGAAGACTCAGTAATCTTGTACAAACTCTAGCATGGATTATTTCCTTTGGATATTTCTACCATAAAACGAGACATAGTTTACCATCAAATAGCAAGGTTTTGTTGAGATAATAGTTTGTTGATTTGAGTTTGGCCGAATGGTGCTAAGCGCATAGTTCCTCGATTGGACTAGAGAGCTTCATTGATACGGCAAGTTCATGAGGAGCTTGGTCATTTTGAAGTGCGCAGGATGCATTCTATGTTGCGCAATCAGTATTGGTGGATTGGCATGTATTAGCAAGTTTCCACCTACGTTTCTCGGTGTACGGTGTGTAATCGAGTGAAATCAAATTTTAATACCTTATTACCACAATTAAGGCCTTTACCTATCATGGGTTTAGGTTATCGTTGATCTTTAGACTTTGCTAAGCCACTTCTTGTCATCCCATGTGGAGCCAAATACGCGTTAGTGATGGTAAAGCATTTCAGCAAATGGATTGAGCTAGTTGCTTTGCCTTAGAATTCTTTGGAGTTGGCGGCTATAGCATTTCTTAACCGAGTATTGGCACGCTTTGGAGCACCGGCTGAAGTCTTGACAGATCAAAGCCGAGAGTTTCTAAGGGCTTTTTAGACTCTATGCACCAAGGTTTTGATTGATCGTTGCACCACCTCTAGATATCACCCTGAGGTGGATGGTGTGGCTAAACGGGTTGTTCGAACAATTAAACATGGTTTACGCAAGTATAGATTGCTTTGTGGAAACCATTGGGATTGGAATTTGATGTTACCATGGATTGCCATGGGTTACCGTTTTAGTAGGCAAGCTTTTTTGGCCTTTTACAGCCCTTACCAGTTGCTATATGGACGGGAACCTATTTTGCCTAGCTCCGTGCAAGAAAAGCTGGCTTTAGTTGTGGACTTGGATAATCCACATGTTTGGACTCAATGCCTACATGATTGGGCTAAGTTCTTCAAGAGGACCATCCCTATGGCTTTGGAGAATTTACACATAGCTCAGCATCAAGATTCTTTGCGTTATGCGCGCATTCATAGCGGCGCTTATCAACCTCAGCTGCGAAGGTTCTCTTAAGGAGATTATATATATAAGCAACATGAGGCGCCTACCACATTAGAAGTCAGAGCAGGTCGTATCATTCTTTGCATGAAGAACGTCTTACCTAGTGGCATTCTCTTGTTAGAAGGCAAGGATATGCAAAAGTGCATGGAGCATTCTAAAAATTGTACCCCTTGTCACTTGCCCATTGATGGTACCTGTGCAGCCGGAGTTGGCAGTGGTGCTAGAGGGATTACCTTGTTTTGTTCGTAGAGAGAAGAAATGCACGGCTACTATGCTTTTGTGTGACGAGTGCAAATGTGGTTGGTATATGGCATGCTTAGTTCTACCTTTATTGACTCTGCCTCTAGGAGGTTGGATTTGTCCTTGTTGTAGGAGATCTTCAGGCTATGCTACGTCTCCAGACAAGAGTTGATAATCTCTTGAGGCCAAACCTCTTTTGTATGAGATGATAGCATTGCCACCTTTATTGACTAGGCGCCAGATTTGCAGTGCACAAGGTTGGACTAATGGGAGATTGAATAAGAGATTGGCACTAAAAACCTGCCAAAAGCAATTAATGATAAGACTCATCATTGCACCCGGCCTACAATCTTTTATACTTTCCTTCATCATGTTCACTTGTCATTGTCGGCCACCGACGATATCACCTTTGGTGTGGATAGATGTCGAAGACTTACATTCATCTTAGCATTTGGATCTAGCTATACTTTTAGTATAATCCTAGGTGACTCGTGGGTCTCTATTAGCCAACTAGAGGGGCAATTGAGAGCATATTTGTGTATATGTTTTTGGGTTTCATTTTTGTTTTTATTTGTTGTTAGTAATAGTACACAATATGTTGTGTTTAGCAATATCTATTTACACAACAGGTAAAATGAAACTGAAACAAACTGACGCAACTTTCAATAGCAACTATCAAGAGCTCCATTATTCTGCAAAGCACCCTCAAATCAAGAGGAAGTGCATTATTTGTGGCTGGAAACAGATTAGGATTTACCTAGGTTGTAGGGCACTAGAAAAAAACTAAGTTAGAACTTACTAAATTATGTCATGTAGTTTATATTGAGTTCCATATTTACAACATAAAATTTTGCTGAACAACCCAAAATTTTGCACTATTCAGCAAAATTTTGCGTTGAAATCATGGAACTCAATATATACTGCAAAACATAATTTAGTGAATTTCAACTCAATTTTTTATATGTAGCTACATGTGCAAGGGCCACTATTTCTTGAAGATCCACACCATTGCTGAGTACGTTGCAATTAAGAGTTTTGAAGTGATCAAAGTTTGCAGGTTTTGCCAGGGCGCTAGAGGGGTATTGTGTCAGTGTGGCGTCGCCAATTTTTCCAGAGGATGAGACCGCAAGCCACCTCGACAGCAACTACTCTATATGAACGTTAGAGTACATGCATTGGTTTTTGTCTTCGTAAGGAGAGTGCTAGGGTGTGTTCTCCTTTGCAGTTTACTCCCATGTCTTTAGCGTATTTTAGTTTCTTATCAGCTTATTACAGGATTCATAGACTATCGAGTGCCGCCTTAAGTGACATTTTTCCACGTCAATGGCCACAGCCTGAGGGATGGAACTTATGCTCCGGAGGCGGTCTTTAGCGTAGTCAATTTCTTATTCGCTTATTATAAGTCTTGTAGAGTGTCGGGTGCCACCATCACAAATTTGCATCCATGTTAATGGCCTCAGCCTAAGTTCTAGAATTGATGCTCTAGAGGCAAGAGATACAACTGCAATTTTGTAAATTGATCACTTTGTGCTTTTCATTACATATTATGGGCTTCTATTGCAAATGTGTAGTGTGTCTGTAGTAGTCGTGTGTGCAAATTGCGCGTGTACTCCAGTTACCAACGTAGAACCCTGACTGCCATTGTTGTTGACAAGCACCTGATATTCGTTGGAAATCATGGAAAACAGTTAGTCATGCATCCTTTGTGGCAGTACACGGCCCTCGCTTCGTTCTGCCAGCTTAGTAAACACGTGTCTTCTCCACCTGCCATGTCCCCTTCCCATGGCGTCCATCCCCCCTCCCCTTTCATTGGGTTATCTGCATATTACAACGCAAATTGACCCTTTGAACCAAATGCACTGGCAGATGTTGTTGAATTTTTGCTCAGACGATACATCTTGACAAGCTAGCTAAACCAATTGTCTAGATCATGGTGTTTGATTGCCTATATTTTTTTACAAAATAATTTGGACTATTCGCAAGCAACCAAACGCAAAGCACCATGAAGTTTCAAATTTCCTTGGCATAACATATGTGTAATCTATAAACTTGATTTTTGAGTGAAGGTGTTGTACATCTTGCTCTAAACCCCCCTCCTCCAAAAAAAAGGTCAATCTCAATCAAACTCAACCCAAAAAACGCATTGGAAGTTGTCCATGTCCTGCTTTCTCTATGTTTTGCGATCTAGAATTTATCAGAATTAGATGAATGTCGTCTAGTTCCTAGCATAAAAACTTCCCAATTTTTTTACATAATCCTTGAAGACCAACGTCACCATCCATGTGGTCAAATTAATCGACTCTAAAGTTTGCTAAGATAGTCACACCCAATTCAAAGCGGGTCCTAAATCAAACCCTATGTACCCAGATTGTTCATTTCAGAATTGAAATGAACAATTTGGGTACATAGGGTCAGATTTCTTAAACGCTTTGTTATGGACATGTCTACTTTAATTGTAAAAATTCAATTCATAATGGCCTCTCTAACACAGCCCACACGGCTAAAAAGTTGAACAGTTGTTCTAGGGTTAAGGTCCAATAGTTTTCATCGCTTTTGAACCATGTAGCCAAAAGTTATAAAAATTGTTGGACCTTATCTCCTAAAGCGCAACAAGTGTTGCAAAGAAAATAAGACAAAACTGCCATTTTTTGATGATTTATTTAAAACTCAAAATAAAACTTATTTTTGAGTTTCAATCGTATAGACGTGTAATGTACAAGGCAATGTGTGAAAAAAAAATCAGCCCATTTGGGAGTGCAGCTTGTAAGGTTATTACGTTTGAAGTGAGAAAAACAACTTTTTTTCATTTTGCCAAACAAGGTCAGCAGACTTTGAGCCCTCTTAAAGTAATATTTTTGCTTTACACAAAAAAAATATATATCATTCACAAGTATATGATGTTAGGTTCACTTGTGAAAAAATTTAGAAGCAAATGTAGAGTCTAGCTTATTCCAAATCACCATGTAATGCAAGGAGGCTCTATGAGTTGGCAATACACTAGTCATTTTTTTATGATTTCTTGTGCAATAAGGAAGTCTTATATTTGAAATTTGAATTGTCAAAACTTAGAGACAAACATCAAGAATATGCTAAAAAAATTAGGAGCTTTGGACTTATATATTGAAAGATAATAGAGCCTAAAGTTAGAAGAAAATATCTTTTCTTGAAACGGCTCAAACATAGTTAACAAAGTTTGACTCCTCTTAGAATGTAATGTGAGAGTTTCTTTTTGACAATTGTGTACCATATTTTATTAGTTACATACATGCCAAGCTTCAAAAGTTAATGAGAGTTTTAGCATAAGATTCTCCAAAGATGCCCAAACTGCCCAAGGTGCCTAATTTTTTTGGGTAGCATAACTTTTTACTCAAGCATCCAATTGGATTTTTGTTTTTTTCACACAAATGTATTCATTATGTGTACCTTGTCTCCAAATTTCAAAAACATCCGCCAAAAATTGACTTCATAAGAACCTATCCAAACTTTCAACTAAGTGTTGAACAAACTTTTGTGGTTTAGAGGTTAAAGCTACTCCTTGAACACATCATGTGTGAAAATTTCAAAGAAAAAAAATCCATTTGTAGTGAGCTACCCAAAATCACTATGTTGCCAAATAAACATTATTTGGGCCTTTAGAGGTCAAGGCACCAAATTTAATTTTTTGACCTTAACACCATATTAGGTAAATTGGGAAAAATGGTACATTTTTGGGACTTTTGCAGGTTGTAGGTGATCACCTACATTTGAGCTCAGCGTTTTTTTTTGTACACGTGCCCTCACCTGAGAGGAAGAATTTGTGAGGGAAAAAATCTTAGTGGCTCATACTGAATTTGATACCTTCAAATTTGGTTTTAGGTGACTTCTCTAGATTCAACTGACGTACAAATTGGGACCCCCCATTTTCCCAATTTACCTAATATGTTGTTCCTTGTCATAAACTACAATTATCAAGGCAACAAGTAAAGTAATGGCTTGCAAATCAAACATTGTACAAGTCCCTTAACCCCCAAAGGATTAAGCTATGTTTTCACCAAAACCGCTCCAAATTGCCATTTCTAGTACAAGTACCAAATTTTAGAAGAAAAAAATATTTTATGGATACATAAGGTAGAAGCAACTAAATGCGACACTTACCTCAGATGTGGTAACTTGGAGGGTCTTTTGAGAATGGAATGGCATGTGCTTGTTAGGAAATGGGTACAAATCCAAGCAAAATTGTTTTCAAAATTTCTTGAGATCGTATGTGTAAATTATGAATTGTTGAAGGTAACTCCCTAGATTGACCTATTGTGGACACTAGACCCTTGAAAAAGTGACAACAAAAAGACCATGTCACACCCAATCATGGACCACCACCTATACAATTTTATTTCACTTATGTCAACTTGCGTGTCTAATTTGGGTGCATGCGTGTCTTGTTTGGGTGCAGGAGTGCTTACTTTTAGGTTTAATTTTAGATGTCGCTAAACAACTAGTGTTGCATTTAGGTGCTTCTACCTTATAGCTGTAAGATCTTGTAATACACTCGTTTCAAAAGATGTACAAAAAATCAGAAATTTCTACCATGTAGATTGTAAGATAGAGTCTTGGGCATCAAGTAGTAGCATTTTTTAAACTACTTCCACACATTCAATTCTTCATCAAATTCAAAAGTGATTACAACTTTAAAAAGCTAGCTCATGGGGACAAAATTTATTAGAATTGGAAAATTAAATTATTTTTATTCCATGCTTTTGATCCATGTTAAATACAATTTTGCACAAATAAGTGTCATGTTCATCCACTTTTATCAACATTAACAACATCTTTTTGATTTTTGACCACCTTTTAGAACTTGAAATTGCTTCAACTCAAGCAAGCTTATTGTACATTGAGAATAGATTGAGAATATACTAGTGATAAATTGTTGAAAATTTTGTAGTGATTTTAAAAGCATTTAAATCATAATTGGATTTTTTTTCAATTGTTTTTTTTCTAATACTTCTCTTAATTAGATTTATGTCAAACTTTAACAAAATTTGCTCCTTCTTCTAAACTTTTCAATTATGTAATTAGTTTTAGATTTGATAAAGTATTGATTGCGTAAGAAAGGACTACGACTTACTGTCTAGGACTATTTGATTTGAATTAACAAAAAGCCATTTTTTGTCCCTCCAAAAATCCAAGCAGCTGCACTCCAAAAGGTCACATTTGTACAATTAATATTCCAAAATGGTTGTAACTCTTAGGATGCATTCTTTAAGGCAAGTTGGATACATACATGAAAACTTTCAAATCATTTGGAATTGTACAACATATGGGAAAAAAATTGTAAGTAAAAAGAAGTAAAGAATGATTCAAAACACTAAATTGCTAAGAATTTAATTATGAGAATAAAATTATCAATCTCAACGGTTCTAGTGTTGTAATTGACAACTTACACTTTTTGGTTTTATTTTGTTTTCATAATATTGAAAATTGAGTAAACAAAGGACTTCAAATTTGTTTTAGAGTAAAGAACTCATAATTGCCCCCACACAAAAACTCCTCATAACTTTCATCTCATTGATCAAAATGGAATGATTCAAAGCACTCAACATATATGTAAATCTCCCAAACCAATTTTAATTTTTTGTTTTTGAAAAAAGCAATCTTCCCTAATGGACTGCTCGCCTAGAGAAAGAAGCATCATATTAGGTTATAACTTTTTACTTGTAATTTTAAATGTCCTAAAATTTAGTGTATATAAACGGTATTACTTGATCCCACCTTTTGTTAAAATTTCAGCCCATAATATGGAAATTTCCAATCATAAGTACTTGCCCAAAATTGCTATACTGCCAAAAAACACAATTTAGTCCTTTAGGGATTAAGAGCCTTGATTATATGGAACTCAATATAAGGCAAGGTGGCAAACAACAGCTTACAAGCTAGAAGCAATCAATGCTTGTTGCAAGCTTCCATTTGTGTACCGTGTGGTGATGGAAAATTGACCAACAAGGATTCTAGCATGTTCTAGACCTTTATCATGGCAACCCTCACCAACTATGCTTGTCATTGTTTTTTGTGTAATAGCAATTCAAAGCCTCAAAAATTAGCATCCAAAGAAAAGTACAACCTTCAATAATTTGTATGTGTGCACTCACATCTAATCTTGCTACTCACAAAATTTGAGGTGAAATAGAGGCTTTTTAGAATTTTCTAAAAATTAACAAATAGCAATTACTTGCTAGAAAATGACATTTTGCCATCATATGTTGTTTGATCAAATGTTGTAATTTCAAACATCTCCCACAATCAATTGTCCCTAAATTTTATAAGCCATTTTCTAAATAGGTGTCTAGCTATTTTCAATTGTCACTATTTGTGTATCATCCAAATGACTAAGATATAATGCATTATAGTTGTAGGTCTTCTTAAACCTTAATTTTGGTGAAATTGGCTTGGACACTTAGTGTTAACTAAGTTCTATTTTTTTGATAATATCCAAATAGTTGAATTCACCATTGCAGTGACCTATATTTATTGAGAAGATATGAAATCAATATTTTGAAACTCTTTTTAGATTGACTGTGAATGGAATAATGCAAATTTTCTATAAGGTTTTTTTAGGTATAATTTAGGGGGATGCTATTTCATGAGCGGAGATTTGTAAGCCCAAAGCCCTGAGCAAGGGTTTTTTGTCAAAATGATAAATTTCACTTATAAATGTGTACATATATCAAGGTACATATGGCCCTTTAATTATGCATTTTATACTAATATCTCTTGAAAAACTTGTTGTTTTTTAAGTTATTCCATTGATTTTGAGTTGAGTCTCCATTCCTGCTCATAGAATCTTGAATCCCTACTCATGGCTCACCATTTTACGCTCACCAAATAGTGTCCCTCTTGTGAGGGTGGGGCTTCGTTCCTTGTTCAATTTATATTTTATCAAACTTGTTTTTAGGTACAAGTTTATTTCTAAAGGTTATGCATTGTATCAATAAATCTCTATATACCCAGAGCCTCATATAATTTAGGTTTATCTTTATTACTAACAATGAAGTTAACCCCTAAAGGACCATTGTCCCTACGAGGGCCAAATGAGATTTCGAGCATGTGCCTATGGCTAAATTACTTTGCGTGATTTTTTGAAACTTTTACTAAAGATGGGGAATTCAAATATCTACATGGGCATCTAATTTTTCCTTTATTTTGACAATTATTGAAGAAGTTATGCATTAATTTCAAAAGACTTTTGAGATTGGCCAGCCAAAAACTTTTTTAAAAATAACTTTTTTTCAAAATAAAAATTTGAAACTGGTTCCTTAGATTTATATATATGTGGAGAGCTTTGAATCATTCAATTTTGATTTACAAGTGAAAAGTTTTAGTTTGCGGGCAGGTATGGAACTCCCATACCTCCATTCCTTTTGCCTTTGGTACTTTACTTTTTTATGCTCTTTGTGAATTTTTTTTCTTTTTTTCTTTTTTTTCCAAGTTGTAGTAGACTAAGAGTCCTTGGTTTTGATGATTTGGATCAACGTAATTCATATTTCTCAATTTTACATAAATCCTCCAATTTTGCCTAGTGTATATGCAAATTTCATGGCCTTACGGCATTGTAGGATTTTACAAAGTATGATTCACACCTCCAAAGAATTTGAAAATTCTCCCACACATACCTAACTTGGTCTTGTACATGCAAAAAATAAACCTCAAGTTTGTGTAGAGCAATTTTTTTTTATCAATGGTCAAAGGCTTATGAAAATTTTGGGCAATAAGGTAAAAAACTTTTTTTTCCACTTTGGATGTCAATAACTTTCTTCTCTACATCCAAAATGACCTAATTTTTTTCCCACAAGTACCTCTAGTAGTCTAGTGCAAGATCCTACGATTGGATTTTCAAGAAAATAAATTTTTTACACCTCTCTACTCATTCCCCCAAAAGTGGCAATTTTCAGTGATTTTCACTGAAAAAAGGGCTTGGTCCTTTAGGGGTTAAATAATAAACAATCTTTGCTCACAACTTTTATTTCATTTCTACTAGGTACAATGGGTAGTGATTTTAGTCAAAGAACAATTTAAAAATACTTGTAAGCATTGTAAATTGGTCTCAGCTTTGGAAAATTACTTAAACTTAATGTCACTTGACACATGCAGTATACAGCTATTTTAGGTACAATGACAAATTTTACTTTTATAAATAACCAAAACTAAATCAAGAAACAACATGTTACTCTATTGCTCTATTGGTGTTGACATTGGTGCGCGTATTGTGATTAGATTTTGAGGACATTTAAAGTCTAGTTAAAAGTATATGGAGGTGAAATTGAGTTTGTGTTTAATGCATTGAAAATGAGGATGAAGGTATCTCTTTAAGAATGGTATATATCAAATTGAACAAATTATTTAGTAAGAATTTGTCTAAATTGTTGAAAACAACCATTTTCGGTCAGTGATGATGGCTATTTGTTAGGGTGTATACTATGTAGTTGTGATTACAAAAGTGATTTATAAGTAGTTCTTGTAGTAACATCATTGTTGAGTGGAACACAATTACCAATTTAACACTTTGGTTTTGTTTTTAAATATGTTATAACAAATGTTGGTAGAATCATTACTATTTTAGCCAATAATTGCTAAATTCAGTCACATATGGCTAACATTGGAATATAGCAACATGATGGTCATCCTTGTTAAGGTAGAAAAATATTGAGTCATCTAAATTACAAGATTCAAGTTAGGATACCAAAACATTGTAATGTGTAGATATTATAAATTCAAACAAGATATTTGACTTAACCCCTTAGACGTCTTGCAATTGCAACATGTGGATTTCAAAAGCAACTAAGCCATAATAAATGGTTGTCATAGCTCTTTTGCAATATCTGTCGACCAGAGTTTATTGTCCATTAGGTTATAATTGCCGTTTGTTGTTTCCTGATTATCATCTGATTCAGTGCAATTGCAAATCAGTTGTTTGATTTGAGAAGGTTATTGTCTACTATTCGTTATTAGGTGCATTTTGTTTGCCATTTGCCTGATGTTTGCTTTCCAATCCACCATCATCATAGATGAATACCTAAATTCAAAGAGATAATTGTTGTTTCCTCTTTGCCGTTTGTTATTTTTTTTAACCTTTGCAAAATCTTCCATGTCAACTCTTGTCATCCATGTATTGACTACGTATCATTTTTTTGTTTTATCCACTGGAACATTATGTCCAAATGCACATTTAGATGCGAATGTTTGGATTTTGAATGTGTTCGTGCTCTAAACGTTTAGATAAAAACAATCTAGATTCTTTATACCAGGTTAAAATAATCTTTTGGTGTCTATAAATATGAAAATTATTAAAAATTGTTCAAAGTGTATCGATCTCTTGAAATTTTAAAATTTTGGTAATTATGTTGTTTATATCTTGAATGGTGAATTAAATACAACTACCATATTAATACCTCAATAAGGTAGTCGCATTGTAAACTAATCTTCTAAATTTTGTGGACCCTTGAACATGTAAAATAAAATAACAAAATTTCTCATGGACCAAAATACAAGGACGTGCATGTTTTTGAGGGCCTTTTAAATTGATTATGAATATTTAAAAGTGAAAGTTATATGTAACTATAAATGAAATCTAATGAAATCCAATTGCATATGTTGTGCACGAAATAAAAACACTCATAGTATTTGAATACTTTGCTAGTCAATTTTAAATTGAGGACATTCGTACCAAAAAATTGACCCTATACAAAGTAGCTACTTATACATTATCAAGAATAGACCTATTCACTCCCAAATATATCCTAACCCCACTTTGATAAAGAAAACAACATGTACATTTTGTATGTTTACATCATTGATAGCTCCCAAAAAAATCATGAATGTAAACGAGAAATATGTTGTAACATACAAAAGTCAAATTACAGGTTCTAAGTTGTATTTGAATGATGAATCCATTTTGTTGTAACGCCATATTAGGTATATTGGGAAAAACAAAGGTACCATTTTGTACTCCACCTTAATCCAAAATAGTCACCTCAAACCAGATTCGAAAGTATCAGATTCAGTCTAAGCCACTAAGATTTTTTCCCTCACAAATTCCTCCTCTTAGGTAAGGACATGTGTACCAAAAAAAATGTTGGAGCTCGGTTTGGAGCCTGCTTTGGGGTGATCATCCCAAACCTTCAAAAGTCCCAAAATGAACATTTTGACCCAAATTAATGAATGTGTGGATTTGTTCTATTTTGTCTCAATGAATATATTGCAATAAAAAGTCTATTAGAATGGATTTAAAATTTTCTCAGTTTCTAGTCTAAACCCTAACACTACTAAAGGAGAATATTTACAATAAAATTTGGAAGCAAGATACATTGTAAATGTCAACAAGTTGGCAAAAATAACAAGCAAAGAATTAGAGAAGGTCAACTAGCATTACCTTGTCCAAAATAACATAAAAGGTCCTTTTTCATTGCGTGTCAAAAAAAATGCAATAACACTTTCTAAAATAAAAAAAAGGGAATTGATACATATACCACCCATTCTTGACTACTCCATCACACCCTATTATACATGGTCAGTATTTACAATACTAAAATAGGTGTGGACTATAGGAAAAACAATACTAATTTTTGGTAAGACAACTTGACATAGAAGATACAATTTTATTTTTATTTTTCTCCTCTTAACCCCTAAATCCTTGAGTGTACCCTCAAGGGACAAATGAGATTTTGGGTAGGTACCTACGGCCTCAATTTTTGTCCTGATTTTTTGAAACTTTTTTTGAAGATAGGAAAACACATTAGCTTTTGGGAAATTTAATTTTTATTCCAATCAATGCTTGGGAGAAAAAGTTATGCTCAAATAAGCACAAATTTATGGAGATTGGGCAGCAAAAAAAAATCACAAAAACTTGAATTTTTTTTAAATTTTTTTTTAATCTCACAAGTTATAGTTTTTTTTATAT
This sequence comes from Ulota crispa, assembly GCA_963920765.1. Lineage (NCBI taxonomy): Eukaryota > Viridiplantae > Streptophyta > Bryopsida > Orthotrichales > Orthotrichaceae > Ulota > Ulota crispa. The sequence continues at coordinate 30,723,019 of OY987242.1, forward strand.
CAAAAGCTTTGATTCATTCCATTTGGACTAGTTATGAGAAAATTATTGACAATCTTGTTTTTTGGGCAATTCAAGCATCTTCTTAAAAAAATAACTTGTATACTTCATTTTTGAATGCAAGTTTAACATTTTTTCAAAAAAAACTATTGGAGAGGGTGAAGTTTGCTTTCTAGAACAATCTCACCATTGGGATCATTGCATTTCAATTCCATTGCAAGGTTATTAGCAACTTAAGTTTTTGTTCAATCTCATACCTTCTTCCACCTAATGTTTTTCTTAAGAATGAAAATTAAGTATTTTTTGTTTTAATTTTTTTTAAAGATCCTCAAATCATTTTCCCACCATAAAAAAACAAACCTCAAAACTCTAAAGTGCAAAAGTTTGAAGTTAAAAATATACAAAGTCAAATAATCTTGTCATGCAAGGTGCAAGAATGTTTTTTTTTCAATTTGAAAGCAAATATCTTGCAATATGGATGGTCAAAGTTTTTGAACTTTTTTTTCTACATTCTTATACTAATCTAGTACAAGATCCTATGGCTAGATATGAAAAAAGATCAATTTTCAAACTTTTTTACTCTTTGCAATAGAAATGGTAGTTTTGAGTGTCTTTTGACAAAATAAAGGCCCCAAGGATTTAGGGGTTAATCCCGCTCATAGTATCAAATTAACAAAATATGAATTAAACTAAAAATAATTAAAAAATTTCAATTAATACTATGAGCGGGATCTGAAGCTAAAAAACAAAAGTAAAGTTGCAACTTCTATGTCAAGTTGTGTTTTCAAATTAGTGATGTTTTTCTGTGGTCCATACCTATCTTTGTATTGTAAATTTTGACCATACATAGTAGGGTGTGGTAGAATAGTCAACACGGGGCGATACATGTAACAATTCCCTAAAAAAACATTGACACTAGTGTATGATTGTATATGTTTTTTCACGCTAATTGATTTGTCTAATGTTTGTGAACAATAGATAGTTTTGCATGCCTCCAAAGAAAGTTTGCTAAAAATGTTGAATAATATTGTGTAGTTCCATAAACTACTATGGTTTAAGAGATCTTAAGGTAGGAGGCTCTAATTTGGTCTAGGGCTCTAATTTCGTTTAGCTTTAGGAAGGGCTGACATGTTACTTCAAATATCTATTATTGTCATTGATGAGTTAGGTGGGCATAGCATATTAGGTTAACTTACTAAGCCCACCTAACTCAGCAATGACAGTAATAGATATTTGAAGTAACATGTCAACCCTTTCCTAGAGCTAAACCAAATTAAAGCCCTAGACCAAAGTAGAGCCTCCTATCTTAATGGTTTGTAGCCCAAAAAGCCTCTCATTACTGGAACACGTAAGATTAGCCCAAGGGCATGCAAACTACAATCAAAGCTGGAATTACTGAAAAAATTTACAATGCATAAAAGAGAGGATAATGCTATTTAGGGAGCATAAAATGGTGAGCCATGAGCGGTGAGCCAATATTTTGTGAGTGGGAATCAATTTTGAGCTTAAAATTAATGTACAAACATACTAGCAAATTTTTCAAGAGATGAACATTTATAATACAATGCACAATTACAAAGCCCTATGTACACGTTTATAAGTAAAACTTAATATTTTGACAAAAATCTAGGCTCATGGCTCATGGATCTTTGCTCACAGTTTAGCATTCCTCATTGGAGGATATTTTGATGTCATGCACATCTTTTAAGGCACAAGTCTCTAATCATGAAAATTGGTATTTTACTGGACAATGCTATTTGGTGAGGGTAAAACGGTGAGCATAAAATGATGAGCCATGAGTGGTGAGCCAAGATTTTTGTGAGCTAGAACCAATTTTGAGCTTAAAATCAATGTAGAAACTAAAAATTGACAAAATTTTCAAGAGATAAAAGTTTAAAATGCATAATTATAAGACCCTATGTACATAGGTGTCATTAGAATTTCTTATTTTGACAAAAAGTCTACGCTCACGGCTCATGGCTCATGGATCCCTGCTCACAAAATAGCATTCCCCATCATTTGAATAAATTTGAACCCTCCATAAGGCCCTTAAGAATTGACACCCTTGACATTTATTGAGCCTAGGTTGGATACATTAGAAGCATGTGAGAACTTGTGTGAAGTGTCTCTACCTTGTATGACTTTCCTATTGTACAATACCAAGCAAGCATGAATTGTCTGCTTCCTTGCTACTGTTCAAAGAACTTTGCATAATACATAGTAAAATTGGGATTTTGTTGTTTTGAATCATAGATATTGATTCTTATGCAATCCCAACCAAGCATACCAAATTTTGATTCCAAAAAACCAAAACTCTATTTTTGGTGAGTTGATTTGTATTATTTCCATGATTTTACATGTAAATTGATTGAAGAAAATTGGTGATGATTTTTTGAGATTCAATTGCATGGATGTGTAGGAAACATCTATATGCGCCTTTTTCATGTTAAAACAAATACCTCTAAGTAACAAAATTATGATTAAAAAGGAGTTCAATGTGGGTTGTGGTAGGACCAAAATTTGTAAAAATAGATATTTTTGTTTCTTAAGTAGCTTTTGGCTAAGTAAACATATTTTTATGTTCAAAAATACAAATTCAGTCATAGTGTATGAGTCAAGTAACAAAATTTGATTATCATAAAGAAATATTCTATTTATAAAATTTGAAGATGTTCATCTCAACATTGAAATCATTATAAAAGGATTTTAGGAGCATTTTTTGGAAATACGTATTAGAAGGAAATATGTCCATATGGATGCCTACACATTCATATAATAAAATCTCAAAAAGTCATCATCAATTTTCTTCAATTAGTTTTCATGTAAAATCATGAATTTAATACAAAATAATTCACCAAAAATAGAGTTTTGGTTTTTTGGAACCAAGATTTGGTATACTTGGTTGAGATTGCATAAGAATCAATACCTATGATTCAAAACAACAAAATCCCAATTTTACTATGTATTATGGGAGGTTCTTTGAACAACAGCAAGGGAGCAGACTATTCATGCTTGCCTGGTAGTGTACATCACAAAAACTATGAATAGAAAATGGCAATCTAGTACTATGTCACAATTTTTTAATTATTCTTCTACTATTGTATACAATCATAACTAAATGTTACCCTCACAAGTACTAGGCTGAAGATTTTAATATAGAGAAAAAGGACCATGGTAATATGTACATGTAATTGTGACACCCAATGAAAATTGGACATGCCAATGTGAGCCATGATTGTACTCAAAAGCATAGTAGGGTGTAAGAAAATTTTGTTATCCCAAAGTACAAATTAAAACAATTAAGGAGATCCCTTGAAAAGGGTTCTTAGGGGCCTTGTGGAGGGCTCATACTATTTCTAATGTACTATACCCCTAAATGCCCAAGACCATACATTTTGAAAAGTATTTGAAAATTGTCATTCAATCATTTGATTCCAAAAACAATATTTTTTTGTACAAATCTAACCGTAGGATCTTACATTGGACTTATATGAGGAGCCATCATGAAATTTTCATGAGGTTTGACTTAATGGACTAAGAGATATGAGCATTTGAATTTAGTATGAGAAGTTTTTTTTACCTCTGCCTAAAATATTTAGGTTGCTTGATTGCATATTGTGAACATTTTTTGCATTCTAGATGAAAGAGAGATTTATTCAGCATGCTCTAAATCATGTTAATCCCTAAAGGACCATGGCCTTTATTTTGTCAAAAGACACTCAAAACTGCCACTTCTATGGCAAAGCATAAAAAAGTTTGAAAATTGGTCTTTTGCATATCTGACCATAGGATCTTGTACTAAACTAGTATGAGAATGTGTCATACAAAACTCAAGAACTTTGACTGAACATTTTGGAAGATATTTGCATTCAAAGTGTAAAAAACAAGGTTTTTTGCACCTTGCATGACTAGATTATTTACTATGAACTTTTTTAACTTCAAATTTTTGCACTACAGAGTTTGGAACTTTATTTTTTTGTGGTGGGAAGTTGAGTTGGGAATCTTGGGAAAAAAATTAAAACAAAAAATAATGAATTTTCATTGAAAAACATTAGGTAGAAGAACATATGAAATTGAAAAAAAAAAAAAATTGTTAATAACCCTGCAATAGAATTGAAAAGCAACAATCCAAATGTTGAGATTGTTCTAGATAGCAAACTTCACCCTTTCCAACATTTTTTTTGAAGAAATGTTAAACTTGCACTCAAAAATGAAGTTTATAAGTTATTTTTTCAAGAAGATTCTTGAATTGCCCAGAAAACAAGATTGTCCATGACTTTCTCATAACTAGTCCAAATGGAATGAATCAAAGCTTCAAATGTAGACAAAGATATAATCTATGAGAAGAAAAACATTTAAAAATATTTCAAGTTTTAGTAAAAACAATTTGTTGCCTAGACTCCCCAAATTTGTGCTTATTTGGGCATAATTTTGCTCCTTGGCATCAATTGAAATAAAAACTAGATTCCTCAAAAGCTAATGTGTTTTCTTATCTTCAAAAAAAGTTTCAAAAAATCAAGACAAAAATTAAGGCGGTAGGTACCTGCTCAAAATTCCATTTGTCCCTTGTAGGGACAATGGTCCTTTTGGAGTTAAGCATATTTTCACAAATTTTCATGGTCAACAAAGGCTTGGAACATTCCCTCATGGGATTGAAGTGCAAACATGTGCTTGAAATTCAAACTGCACATAATGTAGTATGCTCTTAAACCGTCCATTTAAAGGCTGAAACTAAATTCTAGGGAGGTGAAACTTCTTGACTAATTTCAGTAAATTTTTCTTGAAAGACAAGAAGAATTGGCATCTAACCGCAATTATTTCATATTTTTTGGAGCTTTGTGGAGTTAGTTATGATATTTTGAATTGGAAAGGCCATAGGTCTCTAAAACCGCCCACCTTTTCAAATGTACACTACTTGTACATTTTGAAAAGCTATGGAAAAAAGCATGTACAGCAAGGGTACATTTGAGAAGGTGGGCGGTTTTAATGCCTAGACAGCGTATGAGCAGACTACCTTAGCTTTTTTGAAAAACTAATATCCCATCTGTGGATTGGAAGGTATCATAACATTTAGTAGCCTGAAGAGAGGCTACCTTTCCCTTTCTTCAAGTATCATCCACAAACTTTGTCCTGACACACACAAAAGAAAAAAAAGAGTTTTTTTATTTTATTTTTTTTTTATTTTATTTTAAGTTTTTCTGACATGGCTGGCCCCCACATTGACGTATGTGCACTAAACTGAGCCTCTCTTTCATAAATTCTCTACTAATGGGTGTGGAATATTTCACACTCTTTCATCCGGTTGGATGAAAGAGTGTGGAATATTCCACACTCTTCAATTGGAGGGAGGGCAGGCCTGCTGAGTGCTATTGAATGTTATGATTATCTTTATTCACAACCATACTTTTTTTTTTGAAAGAAAACCAAATCTTTAGCATCTATTGCATTTCAAAAGCTATGGTATTTATCTAATACTAGAATAGATTTAGCTAGTACACTATTACCATGGAGATATTCCAATGAAGGATATTGCCTTCATTGGTTGCACTTGAAAGAAGTCAACAAAAAATAGTATGCATGGCCTACCATTTGAACAAAAATTATTTAAAACACTAGTGATTTTTGAACCATAAATTCAATTGCAATAAAAATTACATCCCCTTGTAATCCTTGCAAAAATCCATTTAAAAAATAAACTTCAAAATAAATGATCAAAAATCCCAATAGAACAAGCTTGCCTAAAATCCATTTTGTCCCACACTGGGACAAACACCATATTTGTTAACTTGGGAAAAATAGGTGTCCCACTTTGTACTCCACCTTAAACCCAAAAAGTTACCTTGAACTTAGTTTGAAGGTATCAAATTTAGTTGGAGCCACTAAGATTTTTTCCCTCATGAATTCCTCCTCTCAAGTGAAGACACATGTACAAAAAAAAAACTCTAAGCTTGGTTTTAGGTGGCCACCTAAAACTTTCACCTCAAAATTTGAAAGTCCCAAAATGTACCTTTTTTCCCAAATTAACGAATATGGTGTTGACAATGAACCTTTAGAAGTTAACAAAGAATCTCCCTATGCAATTTGTATGGATCATAAACCAACAAATTCTCTAATTCTTCTTTTCTATGTGCCATAGTTTTTACTTTTGAACTTAACCCTTAAAGGACCAAGCTACTATAATACATAGTATGTACGCTATTGTATAACTAGCATTTGCTACCAACAAAAAGTTTGAATTTGGGATCTTGACTACCTCACTAGAACATCATTGATCTATATTCTAACTTCTTTGTTGATCTCGTATGTAATAAAGGTGTGGATGCACTCCAAATACAAGAAAAATACTCCATATTGTATTAGTTGCAAAGGGCTGCTTGGTCATTCAAGCATTAAGACTATGCAAAACATAAATAGGAGATAACTTGCTAGCAATACAAAGCCAATTAGTAGAAATGGAAAGCAAAGTAGTTAAAATTTGAAATAACCATATGTAAACTGGTCATTTTTTCCAAAAGTCTAATTATGGTACATTATGGTATATATAAATGTAGGAACTTTCAAATGCATGCCTATAAAAAAATGGGAAATTTACGATTTTAGGGCTAAAGCTCAAAAATCTCTTCAAATTTGGTTCAAAAAGTGATTGAACATGGCATGAGTGCTGAAAACACCATATTAGGTAAATTGGGAAAAACAGAGGTATCATTTTTTATTCCACCTTGAACTCAAAAAGTTACCTTAAATCAAATTTGAAGGTATCAAATTCAATCTGAGGCACCAAGATTTTTTTTCTTGCAAATTCCTCCTCTTAGGTGAGGGCATGTGTACCAAAACAAAGTGGAACTCAGTTTGAGGTGATCACCTTAAACCTTCAGAAGTCCCAAAATGTACTCTTTTTCCAATTTACTTAATATGGTGTGCAAAAAACTTTCCTTGATATTGAAATTGTGATTGAAATTGTTCCAAATTTTGACGACATCAACCAACATTCAAGGAGAAAATTGAGTTTCACCTACTAAAATTTGGCATTTCTCATTTTCAATTGGTTTTCATGGGCATGCACTTATTATTTCTTATAAGTTCTATTTATATTTATAATCTAATATACTATGATTAGTTTTTTAGAATTAATTGGCCTCTTTTTTATCCAATTATTTCAAGTTTCTATAGTAGAAGACATCATAAACCAACAAATCATTGGCCAAAAATGTCAAAAATTTGCTAGTTTTGAATATCCATATGTTTTTTTTTGGCAAACAATAGTTCCAATTTTGTTTTTGTAACTTTTATCTGAAGACTTTCTTTCTTATAAATATGAAGAGTTTCAATTTATGGAAGGGTGTTATGAACACATATTGTTGTTACATTTGGATGTTAGGTCATTATTGGTTTCTGTTCTCTTGCACATTACCAAGTCTTTTGCAATTTCAACCAGTTGACAATTCAATAAATGCAAATTCTTTCTAAATCCTAGCCTCAATTCTTAGAGTTGATTGGCTATAAGAGCCACTCCAATCTATGGCCAAAGGTTGAGAGACTGTCAATTTCCACCAATGAGAATGAGATTGCAAGAAATCAAGATTTTGGGTTTGGCCTTTGGAGGATGGCCGTGCAAGTCAAGAGCCATGGAAGTTCATTGTTAAGAATTTGGACTTTGGACTTGGTCTTTGGAAGCTTCACACAAAGGCTGGCCAAATTTTCACAAACAATATCTATCACTTGTTTTCAACCCATTTTTTAATCCTATCAACAAAGTTTAGCCACTAACTTCCATGGCCTCTTAACTTGGTTAGCTATAAGGTAGGAGGCTCAAATTCCAATTGGGCATTTGGAACTACTCATATAGAACTACCATAAATAGTGCAAAGAGCTTTTTAAATGGATCAAACATTCTATGGTGAGAAATTGTCCTTGTACATGCACAATCTTTGGGATTTAACAAAGTGACAAGGGCTACTACTTAGTGTGCTTATTGGTCATGATTGTGTTGAGAATTGTCTATGAGTAAAATATAGATATATATTATACTAAAATAAATGAAAATGGATTTTCAATTGTAGTTTGAATATTAGAATATAGAATGTGTGCTTGCACGCTTTAAAAGGCTTACTTAAGCATCCTCCATTTTGCACTAGTTGCTTTTTGGACTCATGTGCTCTATTTACAAGTTGCTTTTAACCCCTAAAGGCCCAAGGGCCCTTTTGGGGGACAAATGGAATTTTGGGCATGCACCTATGGCTAAACTACTTTGCGTGATTTTTTGAAACTTTTATTGAAGGTGAGGATAGATCTACGTGGAAACGTAATTTTTTCTTCATTCCGACATTTATTGAAGAAGTTAAAAATGAATAACTGAAAAACAAGGGACTTTGGGCAGTACAAAAACTTCTTTAAAAACTGTGTATTTTTCAAATAAAAATCTGAAATAGGTTCTTTAGACTTATATTGACATGGGGAGCTTTGAATCATTCAATTTTGATAAATGAGATGAAAGTTATGAGAAGTTTTAGTTTGCGGGTAGGTGTGGTTTCTCTCAAAATCACACCTACCCGCAAACTAAAACTTCTCATAACTTTCATCTCATTTATCAAAATTGAATGATTCAAAGCTCCCCATGTCTATATAAGTCTAAAGAACCTATTTCAGATTTTTATTTGAAAAATACACAGTTTTTAAAGAAGTTTTTGTACTGCCCAAAGTCCCTTGTTTTTCAGTTATTCATTTTTAACTTCTTCAATAAATGTCGGAATGAAGAAAAAATTACATTCCCATGTAGATCTATGAATTCCTCACCTTCAATAAAAGTTTCAGAAAATCATGCAAAGTAGTTTTGCCATAGGTGCATGCCCAAAATTCCATTTGTCCCCCAAAGGGACAATAGTCCTTTAGGGGTTAAATTGTGAATGCTATACCCTATGATCAAGAATAGCTACCTATGCTCCTTTTGCTTTGATAAGTCATAGTTAATTCATACCAACTGAAAAATTTCCAATTTAAATGGCCATAGAATTGTTTCTTCTTTGACTCTCTACAAAAATTGTTTCCAATTTGCTAAATTGACTTGATTTTCCCACACATGTAGACAATTGATTCATGAGCCTCCTACCTTAAGATATGTTTACACTTGATGTTAGGAGAGCTGTTAGCAATATGAATGCAGTCTAAAAGTGTGTTCAAATGCATCTAATTTTTCTTTTGCTACTACCACTCTCAACACCAAGTGTGAACATACCTTTCAAATGTGAAGCGGCCCTGAGTGAGAGAAAACACCGGGAGTGATTGTCCTGCATGTAATCCAAGTGCACTGAGAGACACTCCAAACTTCCAACAGGATCAATTTCGGTTTTTCCAGCATTGCAGAGAAAGTGCATAGAATCCGTGATAACTTACCTCTGAAGTCTGCAGACTAAGCTTACCCTGCGGACTCTGCACCATGTCGTCCAAGGTTCCAAGCTAACTAGTACTCTGCATTAACCCCTAAAGGATGTTGCCTACCAAAAGTGTTGTATGCGTTTGTAGGAGAACCATTTAATACTTGAAAAAAAAACTTTACAACAAATGTTAAAAATTCCCCAAAAAATTCTAGTTGACCAATATTATGTTTCTGACGGCTTGAAATTTACAATTTCAATGGGATTCACGCGCTATCCAAATACCCCATCTGTATACAACACGGGAGTCCGTATACAAAACAGCAACATCCTTTAGGGGTTAACCCCTAAAGACCCATTGTCCCCTCGGAGGACAAATGAGATTTTGGGCAGGTACCTATGGCTAAACTACTTTGTGGGATTTTTTGAAACTTTTATTCAAGGTGGGGAATGTAAAGACCTACATGGGGGTATAATTTTTTCTCCATTCTGACAATTATTGAAGAAGTTATGCATGAATAACTGAAAAACAAGGGAGAATTGGGTAGAAAAACAAAAAAAATAAAAATAAAAATAAAATAAAAAATTGCAACTTATTTAAATAAAATTTTGAAATTGGTTCTTTAAGTTTTTATGTATTTGGAAAGCTTTGAATCATTCAATTTTGATAGATGAGATGAAAGTTATGAGAAGTTTTAGTTTGCAGGTAGGTATGCGACTCCCAAACCTCCATTCTTTTTCTCCCTTGTAAAACTTGTTACTTTACTTTTATTGAGCTCTTTGTGTATTTTTTTTTTGATTTTTTTTTGCAAGTTGTAGTAGACTAAGATTCCTTGGTTTTCACCATTTGGATCAAAGTAATTTGGGTTTTTGAATTTTATATAAATCCTCCAATTTGCCTAGTTTATATGCAAATTTCATGACCTTACGGCATTGCAAGATTTTACAAAGTATGATCCACATCTCTATTTCATTTGAAAATCCTCTCAAATTTACCTAACTTGGTCTTCTACATGAGAAAATAAACCTCAACTTTGCGTAAAGCAATTTTTTTGATATAAGAGCCGTCAAAGGCTTTTGAAATTTCTGGGCAGTAGTGAAAAAAACTTTTTTTGTCACTTCTTATGTAAATATCTCACTCCTCACCTTCTAGAATGAGCTATTTTTTTGTGCGTAAGTACCTTCCATAGTATAGGGCAAGATCTTACAGTTAGATTTCCAAAAAAAAAAAAAAAAATTATATTTCTCCTCGTTCCCCCAAAAGTGGCAGTTTTGAGTGATTTTCACAAATAAATGGGCTTGGGCCTTTAGGGGTTAAGCTAAGCTTAGCTTTGTCGGGAGGGAGTGAAGGACCGAGGCTTTTTATCTTTTTATCATCTCGTACTTGAAGAGACACACATTTCTATGAGCAGAAGTGCAGAACCCACTGCGGTGGTCCTGGACTCTGGACTCCGGCACTTGTACTTGCAAGCTCCCAGTTCCTTGAGCACGAGACAACAGTTTTTATTATACTACTTTGCAAGGCTCAGGTACTGATTTTGCATATCCTTTTGGGGATGATCGGAGGTACTTCTGGGTCAGTCCTGTTTATTTTGGGCAAATTGGTACCAGATTGCATCCGTTACATATTATCTAGCTGCATAACAAATGAACCAAACACTTAGAAAAAACGGAGAATCATGTGGCCAGTTGAACTCCCAGCTCTGATAAACTCATACAATGGCAAGTTGCCAGATTTTATATGAAAGTAGCTTAGTACGTACGATTCATACATGAACCTCTGATTTCTATCACAAACATGTGTCTTTGCTTTTTGTGGAAAAATAAAAGGGGCTGCTTCGGGTGTTGTAACTTAGCAGCAAAAAGACCTTTGATCTGGTGCACTCCTTCAAGTCCTGTCTCTGCAGCTTCTGACTGTCTCCTGCCTCATGCACAACATTTAAATGACACCTAAAACAACACTAAAAACTAGCCAATACTCACACAACAAGAAATGTCATTTAAATGGAGTTGGGATTTAAAACTTATAAGTAAATCCTACAAGCTGGTTGGATAGACCAAGAGATGGGAAAAGCTATTCATTGCTTTTTTGGCTTTCTCAAAGTCTGTGAAGCTTGGGGACTGTCAGAGTGTCAGTGGGTCCCATAATTTGTACAATATTGTGGTTAGTAAATTGGGAAAAATTATAATTTTGGGACTTTTGGATTTTATGGTTTTTTGGAGAAGATTCATTAAGGTAGGAACACTCATAAGCGTTAGTGTCCCCATAACCGTCACCTTTGAAATCTTGGAAAATCTATGGAAGTGAATAGATGTAATGACAAGGATGTACATCATGTGAACATGAAATCTTAAAAGTGGTTATGGGTACAATGGTAGTTTGCTTTTTAAAAATTCACAGCTTATTCTCATAATATCCAAATAATACATTCGAAAGTGCAAACTCATTATTTTTTTGTTCCTAATAGGATCCTATAATTTTCTTGTTGTTTATTGATACTCATCATGTTCAAAACCCTTAATGTGACGCTTATGGGTGCTCCTACCTTACATGCACTTTGAATATTATAAAATCCAAAAGTCCCAAAATTGCATTTTATTCCAATTTACTTAATATGGTGTTGGGTACTATATTGATCAATAGTATTTGGTTGCTAGGGGTGAAAAAGCTCAATTTTTTTTTATGTACAAGGACAAAAGTAAAAAATTGCCTCTATTTTGGAGTTTGTCAATTATGTCTACTCCAATGGTGTTAGACTAAAGCAAGGTCTTCCAATCCAAATCTAAATTTGAAATCCCATAATTCAATCTTCTGGTGGAAATTTCCCAAAATTTGGTGGGTTGTGCCAAGTGAAAATGTGAGCTTTTCCACCAAGTCTAGCAATTATGTTTGAGCAATATACCAAGTGCAATATTTTAATCATAATGCAATTATTCTAATAAGAATGAACAATATTCAACAAGATATGGAGTTTGATCATGAGTTTGCACTATCTTAACCTTTTAGGGCCGAGGGCGCCCCTAGGTTAGGGTCCCTATGAGCAATGCAATTCTTAAACTGACTAAATTAGCAATATTGCCACCAAAAAAAAATGTTACTAATTTTTTTTGAAACTTTACAATGTTAAATTTGTAAATTTTTACTTTTTAGTAGTACTTTTAGCCACGTAAGGTAAAAGTGAAAATTGTATTTGAGATCACTAGTACAAGTAAAAAACAACGTCCTATATGATTGCATGTTTTATGACTGGACGTCCTAAATGACTGTAAAATGACTATGATGTGATTAAAAAATGAGTGACATTGAAACAATTGTTCTTTAGTCATTCTTTTGAACGGTTCATCTGAAACTCTCCACAGAATCGTGTTCTTCTAAATTTGTAAGTACATTCTCATCCACAAGTGGATGAGGTTGTTGTTATATCTGACATCTTTTAGCTGGAGTAGTGGTTTAGTCATATGCCCAAAACATGACTTTATAGTATTACTAAGGTGTTACTAATGAACTACTAAAGAGTTACAACTTTCATTCCACATCATTTTCATGCAAAAACACATCTTTCACGGTTTTCTTTCAAAATTTTGGGATTGCCCGGTAGCATTATTTTTAGCTCTTTCTTGTTTTCTTGAGACTATGTGAATGCACACTATTGCAACAATCATTTTTTAGTTGTTTAGCACGTTTTGTGGCACTACTAGTTTACTACTAGGATATGACTTCTGTAATTAAATTGGTTTTGAGTAAGTAGGTTAATGAAGTTGTTAGGGGAATAAGCGGCGTAGGGTTGGATGTTGCTAGGTACTAGTTCTTTACTTACTAATGTGTGACTAATCCATGACTAACAAATGACTTTCATGTGATTTTTATGTGCAACTAATTGAAGATTAATAAATGACTTCTACATGGTTTTGCTTCTCTTGTTAAGTGAATATTGTTCTTTCCATCACATTAATTTAATGATTAGGATTTGATCTTATTTCATGGGTCATGGGTGATGAGCAAAGAATGTTTTAGGATTTGGAATTTAGGGGTTTAGGATTTAATGGGAGTTAAAAAAAAGTGGTCATAGATAATATGTCACCACATTAGTTAAATGAATACAAAATGACTACAAAATGACTACAAAATGACTACAAAATGACTACAAAATGACTACAAAATGACTACAAAATGACTACATGATGCCTACAAAATGACTACAAAATGACTACATAATGCCTACATAAGGCTTACATAATGACTACATAATGACTACATAATGACTACATAATGACTACATAATGACTACATAATGATTACAAAATGACAACATAATGACTATATAATGACTATGAGACGACTATGGAAGAACCCAATTATAATCATGCATTTGTTGTCACTTAGAAGTTCATGAGTTTTTTTTTCTTCTACTATTATTATTAGAATATAACTTGAGCAAATTATTTTGGGATTTATGGTGCAATTTTCTTTTTGGGCTTACATATTGTGGCTTTCAAAACAAGAAATGTCTTGCTCTACCTATTCCAATTTCAACCAACTATTTGAAAGGGGTGTACTTTGGCTAAGTCACTATAATCTTCTCCAAGCATGTGCTAGTCGTACATTAGTTGTATTTGAGTCATACATTCAATACATTATTATTATTAATGTTATTGTTATTATTATTACTATTATTATTGTTATTATGATTATTATCATAATAATTAACAATTTAAAAGCTATAATTAAAGCTCTTTGAAATCTTAAAAAATATTGTTTCATAAATACTCACATAATTTTTATTATGATTTTTATTATTTTTTAAAGATAGAAGTAAAAAAAATTAAAAAAGAAATCATTTAAATAATAATAATAATAATAATAATAATACATTCAAATATTAGAAGTTAAAACTTCAAAATTTGCAAAAAAAATTGTTTTGAATGCTTTACAATAATTTTAGCTTGTAAATAGTTCATTTTGATGCAAATTTATGCTTTACACATTTTTGATGTTAAATTTGCCAAAAAAAATATTATCTAAGTTTTAATAGAAATCACCCCAAAAATCAAGTTGTAGTTTTTGAGTTGGTTTGAACCATTCATTGAGATTAGGGTTGGTAGTTTGTAAGGTGAAGATGTAGCCACCACCTTTAAGTTTAGGATTTAGCTCTGTAGACTTGATTTGTTGGATCTATGCTCTTTAGAGAGTTTGTCGGCTCTGTGCACTTGTTAAGGTTTGTTGGCTCTGCGTTCTTTTTTTGTTTGCTTGCTCCTCACTTTTTTTAGGTTTGTTTGCTTTGCGCTCTTCAATCTCAGATTTGTTTGCTCCTCACTTTTCTTAGGTTTGTTTGCTCCACGCTTTTCTCAAGTTTGTTTGCTTTGCGCACTTCTCAAAGTTTGTTGGCTCTGTGCACTTCTCTGGTTTTGTTGACTCTATGTTCTTTGCACGTTTGTTTGCTTTGCGCACTTGTCAATGTTTGTTGGCTTTATGCACTACAACATTGTAACTCATTTTTAGGCTGTGCTTTCATTGTTTATATGAAATTGCTGAAATTGCAAGCGTGTGCAAATGATGTTGACTAGGTTTAGAAAGCAGTGTGTGGGATAATTTGTGAGTGCTAAATGAACAGTGGATATGCTTTGAGGTTTTGAAAACCTTGAACCGTATATTTAAATTTTACATAGAGTCTGCATCGAATTGTGACTGAAAAGCAACCGTAAATTGACCGGATCGTGATTGCATGGCGGCTACTTCTTAATTGCATTGCAACTGAATTGTGATTGTATTGTGACTAAATTTTACATAGAGTCTGCATTGAATTGTGACTGAAAAGCAACCGTAAATTGACCGAATCGTGATTGCATGGGGACTACTTCTTAACTGCATTGCAATTGAATTGTGATTGTATTGTGATTGTAATGGGACTTCATATAGAATGTATAATGACTGTATTGTGACTGTAACATAACATGACTACATTGTAATGTTGTTATATCTAAATGATGTCTGCATTTGTGATTAGTTTGTGACTAGTTTGTGACTCTAGTTTGTGACTAAATTTTGTATGCTTGTGTGAATGGTTGGTGATTGTATTTTGTTTTAGGAGTTACTGCATTGTGAACCTCAAATCTCATGTGAGTGTATGACAACTATGTCGTCACTTCAAGTTTGCTTCAACCACTCTATAGTGACCGAGTTGAGACTACTTTATAATAATTAAACCGCCAACGTTGGAACTAAAAATGACGACTATGTGGTGACTAATATAGAACTACCCGCTACCATTACTAGTAAACCACACTATTTCTACACAACAAGCAGTTATCCCAAATCCTAAACGCCCAAAACCAAACAGCAATCAACTTAAGAACAACTAAAATATGACTAAGTGGAATGTACAAATGATTAGAAAATGACTAACCAAGCACTACAAAATCAATGTAAGTGCTTGTTGGAGCACCGTGGCATCTTGATTCAAAACTAACAAACAACTAATATGTGACTAATAAAAACTATGGGCTCACTTATCCGTTATTGATACATGACTAAATGAGAATTATGTGACCACTTATCTGTTACTGATATATGACTAAATGATAATTGTGTTGTCACTTATCCGTTACTAAATGTAGATTAGCGTTTTGATAACAAATGTGGATTTTACAAAGCAGTTATTGAGATCAAGACATGTTGCCACATGATAGTTTGATTCTGTCAGTGGAAACGTAATGACACCATTGGGAATTGAGAAAATTTAAATGCCTTCAAGAAAAAAGGGGTAGTTGGGTTCAAGAAAGAGAGAACAATTCTTTCTTCCCAATAAAGACAAAGCCAGCATGACGTAAAGGATGAGATATTGTAATGTCCTAAATGACTAAATGACAAAAACTACTAAACAACTAAAAAATGACTAAAACGTGACCAAATGAGACTAGTCATGATACAATCATTCAGCGGGAAATGACTCTTTTTTTAGTCATTTGTAGCAGTCATATAGGACGTTGTTTTTTACCTGTATAGGTAGCATCTTCTTTTCATGTTTTCTCAATAAACGCTTGGATCTTGTTGAGATCTACCCATATAGATGGAATACATACTATTGAATCTATTACTTGGTCAAATCTTGTGAGCATAGTTTGAATAACCAGAAAGATTAAAACACATCCATACCAAGTTGAGGGCGTCATTAGTCATTACTTCCAAAATCATATACGGTGTTGTGAGGTCAAATTTGTGTCTTTTTAGAGCCCAAACGTGAATTTGAGAAATTGCGATGTGGTAGGTGGCCTTCATACCAAGCATATGAAAATCATTTCAGTTGAATTTGAGTTTGGATAAGAATTTCAAGCATCACAAAACTTTGTACAATTTTTACTCACAATTCATGAGCTTGACTCACTTCAATCCAAGCTTCTGGATTCAATATAAATCCAATAACAATGTACATAGGCTTGCTTGATCAAAAATTCTTGTGCCCTCCAACTTTGTTCACATGTCAATTGCAATTGCGTCATTCTTCAAAAGTTATTTTAAAAAAATGACTTTAAACAACCAAAATTGACATTCCCGGCCCTAAAGGGTTAACCAATTGTGGCATCAATCATTAAGTTTAAGTTCTTTGTTGTTCCAAGCTGCCACTTCAAATTCTAGCCAATTTCGAAGAAAAATAGTTGAGCATTTAGCTTTGCTTTAGCTCTTGAGTGGTGAAGACGTCGTATAGCATAAAATTCCCATTAATTGGTCACAAAGTCATTTCCCTTTTACTGCAAAAGAAATACCTAAATGTTTATTTTTGAGGGAATGGCCACTGTTTTTTGTGCTCAAAAGCCAAACAAACCATATGCTCATATATATATTTTTTTAAATTGGCCAAAAATCGAAGTGACAAAAGAAGCACACACTTATTGTCTAACATTGGCCTATCAAGCCTGTAGTAGAAACTTTCACTATTTACAACATTGAAAAACATGGCAAGTTGTTCAGCAAACTATTTGGAAAGACACTTAAAAAAGGGAATTGATATGTGAACCACACCCTTTGAGCTACTATATCACACCCCGGGGTAAATTTTAGATTTTTACCATAAATGGCTAAATTTGAAAATTTAGAATTCAGATTTGGACTTAGAGACCATGATTTAGTTTAGAACCACAAAAAAAGTTGCAATTCAACAACACCCAATGAAAAAATCTAGCTAGGGAGAAACGTGTTACTTTTATTTTTGTTTGTAAACAAAGATAAGCTTTTTCATTGGGTGTTGTTGAATTGCAACTTTTTTTTGTAGTTCTAAACTAAATCATGGTCTCAAAGTCCAAATCTCAATTCCAAATTTTCAAATTCAGCTTTATGATGGTAGAAATCTAAAATTTACCCGGGATGTGGTACAGTAGTTCAAAGAGTGTGGTACACATATCTATTCCCAATGCATAATTGTACTTACATGTTCAAATAATCATAATTATTCTGAATAAAGAAAGACAAAACCTTGAATATTTGCCAAACTTAAAAGTAGTTTTAAAGTAAAACTCCAGTTTTTAGATGTAGCTGCACGTCAAAAAAAATGGTTTCATACAAAAGCTCACAAAAAATCACATGTTGCTTGTAAAAGGAAGGTTTTTATATTCAAATCATACAAACTTAAATTTGTTACTTTCAAACAGAGCACAATAAATTATAAGAAAATTCCATGCTTTTAAAGTAATTTGATAGTATGACTAAGTTGGGTATTTGATTTAGGCCGTATGAGACTGTGGCATCTAATTATGGCAAAAATCTCAAAACAATGATCTTTACATATGATGTTCCTTTTTAAAGATAAATGCGTATTTGTCACAGATTATGAATTATTATTGAGAAATCTTTAATGTAATATTCTTATCTCGAGTCTTATCTCAACCCTTTTCATCCACGCAACAAAAGTAAATAAACACAAATTAAAATTTAGTGAGGTTGTTTGATGTTATTAATCCAAGTACAATTCTAGCTAAAACCTCGTATTCCATAGAACGTACGAAGGGGAAAGTCATTTGACATAGAAATCTAGAATTCTCCAAAATACCGTAACTCGTAAAGGACCATTGTCCCTACGAGGGCTAAATGAGATTTCGGGAATGTCCCTATGGTTAAACTACTTTGCGTAATTTTTTGAAACTTTTATTAAAAATAGGGAATGCAAAGATTTGGGTGGGCATATAATTTCTTCTTCATTCTGACAATTATTGAAGAAGTTATGCATGAATTTATGAAAACATGCAAGTTTGAGCAGCCAATTTTTTTTTTTAAATAACTTTTTTTCAAAATAAAAATCTGAAATTGGTTTTTTAGATTTATACACACATGGGGAGCTTTGAATCATTCAATTCTGATTGATGAGTGAAAAGTTTTAGTTTGCGGGCAAGTACGCGACTCCCATACCTCCACTCCTTTTGCCTTGAGTACTTTACTTTTTTGTGCTCTTTGTGAATTTGTTTTTTGACTTCTTTTTTTTCCAAGTTGTAGTAGACTAAGATTCCTTGGTTTTCACCATTTGGATCAACATAATTCATATTTCTCAATTTTACATAAATCCTCCAATTTTGCCTAGTGTATTTGCAAATTTGGTGGCCTCACGGCATTGCAAGATTTTACAAAGTATGATTCAAACCTCCATTTCATTTGAAAATTCTCCCACACTTACCTAACTTGGTCTTCTACATGGGAAAAATAAACCTCAACTTTGCGTAGAGCAATTTTTTTTGATTTAGGGGCAATCAAAGGCTTCTAAAATTTTTGGGCAATAGGGAAAAAAACTTTTTTTTCACTTCAAATGTCAATATCTCACTCCTCTATATTTAGAATGAGCTAATTTTTTTTCCACAAGTACCTTCCATAGTTAAGAGCAAGATCTTACGGTTGGATTCCAAGAATAGTTGTTTTTCCTACCTTTCTACTCATTCCCCCAAAAGTGGCAGTTTTCAGTAACTTTCACTCAATAAAAGACTTGGTCCTTTAGGGGTTAACTTATGCAAATAAGATGTCTTCTTTGAAGAGTGAACTCAAATCCATTAATTTGGAAGTCTCCATTTGCTTAATTGTGAGAGGCTCTTGCATCCAAACCTATATGCATTTGAGGTTAAACTCAAACATGACTTCTAACTGGTCAATTTATTTTTATTTGATGTGAATATTGAAAAAGAGGCTAAATAATTTCAACTTCTCCTGTTTCATTATTACAAATTATTTTCTTTTGAATACTTAATAATTCCTACAACCACAAGATACATGTAATATAAAATCCAAGTTACACAATGTTGTGTCCTTTTAATTATTATTTTCATATTTTATTGCTTAAAATTTGCAAATTCTTCTTGCTCTAACAATCGTGTTTGCAAATTATTCTAGGTTATTCTAAGACATATCGTGAAATTTAAAAATGATCATAGTTTCATTCTTGAACCGACATTCTTGGTTGAAAAACAAAATCATTGTAGAATTGTTTACTCACATATGGGAAATTTCAAATTATTATTGTCTTTATTTTATTACAAAGAATTTTTTTAACTTGATACTTGTGGTAATATGACTCTTAGGCCATAGCTAAGGGTGTCTAAATTGTAATAAAAAAGAAGCTTGAACATGTTGGCAAGGTTTTTTCATTGCTAAATGTTCATTAAGTATAAATATTAATACCAAAACTAAATAAATTATTATCATCTCTTTCCCATATTTTTTTTTCAAAAATTATAGATTTCACAATTTTTAGACAAAGTAGTTGAAGTTGTTTGCATTGAAAGAAGACATGCATATTTTTATTGTAAACATGCAAACTTGGAACTTATATTTGATTTGAAAGGCCAAAATGAGTTTGGAAACAACCTATAACTATGTGATCATATATAGATAGTCTTCTAAAGGCTAGGATAAATAATCTAACACTTTGTAGTGTTTGGTTTCACATCATTTTTTGAAGAGAACGTTTTGATTTATTATAACCCTAAATGACTAAGAAGCATAGTTGCAATTTTTAGATTATTATTCTTTAATTTAATTCCACGGTAGGGTCTTCAATCTTAAGGTTGAAGATTATCATGTAGATGCATATAAGATCTATTTCAAAAATGTAAGCCACAATTCATAGAATTAGAATTAATGGGTACAAAGTCGTTTCAACCTCAATTTTGTTTGTTCCAAAGTGTGACTTGGGTAACTCAAACATGTTTCATTCAGAAAAAAATCTATTGATAGGCCTCTTGAAGATAACCAACTACATTTCAAAACATAGCACTACCTTGAGCAAGATCTAATTGCACTAAATTTACTATACAAATTAAACAAAGCATGTTTTGAATTATTATTATTCATACAAAAAATGAAGTGACTGCTACGATGGCCAATACATGTCCCACGTGGATTTGTGTTGGACTTGCATTTGGCTATGTTTTTCGAATGCATCAGATTGATAGGGAGACTTGCAAATCATGATGATTTCTGCATGTATTGGCTGGAGTGTGTTTGTGTAGTGAAGGTTTGGCACTCTTCCCTAACCATTTTGACTAAAGTTTTGTTTTAAATGAATAAATGGGTGGGTGGGTGGCTGGATGGATGGCTGGATGGATGGCTGGATGGATGGCTGGATGGATGGCTGGCATTTGGATGAAAATGGTGTGGACAAACAATCGTTTTTGTGCAAATGTTTCTGTAACCGAATTGGATATGGAGCATGGCTAGCTTAGGGTTTTTTTTCTAGCAATTTATTGACGAATTTGCAATAGTGAGATTCAATATTCACAAAAGCAGTGCTGTCCTTTAAGAAATCCACCTCACCTGAGAGGGCATGTATGTATTTATTGTGTAGCGTACCAAAAAAAACATTGGGCTAGCTAGGATCGGGGCCATGGCTGGGATTGAGGGTTAGGGCTGGGATCTAGGCCATGCTTAGGTGAGATCAAGGGCATTGAAGCCCATGGGGGCATTTGGAGCCATGGGGCATCGAGTCCCATGGGGGCATCAAGACCCATGGGGGCATCGAGTCCCATGGGGGCATCGAGTCCCATGGGGGCATCAAGACCCATGGGGGCATCGAGACCCATGGGGTATTAGGGGCCATGGGGCATCAAGTCCCATGGGGATCATGGGTATTATTTTGTCAAGATAGAGCACCTTGCACCTCAAAATGTATGCAAGTAGGGAAATTTTTGTTAATATTGAAATGAATGAACATTACGTATTTGTTAATGCAATTAGTTTATTTACATAAGCTACTTTCTTTCAAAATCTAGCAGATTGGATGTGTACGTGAGGAGGGAGTTGACAATTTCATCCATGTTTTTACCCAAATTTTGTAGTGTAATGATGAGAAAAGATTTAGGCAAAAATTTGTCAAGGAAAAAACACTAGCTATGGAGCCATGGAGGTCATGGAAGGCATAAATCCGTCTGTATGACAAGTAAGAAAAACTGTCATAGAATCCAGATTGGTTTTGTACCTTGTGCACTCCACCTTGGTTGCTAGAAAAATCATTGGACCCTTTGCTTATGCCCAACCCAAGGACAATGGTTTTGATAAACTTTTGTTACAATCTTACCTCAATTTGAAACTGTCAAATCTCTCTCAAAGAAACATTAATTTTGCCAAATGCTAGATAAAGTGCACAAGTATTGGCTAATTCTCGTACACAAATGAATGACTGTATTCATTTTTCCTTTCTTGCATGCCATTCTATGGTGTATGTTGCTTACCAATGAAAACCAAACAAAGAGCCCTATGCCAACACTTGGTAAGATCAAATGCAAATCTTATACCAAAAATTGAGCATGGAGTTCAACATATATAATAATTAAGTCATCCATGAAACTGCTATAGGTTGAATAATCTCCTCAAAAAAATGCCACATGTGCACAAGTGCAATGCTACGGCGCCCACCAGATCTTCTGGGATTCCAAGTCACAAGTACACTTAAAAAAAGAAATCAAATCAAATTTAGTGTTTGCCATCCTAATTATAAATTCTAAAACTAAAAACAGCTTCAATGGTAAGACTACATATGAGAGTAGAAAAAGGGTTTTGGGGTTGGTTTACTTTGCTCCTATGTGTATGATGTTATATTCAAGGTGGAGGGACCCAACATCCCATCTGCCTTGTAAAATATGTGTTGGCACAAGGCTAACACATGAAGTTGGCACTAAGGGCTAACACATCAAGTTGGCATTGAGGGTTAACACATCAAGTTGGCACTGAGGGCTAACACATCAAGCTAGCATTGAGGGGTGACATAGCAAGTTGGCACAAAGTTGGCATCCAAGGTTAACAAAGAAAATTGACATCAAGGGCTAACAAAGCAAGTTGGCACAAAGTTGGCATCCAAGGTTAACAAAGAAAATTGACATCAAGGGCTAACAAAGCAAGTTGGCGTTGGAGACTGACAAAGCAAGTTTGGACATCAAGTTGGCATTGGGGCATAAGGCAATAACACAAAAATCTAGCACTAGAGAGCTAATACAAAAAATAAACTCACATCCTAACACAAAGATGAAGCTAACCTAAGTTAATGTGTGAGGTTTGAGGGAGTTTCAAAAGAGACTCCAAGTTCTTCCCTTTTCTTTCTCACATAAGTTTGGTCATTGCTATATATGATGTTGTTGACCATACAATTTTTCTTCACTTAACATGTGCGGTGACCAATTGCAAAACATTGCTTTAGAGCTCTCTTTTTGCTTGTACTCCAACTAGATGCATTGGTTACCATTTCCATTGAGTCCCTTTTCTTTTTGTCACCTCCATCTTATTGATACAAATCTGACACAACAAGGCCATTGAGGTTGCTCTAAATGTTAACTACAATGCTAATGAATAACAATGGTCAATTATATTTATACCAATAACATCTAAATCAATACTACAGATGGTTCACAAGTCACTAAAATAATATTTAACTTAAATACTAATAGTCAACCAAACAAGAATCAGAGTGAGTTTCACAATAGCATATATAATGCTAGTGCCACAAAACCAACAGAAGTCTCATTGTCAGCTAAGTAGAAGACACAAGTGGTGCATAACTAGCACTCCAACAAACTGTTTTGACATTTCATTCTATACTAAATTAAATATATTACAGGTAGAGCAACTTTGGTAAATGTGTATCATATGCACTAATACGATAAACGTGGATACTCATAATGCATGTGGACAAATTATTCAAGGGATTGATGCCTGTTGACAAAATTTTGGTTTATGGTTATTCTTGACCACACACCTTCTTTCGCATTAAACACTAGAACATTGCTCTCATTGGATGTCCGGATAGCCATCAATGATGGGAAATTGGGAACATGGGCAACCGTAGGGTCTGGGAAATACTTGAGATTTTTTGGTAAATTTCCTTCAATTCCTGTATTGAATCGGTTTATCAAGGACCTTTTTGGTTATTTTCTCTATTTCATACTGTAAGTAAATTTTTAAAAAAGTTTGATTAATTTTTAACCAAAGTTTATAAATTGCAAAGGGTTTTTTCTCATTTCAATCGACTAACATTGAACTAGCGATTGGTTCTTCCCAGACCTTTGGTGCAACCAATTAGATTAGGATCTAAACAAATTGCAAATCTTCTTCTCTTGTTGCTTGTAAATTCAAACCCTTCAAATTTTATTCTGGGTAAGTTTGTTGAGCAAGTTTTAGTCAGAATCTTATCTCATTTTCACACCGACCATCTTAAGACTGAAAAAGTTGGGTGAGAAAATGGATGGACTAGCCAAACCCCTTCAAAGAACCATCCCATATTGGATGCATGATATGCGTGGATGATTCTATTTATGTATCCTTTATTTGCATGCATTACATGGTGCTTATTGTTCTTATTATGGGAAAAGAAAAGAAAAAGACAAAAAAACAAGGACTCTCCTCTATAGCCCGTAAACTTGATATAGGTAGCTGCAAGAAACACTTCATTGTTTTGTCTCAAACATCTTTAGTACTTATAGTACTAATAGTACTACCGAGCTTTTGGAATAATTTTTAAAAAATAAAATAAAATATGGACAATTTGTAAAGCACTTAAAGTAGCATACTCGTGAAAATTCAAACCTAGAAAATTTTTATTCTAAAAGTTATGCACAAATTAAAATCACCAACAAATTGCCAGTTTCTTTCTTGCTATTTAGAAATTAGTAAAATCATTCAAACAAATAAAATAAAAACTAACCATTTGAGAACCCATTAAATACATTCACATGGTACAATTGCTTTGCTAAGGAATTTCTTTGTATTTTGCCAATGAAGGGAGATAGGATGCCTTCTTTGAGACAATGTAGATGCCATGGAATTTATAATTTTGCAAAACCCTTTTACAAATGCATGTAAGCATGCTCCATAAACAACATCCTTGATACATAGCCCTAGAAAAGCTTTTTTGGACCCAAAATAGTACTAAAACCTCCAAAATGGCCAAGGTAGACACCTATTTGGGGGCTGTTCAAAAATAGTAAAATAATTTTTAAAAAACTGCAAAAATAACGGAAGGTTTGTAATTATGACATGTACCATCTTCTGAAATTTCAGTTCAAAAGAACTTGTTGCGCAAAAGTTACAAGCCAAAAAGCACTTGCAAGAGGTGAAGGGGACACCAAATAGGATAGGTGTTTCTTGCAATCACCCATATGGCTTTGGTTTTATTTGATTTTTTTTTGTCATTTGAGTTCTTTTGTTGGATGACACCCAAGGAATAATGAAAGTGACTCAAATGAAATTCAAAAATCATTGAAAATGTCATTTTGACCCTTCAAATAGAATCTTTGCTACTTCTTAGCTTTTCTTCCTAGATGGCATGTTGGAATATCTTATATTGTAGCTGGAATCACCAAAGTAGGGATAGTAGGGTTGTTGGCGGTGCTTGTCAAACAATTAGTACATACTTGTTAAATAAATATGACTCATACTTGTTAAATAATAATTACTATAGTAACACCTATGAGGTAAGCGTTATGGGAGGTAAGGTTGCAAGAACATGTGCATGATAAGAGCTTTGTATAGAGCTGCAAGATTATATTAACAAGTGACTTGTATGAACAATGAGATTCTTAGGGCATTCCCAATCTAACCAAGAAAATAGCACTTGGAACTGTATTAGACTGTGTTTGACTCTATGGCAATTGCAGAGCAGGGGCATTTCTCCAATCCAATAGTCCCAATGCAAACAAGGTTTGACACTCACTAATCACAATTTTTTAATAGTTTATATCTTTTTTAAGTGCTTATGTGAGGAGATTCATGTCAAAAATATTTGAAATTGCCTAAAATTGCGTCAAAGTCAAAGCTGGAGTGGTATGCAAGACTCTCTAAATAGTGAAAATATGCAGGGGAGGGGCTCTTATGTGGGAAGCCTTGAAAAATGCAGTTGCAATTACCTGCTGCATTGGAGCCCATGTTTTTGTTCAAGCTTTGTTTAACACACTCCATAAGCTTTTGCCTCCTTGTGTTGGGGTTGGATTGGGGGTGCTCTTAGTTTCTTCAAACCAAAGGCCTAGCAACTTGTATTTAGAATATTAAGGCCTTGGAAAGTCATGCCTCAAGTTTGTCACATCACTAAGATGATCATAAACTTACAAACTTGTAGAATTGCAACAAAGAATTGCTCAATCACCAAAGAAATGGGCATTTTTTGGACTAAAATTGCCAAAAATTGTGACCATTTACAAAAACACTTGATTCTAATTTTTGAGGTGTGTTTGTTGTACTCTTAACCTTATGATTCCAAAGCTAGTTTAATTTTGTACTTAGAGAATTTTTTTCAAACCCTAGTTCTTCACCATTGACATGATCATAGCAATTGGAAATGGGATTTTTAGATTTGAGGCCCTAAAAAAAGAAGAGATGTGATTTCAAGGGTTTGCAACTTCAAATCTTGTGCTCTTGTACTTAGTTATTCTTAGAATTGTGTTCACAAGTGTATTGAAGTATGAGTTAAAAAAAAAATCAATTAGGCATATCTATCATGGTGAAATGAATTATTTGTAAAGCAAAATTGGCAATTTCATCGTATAAAGGATAGATTTTGAAGAAAGCAAAAAAACAATAGTCTAATGTTTTTGCAAAATCAAAACAAGAAGCACCAAGCTTACATTGTCATCTTTGACAATGGTGAAAATTAGTAAAAATTAAAACTTGGTACCTTTGGACTTTGAAGCCTTTAAAGTTGAGCTCTCTCATTTTTTAACCCCTAAAGGACCAAGCCTTTTTTTCTTTGAAAATCACTAAAAACTGCCATTTTTGGGGAAATGAGTAGAAAGGTAGGAAAAAAAGTTTTTTTGGAAATTCAACCATAAGATCTTGCCCTAGACTATGGGAGGTACTTGTGGGAAAAATTTCAGCTCATTCTAGATGTGGAGGAGTGAGATATTAACATCTAAAGTGAAAAAAAAAGGTCGTTCTCCCTATTGCCCAAAATTTTCAAGAGCCTTTGACCTCTCCTATAACAAAAAATTGCTCTGCACAAAGTTGAGGTTTATTTTTTCCATGTAGAAGACCAAATTATGTAAGTGTGGGAGAATTTTCAAAGGAATTGGAGGTGTGAATCATATTTTGTAAAATCTT
This sequence comes from Ulota crispa, assembly GCA_963920765.1. Taxonomy (NCBI): domain Eukaryota; kingdom Viridiplantae; phylum Streptophyta; class Bryopsida; order Orthotrichales; family Orthotrichaceae; genus Ulota; species Ulota crispa. Next base: position 30,749,935 of record OY987242.1, read on the forward strand.
GCAATGTTGTAAGGTCATGAAATTTGCATATACACTAGGCAAAATTGGAGGATTTATGTATAATTTAGAAATTTGAATTACTTTTATCCAAATGGTGAAAACCAAGGAATATTAATCTACTACAACTTGGAAAAAACAAAGTCAAAAAGCAAATACACAAAGAGCTCAAAAAAACAAAGCACCAAATTTTACAAGAGGCAAAAGGAATGGAGGTTTGGGAGTCCCATACCTACCCGCAAACTAAAAATTCTCATAACTTTTGTCTCATCAATCAAAATTGAACAATTCCAAGATTTCCACATTAGAGAAAATCTAAAGAACCAATTTCAAATTTTAATTAATGCCAAGATGAAGAAAAAGTTAGATGCCCACGTAGATCTTTGAATTCCTCACCTTCAATGAAAGTTTCAAAAAATCCCAAAAAATAGATTAGGTATAGGTACATGCCCAAAATCCATTTGTCCCTCAAAGGGACAATTGATCCTTTGGGGTTAAAACCTCCCTAAAAGTTGTAAACCTATTATTTAAGGCTCAAAAGTCCACTTCATGTGCTTGTTGTCATTGTAACTTTTTGGAATATGTTACATGGGTGTGTTGAGAGTATGTATGAACATTTTCAAACACATTGGACCTTTTTTTGTGATTGCCCAAATTGCTCAATTTTTAGAAAGGGATGCATGCATTCTTTTTTGACTTTTTGTCATTTTGTTTAATAGTTTAAAAAAAAAAAATGCACTAAAAAGGTACCATTGTGCACAAATTCTATCAAAATTTGGAAGAAGATTTGTTCTTATTTTGGCTTACATTTTTATGCACGAAAGAATTATGCTGCCAAAAAATGTTGATTGGGTCCTTTAGGGGTTAAAGTGCGGAACATTAGTTTGAGCTATAAATATTATCATCTAAAGCATGTAGCATTTGTGTGTGTATCTAATATAAAATGGGAATTGCTAAAGCCACACCCAAAATTGCTAACGCCACACCCCCTAGGTGTGCGTTGAGCATGAAATGTAAGAACTTAATGCAGGTTTTATTTGATTTAGGTTAAAACATTTGCTTCATTTTTATCATTCTAAGGTTGTATTCAAAAAATAAGGGGGTGTTTGAATTTGAAATTTGAAATAAAGGACACTTGAATTACTTAAAGCAAAATTACATTAAAAACAACAACAATAATGCAATAAAATTTAAACAAAAATATGTATTTTTTCTTCTTTCATTCAAGGAGGTGGTAATGACAGGATTGAATGAATGATGGACCACTTGAATATATTTTTTAAAGCACTAAGCTCTCAAATTATGTGCTAACATGGGTGTGGCGTTAGCAATTTTGGGTATGGCTTTAGCAATTCCCTATAAAATTCTAGAGGGTTATATGTAAACTAGATATTTTGGTGAATATCAATATTGTACTTGCAAGTAAATTTGGTTTCTCCAAGTTTATTTGACTATCACATTTCCTTTCTTTAATTTCTTGAAAGTCCACGTTTCAAAGCATAATTTCTAATACATTTTTTTGATTAATTTCTCAAAAGATCATGAAATGAACTAGAAGAACACAAATAATCTGAATGGTGGCTTCTACATGCACTAAGCTTGGATTATGTATTCTTTCATAGTAACTATTTTGGAAAACATTCTCATATGGCCATATTGTAGCAAGTTGTGTTTGTAGTTCTTTGGAACGCCACTCCTTGTGAGATAGGTTTTTCTATTCAAATTTGCGTTTATTCATTGTACAGCATAGTTTGACTCTTGAAATGTTGAAGCACTAATGAGAGTTGCAATGGCAAAGTATCAAATTAAACCCAACATCTTCAAAATTTAGTGGAAAAAAGAGTTGTGTCACAAAGGGGTGTTACTTTTAGAATATATTTTGTGTTCAGTGGTTTTTGTTGATTCCATATGTAAGGCAAATCTAAAATCCATTTATAAATGTTATTTATGCAAGCTATGTTAGTTGATGTGTTTTTTGTTTGAATTTAAAAATTACAAGTGCAATTAAAATATTTATAGAAGAAAAAGACCTACTAGCAAAGTTTGTTGAAGTTGACAACTGAAAACATCCTAATATGAAGAAGGTAGCCAGCACAAATGTTTCAATAACTTCATCCGTGCCACATCAATAGTGGGTGTCAAACCTGGCTATTTCCTGCCGAACAAGTTTGGGTGGGTCCACTCCACAACTCAAAAACTTTTTGAAGTTATAAGGCATGATAACTTCATCACCCACCTGTAGAGGTGGTTGAAAACTTAAACTAATTATGGCCTCTCTTTATAAAAGTTATCAAGTGCTCTTGTAGCTCTCTTCTATAGGGAGATTGACAAATTGTGATACTAAAGAGGGAGACTGTGATACTAAATAGGGAGATTGTGATACTAAAGAGGGAGGGTGTGATACTAAAGAGGGAATGTGTGACATTAAAGAGGTTAGGGTGTGATATTACAAAGGTAATTGAGATTTTAGTAGTATGATTAGTAATAGCACTAACCTCTTTAATGTCACACCCTCCTTCTTTAATATGACACCCTCCCTCTTTAATATGACACCCTCCCTCTTTAATATGACACCCTCCCTCTTTAATATGACACCCTCCCTCTTTAATATGACACCCTCCCTCTTTAATATCACACCCTCCCTCTTTAGTATCACACATCAATATTTGTAACATTATCCCATATTTAAGTTATGAAGACTTATTCAAAATTTTATCAAGTAGTTTGTGAAGCTTTGCAAGGGCCATAACTTTGGAGAATTCAGTTTAGCCACCACCCCATAACTTTATTAAAAAATTGGGAAAAAATTATCCTAAAACCTTGAAAAATGCCAGGTTTGACACTAGGATTGTCTAAACCGATGTGACATTGGGTTTTCACGTCTGGATGTCATGACGCATCCGTCCTGACATGTCCGGATGCGGCAGGATCCGTTTGCAATGCTAACGGGCTGTCCAGGCCGTGGATGAAGTCCGTCAACGAGATCATCGACTAGACAACGAGACTGTCTATTGGGCGCACGATTTGTTGACTAGACGCACGGCCCGTCGACTGGGTGCTGAGTCCGTTGACTGAACGCATAGTCCGTTGATTGGAGGCACGAGCCGTCAACTGGATGGCCCGTTGACATTTCCAGTCCATTGGACAAGACTGGCTGTCCACAAAAGTTTTAAGGCTTAGGGACCATAAGAAGGACTTTCTTGTATTGAAGGTCACTTGTCCTTGTTCATCTTTGCTCCTATGACTTGGTTGGGTTACAACTAGTGCACTAGAGGGAAGTCCAAGGAGGGTGTGTGTGGGGAGCACTTGTTGTGAGAGCAACAAGTGTTGTTTTTTTATCACATTTCATTTAGAATACCAATCTTGCTCTCTCCTTTGCAAAGTTAGGTAGAAGAACAAGTAGTGGCAATGGGAGGGAGGAGGACTCAGTGGGATCCATGGTACACGCAATGACCAAATGGGAAAAGTGCATGCAATTATTGCAGGACTTTGATAAATTATTGAAAAGATTGCTTGCTTTTCCATTTGGGGTACAAAGGAAATAATAACTTCCTTGGCGTGAGGTCTTGCAACAAAGTTGCTGCAACTGTGAAGGCCATGTTTTTCAATTGTGGAGGAAATGTACTTGTTGTCTCTTTGGGCGAAACTGAAAATAATGTGGAAGTGACATCGCCGTCAACAACTCCAGCAAGTGCGGTACAAGGGGAGCGGCAGCATACTACTTCAGTCTCAGCAAATGACGGTGCGGAACCATACGAGGGACAATGCTCCTAAGTACAATCGTCAGAGGCATCTGGCCCTAGTTTAGCTCCCAGTTGACCTTTGAGGCAATTTTCTGTACAAAAAGGAATGAACTCTTCAAAGAAGCAGTTGCTAGACAAGAAATGGGCTAAGTTTTTTTTATGAAGCTCACATATCATTCAATGTAGCAAAGCACCCTGCTTTTGTCAATGCAGTGAGATCAACATCAGAGGTGAAAGTTTTGTACAAACCTCTAGCTTACCATGCACTTTGTACAAAGCTCCTGGAATCTGCAAAGGACAAAGTGGTAGCAACGGTGGTAGAGAAGACAAGGGGACCAATCCATAAGTATGGTGTGACAATATGCTCTGATGGATGGGACAATGTCTCACATTGGCCATTGATCAATATCATGTTTGCATGTACAAGCGGAGAGGTATTTTTTGGATTGGTAGATACCACAGGTGAAAGCAAAGATGCTACCTATGTGGCTAATTGTATGCTTGATTTCATCAAAGAGGTGGAGGGTCAGAACGTAGTACAGGTTTGTACAGACAATGCAGGGAGCATGCGTGCTGCCTCTGCTCAAATAATTGGATGATTTCCATACATTTACTTCTAAGGTTGTGCAGCGCATGTGCTGGACCTTTTACTTGAGGATTGGGGAAAACAAGATTGGATAACTAGCATTGTGGGAAAAGCAAGGGTAATTGTGAATTACATTTGCAGGCATCACATGCCACTCACAATCTTTCGTCGGCATTCTCCCAATCATATGCTAAAAAATCCAAATGAGACTCGCTTTGCAACCATGTTCTTCATAATTGAGCGGCTGGTAGAAGTAAAGGAGGCTATGGAATTGACTATCCATGATCCGCAATGGAATGAGTACATGAGGAAATTGACAATAGACAAAACGCGAAAAAATGCAGACTTTATTCGACGACGTGTGCAATGAGCTGCCTTTTGGAGGTCATGTTTGAACTTTGTGCGCATGGTGGAGCCTGTCATGGTTGCCCTTTGAGAGTTTGATGGCAAGCGTTCGTGTATGGGGAAGGCATGGCTTGTGATGAAGAATGGGAGAAGACGGTTTTATCTTTCAAGGATCCACCATTTTCTTTACCAGCTCATTACGCAAATTGCACTGAAGACAAATTTTACGCAAGGTGGGATATGATGAGAACAGATCTGCATTACGCAAGTGCTCTATTGAATCCCTTTTTACTTGATGAAGTCATGCTAATGGACCACAATGAAGCAAAATATGCCATATTGAGAGTATTACGCAGAATGTCAGTTGGAGATCGAGCGTTTGCCTCAGCTTTGTCTGAGTTCCAAGCTTTCTAAGAGGGGTGAGGCCAATTGGCTGGACTCCCAGGGTTCACACTTTAAATTTGGAGCCCCATGAATGGTGGGATCTTCTTGGAGCGGGTGCTCATACTCTTGCACCGATTGCCAAAAGGATCCTTGCACAAGTATGCTCTGCATCATCATGCAAACGCAATTGGAGCTTGTACTCCTTAGTTCACAACAAGGCCCACAATAGATTGACATCAGAACGTGCAAAGCAATTGGTTTATATTTATACAAATTCCAGGACTCTGAAGAACAGGGCTGCAGCTGATCCAACAAGGTGGTACACTGAAAATATGATATCAAAAGACTCCATGACAGAAGAATCTGATGGTTTGGACCGTGGATCTGTTCTCTCTAATCCCGATGATGACAACTCCAATGAAGGCGATGACCCATTTTGTACCTACAGTGGGGGGCAGGAAAGGCATACCCTAATTGACGAGTCTGTATTTGACTTCAATGAAGGGGATATTATTGGCAATGGCCATGAGGGACTCAAACAAAGACCACCGCATATTCCACATGCATGGGCTGCTGTACCAAGCAAGAGAAATACAGAGGATGACATTGTGGCAGAAACTCAACTAATTCTAGTCACTCATGACAACGAGTGGCCACTTTAACATTACCAGGTGGTATTCAAGTTCAAAGAGAATGCAAACATGATGAGTTTGTACCACCAGCATTGCCTACTAAAAATGCTCATACAGAAGGGCCCTTTTGTATCCATGCGGTGGATATGCCCCCTCCACACAAAGTCTCAATTGGAGTGTGATACAAAACGCCCATATTGGACAATCCACCAATTCAAAATTTGTCAAGGCCGTCTTCTTCCGAGGTTCATCCTGTTGCACTGTCTTTGTCAATAGGCACACGGTTGACTAATCTCTTTCCAACTCTAAATATGCCAAAACGTAGGACTTCAAACCGGGCTTCATCACGCCTAGCTGTACGTCTAAACAATCCATCTAAGCATCCTCATCAACAAGGTACTACTAATGAACATGTGAGTAAAAGAGGATGGCAAAGGTTGCAAAGAGAACATGCGGCAGTCCAACCATTTGACTTTGTAGGGATGCCCAATACAGACGAAAAGATGGATGCAACCAAGCAAAGACCTATTCGGACAGTGTTCTCCATTGTTTGTCCTTCTCCTTTTACTAACCCCGTCTCCCTTCCTGACGCATCAAGTCCAAGTGGCAGTGCTAGATCCAATGATGATGATGATTCCAAATCCGTTGGGGCTATATCTAGTGACTTGGGCGAGGTTCCAGGAGATAGTGATTATAGAGTGCCGCGACAAATTCCAATACTTGGACTTGGCAAAAATCAAACTACTACCACATAGGATAATGTAGTTATTTCTAGGCGCAACCTTAGACACGGAAATTGTTGAGTGATTCTATGCGGAAGAGAACAACGTCTTCATGTTCTCAAGTGCAAGGGTTTAGGGTGCTCATTGTTCATCACTCTACATGCCAATTTTGGCATCATTATGAATAATTATTCTTGCTTCTTTCACTCTCATAGTCTCATGAAGTGACAAAGGATGTGCGTAATTATCTTTTACATCCTTTTGCACATTATGTCCATGTGTTTTTATACTAGTCCATAATAGATCTTTTTCCCTAAAATTTAGAACAAACATTGCTTCTGCAATATTTCATTCTTTGCATAAGGGACAGTGGGTTGAAATTTGTAGTGCTTCATTTCATTTGGGCTTGTGGGGTACTCATAAAATGTAGAGGCAGTTTTGGATTTAGGGTTTAGGGTTTAACCCTCTAAAGGACCATACTTTTCTCCACGTCAACATCAATGCAAAATGCCACTTCTAGAAGGTTTAGGGTTTAGGGTTTAGGGATTAGGAAAATGCGGCTAAAAGGTCTTTGCCCAAGGTTTAGGGTCTACAACAATTCATTGTGGGGATGAGCTCTTTCCAAATGGTACAGAGTGACACATTTTAATTTAAAGTAACAAAGAATATAATCTGTGATGACCACATAATTCATGCACTCATACGCCTTTTACCTTGATTTTTTAAGGTTCAGGGGTTGCAATATGATCTCTCCATGTACGACATCAATTTAGGGTATAGGGATTTAGGGTCTATGTACTTTACAGTACTCAGATTCATGGATTTTAAAACAATTGAAAATTTGTAACCATACATACGACAGTCGACAAATGGGAAAATTAGTGAGTAGATACAGGTTTAGGGTTTATGAAATCACTAAATGGATAAGCATTTAATTATTGAAATGAAATATACTAATCCAAAATTCCGGACAATTACAAATTTGTGATACTCAATCTACTTAATTTGATTTAATTGATTTCCCAAAATACATAAAACCAAATTAAACCAAATGGCTTCTATGATTATTTTAGAGTGTACAACCCCTCATTGACCATAAACAAAAACTACCAAAAATGCTAAAACCTTCACCTCATCAATTGAAATTTAATAACTCTAAGTTTTTCTTTTACAGATCACTTTGAATGCCAGATTAAAATTCTAATATTGGAACAATATACATTACAAAGAATTTGACCAATTGGATTCAAGGTTTAGGATACACTTGTACACGCAATCTTAAGCAAATGTCCCTAAGTAACTAAGATCATACATAACTTTATTATTAAATGACGGAAATAACATATAACTGCATGCCCACATAGGTCTTTGCTTCCCCAACCTTTAGTAAAGCTCTCAAAAAATCATAGGTAATAGTTCACAAATACATACATTTCCAAAGGCCAAAGCAATAAAGTCCAGCCTTTCCCCCAAATAGACAACTGTCTTTCAAGAGTTTAGGGTTAGTTTGAAAAAGATCAAAGCACATGTTGTACTTCTAATAATTTTGTTGAATCTTGCATATTACCATACAAACTTCAATCCTTTGAGGTACACTTTACAGTTGGAATAAATTGAATGACATGCCACAAAACAGTTAATTACAAACATCTTGAAAAGGATCAACAAAACATTTATTTATTTATATAAAAAGAAACATAGAGAATGTTACATTCCTAGAAGAATGCAAGCATTGTTACACATCTATTTTGCCACTATTATAATGGAGTAATAGATCCTAGTGCTACGTAGTGCAACCCAAAATTTGCACTTGAATTGTAATATACTAATACCTAGCCTTCATTCCTTGCTTCTTTGTCCTTTAATTCTTGTTCTTTTCAGGTTTTGCAGTAGGAACCCACAGGTGGTGTCCAATTTGTTGGAGCCCTACTAAGTTGTTGCACGACATGTGTCACTAAGCGTTGTTGCAGTGGATCCTCCTTGCACAATTCCCCCAATATTTTGTGGAACATCGTAAATGCAGTATTATCAAGAATCATCTCTTCATTTCCTCTGTCTTCCTTCCATACCTTTGCTGCAATTTTTCCTACGGCATATCCATTTGTGTGTATACCTAAACATGGTGGCTTCACCACCCTAGTGGGAGATACAAAAGGCTCTGCCCCTCCGGTCAAGTACATCAATTCCAATGCCACCCACCAACATTTTTTTCTTGTTGCCTGCAACTGTCTAAGGTCTTGGAATTGGTACAACAAAGGGGTTATTTCATTCAGGCAACTTCCCATTCCCCAATTGCATAGCCCAATCCACACAGTTCTTCCATCATTGTTTGGAAAGTGTAGCATGATGTTATCTGGCGTGATGTCGTTGTATAGTACCAAATGTTGCTGCACTGCCTCGACGATGCAAATCAACGTCCACGCAAGCACAGTGCGGTTGCGTCTGTATGCCATGATTCATTTGGCTTCTTCCATCACTTGTGGAGTTGCGTGATATGCAAGCTCTCCAATTTCTTCATAATCTTTGTTCATGCGATCCAAATGAAACATGGCACCCAGGGTACCTCTGTTCCACCACTGTGAATAACATTCCATAGTTGTGTCATTCACAGCAAAGAATTTGATGACTCTTGGATGCTTGCAAGGACAAACCAATGCCTCAATGGACAACTTCTCCCTAGCCTTTTTCAAATCATCAACATGCAAAGATGTCTTTCTCACTAATTCCATTGTACCAGGAATATGTTTACAAATTTGGAGGGTGACTCTAAACACCCATCCATGCCCCCCTTGTTTGTTTTTGCTAGAATAGGCATTCACCACCACCCTTTGCTCAAGGAACACCACCCCTCTTGCTACCCCTTGACCTATGGCCAAGTTTTGACTCTTTTGAAACCATGGAGCATAGCAAATATTGCTTGAGGAGAATGCATGGATTGCATCGGGCCACTAGTGTACCTTCTTGTGCAGCAGCTTCAACGCTCTTGCCTTTGGCTCATCATCCCGTTTGAAGCCCTTTGTGTTGTCGGCGACTTGGGCCAGGTTGAAGATACAAGTCTGCACTTGATCATCTAGCCATTTCTGGAAGTTCACCTTTGTCCGGTCCTCCAGCCGCTCGTCCTTGTTCATCGCTAGCCAGAACAAGTGGTGGAGTTTTTTCTTGACAATATCCATTCCTTGCATTTTGTGCAAGATGTATGCCATATTCAATTGCAAGGTGGAATACTGCTCAAAAAAATTCATTGCCACTTCTTGCAACCTCCTTGTTGCAATCTTCCTTGGATGCTCTTTGAGGTTTGTAGCTTTGTGCCTCTTTTGTTGCTTTTGTTTCTTCCCCTTCAAAGATTCCCTAGCACCCACAGGATTGACCCTATTTGGTCCTCCAACCACGGCCTCTAAAACGCCATCTATTGACTTTGGAGATATTTGCACACCTAGATCCCTAATGCCTATGAACCAAGCATCCACCTTCTCCTTTGAAAAATCATGCCCTACCATCGAAATATAAATGAAGTATAAAGAAGAAAGGATTTAGGGTTTAGGGTTTGCAGAATTTGCGAAACTCCCCCTCCCTCCTTCACCCAAGCCCCTACTCAGTACCCAAGCACCTACGCTCCCAAGCAAAGAGTGAAGACAATCCAGGACAAGGAAGCATTGTCAAAGCAAGAGGGACTCATGCAAATTGAACCAAAAGGAACGTATAAGTACGCAATTCTTGTGGACAGGCAGGATGTCGAGGGGACAGGTAGTCCATCGAAGGGACAGGCAGTCCGTCAAGGAGACGAGTAGTCCGTCAAAGGGATGGGCAGTACGTCGAGGGGACAAGCACTTCGTCTTCATGAGATGGCTAGCCGTCAAAGGGACGAGCAGTCCGTCCTAAGGAGACGGATGGCCATCAAAGGGACAGGCAGTCTGTCCTCAAGAAACGGTTGGCCGTCCAGGCGACGGGCAAGCAAATAAGGCAATGGGCGGGCCATCTTTGAGACGTGCATGCCAACAAGGCAATTGGAGGGGGGTGTCTAGGTGATGGGCTGTTTGTCCAAACAATGGGCTCGCCGTCCAAGCGACGGACAGGCTGTCCAGACGACGGTTCAGTCCGTCGTGGAGGCCGTCCGGGGAATGGATGTGGAAGCAGTCCAATGAGTGGGCAGGCCGTCCATTAGATACCCTGCAAAGACGGTTGGAGCGACCAGGGGTCAGAGTATCCGTGGAAATTCCCTCTAGATTGCAACTCTAAAGGAATTTGTACACGCGTTGCCCTGGCTGCAAGAATTGGCTAGAATTGGGTGAAAACTAACATTTAGTCATTTAATCCCAAGAATATTTCTACAGAACTGACACGCTCATGGAACCCTATGCTCCACTAACCCCTAAATGCCCAAGGCACCCTATTTGGGTGTTTACAAAACTTTGAAGATGAATAAATCCTTACCAAATCACTTTTTTTAGTAATATCTTTCGAGCAGAAGTTGGTTCTGAAGTCTACTTTCAACATCAAAAATTTGATTTAAATAATCAATATTGCTGATTTTTCTACTCAAGATGTTGTACAAAGGTATCCAATGCAATGTTTAGTTTTTTAGTGTTGGAACAACTTGGAAATGAGCCAAAAATACTCTAGAGCTTGGAGAAAAATCCGCATTAGAAATCCATTCAAAAAAGATACAAGAGTATATTTTGAACACTGTAAATTAACTAAAGTTAAACATGTAATAATCTTGAACTTCATATTGTATTGATGATAGTTTGTTTAGATTTGACAAGTGAAATGAGGATTAGGAAAATTCAAGCATCTTTTGCAGAATTGCAGCTTTAACACCCTCACGTTGAAACCTTCTAATCTTTCGAACGACAAGTGATACTGTTGAGTGAAGCTTGGTTGGTTGTTCAATTCCTTGAAAACGTAAAGAAATTAAAAAAGGGCTTGGGCATTTAAGGGGTTAAGGGTTTAAACAACCCAAAGCATCACACTTCTTAGTTAGGGTTCATCATTGACTCCAATTAACCATCTCTAGCGCAAGTTTGAGAAAACCCTAAATTGCAAAGGGAGTCACAATCATGACCCTAAACCCTTACGCTTCTAAATAAAGTTAAAGTGTCGCCGTATTGTAATAACTAATAAGTACATGTAGTTCAAGTTTAAGCCATGTAGCATGTGTTTTTGCTACAAACATATACTTGCCTTCCCATCTTTGAGCATATATGAAATTTTGAACCCTAAGGAGGTCACCAAGGAATTAGGGTCAATTAATTCCACAAAAAGTTGTTTCCTCACTTGTCAGGTCATTCCCCTAGAAGTAGATGTTTCCAATGAGTTTCAAATAACAAAAAGGGCTTGGTCCTCTTGTTGTTGAAGAGTACAAAGTTAGAATTAAATACAAACCCTAAACTATACTAGTAGGGTCTTATCACTTGGAGGCTTGGAGCTTTGAGTGGCAATTTATGTTGGTTGAGGGAACCCGTATGGGACCATTGTCTCTTTGGGGACATGTTGGACTTTGGGCATGTACATATGGCTGAACTATTATGTGTGATTTTTTGAAACATTTGTGGAAGGTGGGAAATTCAAAGATCTATGTGGGAATCTACCTTTTTCTTCAATCTGACATTTCATGAAGAAGATATGCATGAATTTATGAGAATTTAGGGAGGACTTCCCGTCCAGCACTCCGGGCAACCCAAAAACTTCTTTAATTTGTATTTTTATTTAAACTGAAATTTGAAACTTGTTCTTCACATTTTTGTAATAGGTTAGCCGTGAGAAGCTTTGAATCATTCAATTTAAATCAATGACATGGTAGTTATGAGGAGTTTTTGATTGCGGGCCATTCTAGATTCTACACTCTAAAAAAACTTTGAATTTTGAAGTCATTTGTTTTACTAAATTTTCCCTATTTTGGAATAAAAATTAAACCAAAGGAAATAGAATTTTTATTACAACATTACAACCTTCAGGATTTGCATTTTTCATTTCAATAATTAAATGCTAAACAATTTAGTGTTTTTGCTCATTCTCTAATTCTTTTTATTTACTAATTTTTCCCACTTGCTTGTGCTGTATAGTTCAAATTGATTTGAAAATTCTCCCACATATACCTAGATTGATCTCCTACATGGAAAAAAAGAGCGGAACTTGGGATACATCATCTTTTTTGTTATAAGAGTGCATAAAGGCTTGTGATATTTTTGGGTTTAGGGTTTCATATTTTTTTCTTGAAAACAAAAGGGTGTGGTCCTTTAGGGGTTAACATACCCTTTTTATGTATAGTTGTACACGCCGTCCATGAGAACTCAAGACCATCAAAATAGACGGGCCAATGTCCAATGGAGATCAGGGTTTTTTTTTCCTTTTTTAAACAGTGCCAAAGTGGCAATTAAAATGTTATAGTGCTGCTCCATATTTCAACATTCATCCACATATTGGATAGAAAATATCACATTAGCACATGTTACATATCTATAATTTGGTTTTCATTCATTATTTGGCAATTTCATCCAAGTTTTTTTAAATTCTGAATTTTTTCGACGATTTCATCCAAATATTACTGTTTTTCTTCTATAGGATTGGTGCTACTAAAAAAAATAAGTGCAATTTTGCCCCGAATTGCTAAAAAAAGAAACCTTGCTGCGAACAAAGTGAAGGATGGGAGGTTCAGAGGTTGTTGCACTAAAACAATAGGCCGTCAACATTCAATTGTAGCCGTCCAACTGGACAGACCATCCGTCCACCAAGGCTGTCGACAGGTGGCGTAGGTCGTCCAAGCCTTCAATGGTCGTCAAGGAGCAATGGTGGCCGTCAATGATGCTGGCCGGTCCGTCCATGTAGGCCGTCCATGGGCCTGGACGGACTTTGAATTCTGATAATGAAAACACAAGACTAAAGACGGCAGCTCGACCATGTGGACGGAAAACCGACCCTCTAGACGGACTACCAAACCTTTGGACGGACTACCAAGCCTTTGGACGGACTACCAAACCTCTGGACGGAATGCCAAACCTCTGGACGGACCACTGAGGCGACCAACATTCCGCTGAGCCTATCGATGGACTCCCTGTCGATGCGCAGCCTGTTGATTAATGCGGACGGCGTTATGATGGTGGTATGAGGCTGGGGACGGCCCCTCAAACCTATCAACGGGCTGCCGAACCTCTTTGGACGCTCCTTGGAAGCCCTGGCCGTCCATAGAGGGGCGCGTCCGTCCACATGGATGGTCCAGGAGTTTTAATGTTGATTTGACCCCAATTACCAACCTAATTAGCTTGGGTAATTGGAGTGTATAAACTTCCTAAATCCCCTCATAATCGTGCTTCCTCTCTTGAGTTGCTTTGTCTTTGCTTGAGAAAGCTTTGCATTGCAATTCGAGGGGAAGTGTTATACATGTGGCATATGCTTTGCCAAATTTCAGTTGCCTCCATGCAATAGAAGGTAGAGCAATTTGCCATTTGTATCCTCCTATAGACTGTGGTTTTTTACTATGCAGGTAAATAGTATGGCTACCCCAGGCTCCCCAATTCACTCAGGGAATGAAGGTGAATCCCCTAGGAAAAAGAGGGAAAATAGGTCAGAAGTGGATTGGGCTACACTTAGCAATGAGAGGGTTCTGGCAAAGCCAGGCTACAAACAAGAGGTTGAATCCTGGACTAGAATGACATGTCAAGCCTACATTGACTGGGCCCACATAAACTGCCATTGGGATTTTACTAGGAACAAGACACATGTGAAGTCGGGCATGGCTTTAATCAAAAAATGCAAGCACCATGCATTCAAGAAGAGGTTGACTAAGGTTTCATTGGCACTTTGGAGGGAGGTCACAAAGAAGGATGCGACGCTTTCATAATGTCAACTGGCGTACGCAGAAGTTTTCTTGGGAAAGATGTAGATTGGACTACTTACCAAGCCAAGAAACAAAACAACAAGTTTCCAAACAGACTTCGCCACATTCCTACAAATACAGACGTGATATTGGAAAAGGTGGCACATGACATGGAAGACATTCAGCCAATCGTGCAAGAGATCCCAGCACAAGTTTTGGTCCAGAATGTAGCAGATCTACATGAAGCGCAAGATCTGGACGTGGAAGTGGATATTGAGCAACTAGAAGAACATGGAGTTGATGGAGCAAACAACGTAGCAAATGAGGTTGCCATGCCAATAGCAGTGCAACAAAATTTGAACGCAAATGTTTTGTTGCAACAAGAGAATATCATCTTCAATCTAATTCATGGAGCAACAGCTAATGATGAGGAACTCCAACACTTGCACGACTTAGTGTTGACGCTGCGAGCGGAGAAGGACAAAGTAATAAGAGCACATGCAGCGGATGTGGAAGTCCATAGAGTAAGGGTGCAGCGCCTCATGGTTGAGAATGACAGGCTAGCTAGAAGCCACACCACCTTTCTAGCTTGCGGAAGACAATCGAGCATGGACAACATTCCATCGCTAGACGGTGTTGTGGCAAGCGCCACATATGCTGCACATGATAGCCTGGTAACCGCCACTCATGCAAATGAATTTGTGGTGTGGCCTCGTTTATCATTCCCGCCTCAAACTTTTAGGGGTGAAAGTTCAAATGCGGCCGGGGCTGAAGCAATCCAAGCAGTGCAAAATCATAGGGGGCCCATATTTGATGTCAACGCCATGCGTGCACATGCAAAGCAAGTAGAAGTAGAGGTGGCAAGTACAAAGGCAAACATGGAAGAACTAACGAACTTCGTGCGTGCTCTTGAATTTCACTCCGTGGCAATTGAGGATAATGTTGTGGTTTTCACCACATCGAATACAAAGCTGCAACAAAGATTGGACATCTTGAAGCCTCAATTACAAGATTGGTCCAAAGCCCTGAAAGGAAGGGAATGCTGCTATTGTTGCTAAACATTAAGCTTGCATGCAACATTTCAGAGAACAAGGTTTTGCAAATGCAACCGAAGTGAAGAGAGTAGCTGCAAAATTCAATGATGGAGGTCATTGTTATTTTGGCTTGACCTATTGGCCTCGCATTGAAGAGATGTTCTCCAACACATTGCCAACAAACCGCCCAAACACAAGCATTAATTAGAACGTGGATCCGACTTTGCAATTTGAATACAACACTGCACGATGTAGGTATTTGCGCAAAGGCCAAGTATGTGAGCCTTCATTATTGTGGCTTGAAGTTCAAGATTTTGTAAAGGACAGCACGGTATGCATTATGTGTCAAGAGCCTTTTGGCCCCGAGGGCGGATGGAGCCTCAGTACGTGCCTGCACATGTACCATCCTGGGTGTCTCATTGCTCCCATGGTGACGAGAAAGAGATGCGTTACTTGCAGGGCCCCGTTTCATGTCCGGCTCTACAAAATGTTTAGCCTCCAAAACCACATGCCAATTCGCTACAAGCATAACGAAGACAATTTACCAGGGCCAGGCAACATGGTTCATTGGAAGAAAGATTTGTCATGGCTGTGGAAGTGGTCCTTTGACTTCCATCATCTATCAACACAAACTGTGGACGAGGCTATGCGGTTTGAAAGTGTGGAGAGCATCACCAACATCATCACGGGGGTAATTAGAGATGGCGATCGTGAGCGTCGATTGTATGCAGGTCAGCTTGCTGGTGGACATTGGGACACAGTTTGCGACGTCTTTTCACGTGGATCCCACCCACATGGCATACTATATGACAACGAAGGTCACAGTGTGAGATTGATTGCCGTCATGACTTTCAAAGAACAATCAACCTTTGTTGAAGACAATACATTTCACGAGGCTCAATTGTTGAGTTCCATATACAACTACATCCATAATTAGTACGATAGGCTAGTAGTGGCTCTGTTGACCACTTTGCAATCTTAGAATGAGTTGCAAAGGTTTTTGAGAAATGGCGTAGATTTAGCACCAAACTTTATAGATCTAGGAGATGCCTAGATATTATATTTTTAAAGTATTTTTGATATATACTATAGCACAAGGCATTGTAATACAAGGAGATGAGTGATTTTTTTTTGGGAAATGTGTGCAAGTACTCTACATGGATGTAAATATATACAGGAAATTATTCAAATCAAAGATCCAGGAAGGCTTAGCAATTGTTGTTGCACTTGCAACATTAGATATGAAATGAAGCATTTACATTTCACTATGTCTTCTCTACATATTGTACTGTGCATTTGTATTATGGTCACTTGCAAAATATAAGTAAAGTATATTCCTAAACCACAAATCAAAACCCTAAAACCATTCAAATAAATTTTTTTGTGAAAGAACCGCATGATGCGTTTTGGAATGACTACGTGTATTAGAAGCATTTTTCTACATCACCTAGTGACCAAACTAGTTTTTGTACTTTCTTTGTAATTGAATAAAATATAACATGGTGAACCACACCTTTTTCACCCTTATTTACAGATGCAACTAATAGAATATGGTGAAGGACACAGTTTTTCCTACGTTACAAGAAATGCATCATGTGATTATTTGCATACTGAAATAGGGGCCAACATATAGAGACTTTGGTTTCACATTCATGTACATGTGCACAGAGCATAATATTTGTTGTCAAAATGTAAAATCCTAGAATTTAACATTGAATTGTACATTACATATTTACATAAGATAGGACTTGAAACCTCTAAGTTTCAAACTCTATATCACGATACCCAAGTAAATTGTCTAGGGTATGGAAATGCTTACACTCCTAAAATCCTAATGACATTGTGCTAAACCCCCTAAATCAAAACATCTAAAACAATTCAAAGTACATAAAACATATTGGTAATTTTTGTTCGTAATATTTTTTTTAATGGCAAAGTTTACAATTTGGTTTTTTGTAGACACTAGCGAGGCTTGAACCCACATCTAAGTTTTGACCATAACAAGAGTTTTAAATAGAAGGAGAAGTTAGAAGTTATAACTAAAAGAGATTTAGATATAAAGCAAAACTTGAGTTGCAACAATATATGTTATATATAGAGAATTGAGATTGTTATAATCCAAGTAGAATATGTATGTAGAGGTCAAAGCCAATTTTTTTTACTACATATGGTTTATGTAAACCGTATTTGCTTTTCTCTTGTAAATTCTAAGTGATGAAATGAAGTTTAGAAAAATTAGTTGGAGGCCTAAACAAACTACAGTAGTCAATAGCCATGTTCTTTTGGTTTATTGTTCCTTCAAAAGAAATACTTAAGTATGCTGGAATGGCCTCCACACTTGGAAAAAAATGACAAGAATACAACAGTGACATTTAAAACACAAATGCAATTTTAAATCTCCCTTAGACATCTATGCTAAAATGTGGTATGTTGGTGAAGGCTTAACGGCCCTCAGCCTGGTAACGAGGAGGTCATTGGTTTAGACCCTTGACGTTGCAATTATTTAGAACTTGTTATTCATGCCTATAACTTTTAATTAAAGCAGAGTAATATGGAAAAAAATGGTGACGGTGAAATTCAACTGCAATGGCAAACTTTTCTTTATTTTGTGTTTCTTCAAAAAAAATAATGTAGCCCCTAAAGGACCATTGTCCCGTTAGGAAACAAATGGGATTTTGGGCATGTTCCTAACTTCCTATGGCTAAAGCACTTTGCATGATTTTATGAAACTTTTACTGAAGGTCAAAAAGTCAAAGATCTACGTGGAATTCCCATTTTTCCTTCATTCCAATTGTTATTCAAGATGTTAAAAATTAAAACCTATGAAATGTTGCTCCTTGGGCAACCAAAAACTTCTTTTAATTTTTTTCTTTTTCAAATAAAAATCTGAAATAGGTTCTTTAGACTTATATAGATTTGGGGAGCTTTGAATCATTCAATTTTGATTGATTACATTAAAATTGTAGAAGTTTTAGTTTGCGGGTAGGTGTGGTTGTGCTTTGAAAAAATAACTTATGAACTATTGAATTTCATTTTTGAATGCAAATTTAATATTAAACCCTAAAAAATATATTGGAAAATGGAAAGGGACCAAAGGGTGAAGATTGCTTGGTACTTGCTAGGACAACCTCACCATTGGGATTATTGTGATTCAATTCCATTGCTAGGTAATAAATAATATAACATTTTATTCAATCTAAAACCGTCTTCTATTTAATTTATTTTCAATAATAAAAATTAAGTATTTTTTGTTTTGGTTTTTTTCCAAAGACTCTCAACTCAAATCCCCACCGTAAAAAAATAAACCTCAAAACCCCATGGTGCAAAAATTTGATGTTAAAAAAACTCAAAGTCAAATAATCTTGTTGTGCAAGGTGCAAAAAAGCTTGTTTTTTTATCCTTTAAATGTTAAAATCTTGCAATTTGTGCGGTCAAAGTTTTTAAGTTTTGAGTGACACATTTTTATACAAGTCTAGGACAAGATCCTACGGTCAGATATGCCTAAACACTAATCTTCAAACTTTTTTACCCTTTCTTGTAGAAGTGACAGGTTTGAGTATCTTTTGAAAAATTAAAGGCCATAGTCCTTCAAGGCTTAGTCATTGAAATAGCCTTCAAACTTGCAAAATAAAGATAGTATTGTGATTTACAATACAAGTACAGTATTAATTTGCTATTGGACATTTGGCCTAGCACGTGGTGTGTTGCTGAAGGCCCATGGGCTGGTATCCAGGGGATCTGGGGTTCAAGTCCTCTGGGCAACAAATGACCACGATTGTGGGTGAGGTCTTGTCAAGATATACTGGTCCTTGGTTTCAACGCATGGTTCTCATGCAGACCTATCCAAATGTGGTTGAATTTCACAACCACATCTGGATAAGCTTGCATGTGGACCATTTGTTGATATTGAGGAGCTATATATGCCGATAAGATTTTGGCCCCAACCAAGGTCATCCATCCATTGACTGCAACTGCAAAGAACTGTTACATTAGCACTAGCCAACACAGTCTGATGTGCAAACTTTTTGCATTTTCTACCCTTTCATTAGTATAACTTTTTACTTAAGAATTGAATCTAAAAAAAATTGTCGGAGGCAATACTAAACTACATTAGCCAGCTTTTCTCCATTCAAAGATTCTTGAAAACAAATACTTTAGTTTATTGAAATAGCCTCAAAACTTCAAAACTTGCAAAATAAAGGTAGTATTGTGATTTACAATACAAGTACAGTATTAATTCTCTATTGGACATCTAGCCTAGCACATAGTGGGTTGGTGAAGGCCCATGGGCTGATAACCAGGAGGTCTTGGGTTCAACTCCTTGCCCTTGCAATTCCTTGCAAGGGGGAGGACTAGAGGAGGTTCCGGTGTGGCAAAATCGTGTCAACATGTGCATCATGCAAGTACAGCCCGTTCAAGGTCCGCATTCACATGCTTGTAGTACGTTGATGCATACCTTGAAGAGGTTGTACTTTCAAGTTTCCTATGTCTTTGCAATCCGGCCCTAAACCCTAAACCATCCAGTAATTGCAGCTCCTCACATTAGCACCGGCCAACACAATCTTTTATATTTTCTTGGATTTCATGATCTCAAGTGCAAAGTAACTCGTAGGCAATAGCATATTGATTTCTTGCGTGAACTTACCCGCGAACTTGTTCGTCTTTTAATTGTAGCTATCAAATCACTCACAAAAGCTGTTGGCCTTGATGGATAGACTTGGTCGATTGTAGTTAACATGCAATCATGGTTGTAGGCAAAAGATTGCACATATCAGCAATAATAGGTCTGCATTCACATACTAGCAATTCTAGCTGGCTTTTGCATGTTGGGGTGGATTTAGAATTTGTAGCATTGTGCCCCATGTAATTGAGCTGGGACTTGGGAGGATCATGTGGTTGAATCGCCTAGTGGAAGGAGTCTCCTAAAACCTCTTTCATGTCCCCTCAAGACTTTGCAAATTTACCCTAAACCATCATATTTTACCCTATTTCTTAGGCCTATTTCTCTAGGAGGAGAGGTGATTTGGGTTTTCATTTTATTCCTAAGTCGTCATTGTAAATCGGTTTATCCCTTTTGTTCAGTGTGTTTGGTTGCTGACCCCACAGCACGCGATTAGTTGCCAGATTGCCTACCCGCAACTTGATTGACAACCACTTCAAACATCCAACAATGAATCAACATACTACTATAATGAGAAAAGCTTCCCTCACAAACCACACCTCCTGCACTAGTTGTTGTGGATCATTGTAGAGGAAACGCAAACTCGATGCAACCAATAACAATTGCAAATTTGAAATAACGTGGCCTCTATGGCGCTCTAAATTTGCCGGATCTACTTCTTTGTGTTCTTCTCCGTGCCTGGCGTCAGCAAACAACAAATTGCCAGAGGCGTGTTGACTGCAAATTTAGTTGGAAGCGCGCTTGTATTCCCACCATTCTACCCAACACTACACTTATATTGTCAAATATTGTTGGCAACACTAATTACAAACCTTGAAACTAAATGTCAACAAAATGTTGCCAACACTAAATGTGAACGTATATACTAATTGTTAATTTTTGTAAACTTTGGGAGTAATTTTTATGTACAAGGTTACATTTAGTGTTTGAATTTGATTTTGGTAAAGATTTAGTCAACAATTTTATTCAAGAAGTTATGCATGAATTTTATAAGGTGTTGAAGCAGGCCGTCCACTTGGCCGTCCGTC
Organism: Ulota crispa; assembly: GCA_963920765.1. NCBI lineage: Eukaryota > Viridiplantae > Streptophyta > Bryopsida > Orthotrichales > Orthotrichaceae > Ulota > Ulota crispa. Next base: position 30,770,900 of record OY987242.1, read on the forward strand.
TGGCCGTCCAACCAGGTCGTCCACTAGGATGTCAAACAAGGCCGTCTACTAGGGCGTCAAACGAGGCCGTCCATGAGGGCATCAGACGAGGCCGTCCACGAGGGCATCAAACGAGGCCGTCCATGTGGCCGTCCACGTGGCTGTCCCCTAAACCGTCAAACTAGGCCGTCCATCTGGCCGTCTAAGAATGTCATCACACTAGGCCCTCCATCTCGCCGTCTAACCAAGATGTCCATCTGGCCATCAGACCAAGCCGTCCATTTGGCCGTCCATCTAGGCATCCATATCAACAGTCAACGTGGAGTCTCAGATTGTAAACCTGTCCGTCTAACGAGGTTTATGGATGACTGAAGCCATCCAACGCGTGCATTGCAAAGTCTGTCCAATGGATTTCGCAACCGTTGTCAACCGTTCTGTCGATAGATTCATCTGTCCATTGCTATTTTTCTTCCACTTTTGAAAGTCTGTTGACAAATTTCATCCTGACAGCACCGGGGTTGGATCTTGACGCCTAGACGGACATCCAGTCGTCCGGACGTGACGTGACGGGGACAACCTTGTTTGACACCCAGTAATGAGGTGATCAGCAACAATGTTGAGGAAGATTTTGATTTTCCTTAACAAAAATTCCTAAACTTCTCAATTTCAACCAATTTTTCAATGCATGCACTAAATATTGTCTATGTCCATACATTATAAATAGAAGGTTTTTTACAAATTTAGCCAATTTTTAATTAGTTGATTCAAGTTTCAACCAATTTATTTGACATTTTATTCAATCGACTTCAGTGTTCAAGAATTGTTTTGGACTTTACTAGCTAAAAATTGGCATTTTTTGTAATCAATTAGTTTCTTGCCAAACTATGCCGGATATTTTTCTAAAATTACATAGTAATATACCATGTTGAGAATTTTTAGTAAAATTTAACTGGCTTTTTTGCCAGCAATTTCGAAATGTAACCAATTTTTTTCCCAATTCCATTGACTAACAATGAACTAGCAGCTAGTTTTTCTCGCACATTGATCAACTTTCTACTTATTTTTGAATCTCCTTGCTCAGTAGTCATGAGTTCAAATTTGAATATTGTTTGTGCTTATCACCATTGCACATCATACTATTAGGGGGTTTCAAATATGCCATTCAGCACCAAAATCATTCACGTGAATAAGATTTGTGAAAAACGTGGGCAAGTCACTCCGTGAACGAGGCATGACGACCTCCTGGAGATTGTCATAGCGTATTCACTAGTAAACAAAAACTTGTTCACGACCATTTGTTCATTTTTTTTGAGAGAGATATGAAACCTCCTATTGTATAATGGGATAACATTTAACCTTTATAGTTTAGGAAGGAAGAAAAATTACCTAATAGTTTGATAAAGTATTATTTTGATATCCTCAAATAAAGAGAATGACCTCCAATAATTGCAATAAAATGTTAAATTTAGGGAATAACTAAGTCACACCCAAAATTGCTAAAGCCACACCTTGTGAGCACACAATTTGAGGATTTGATGTTAAGATTCTTGATCCAAGCAATTCATCATTCCTTTAATTATAGCATTACTACCTACTTGAAAGAAAGAAGGACAATTACAAGGTTTTATTAAACCTTAAGTGCACCACTGCTGTTTTTGTTTATGTATTCTTGCTTTACGTAATTCAAAAGTCCAATATTCTCAATTCCAAATTCAAGCACCTCCAAATTTTGGGATTTAGCCATAGGATGATAAAAGTAAAACAAAATTTTTAATCCAATAAATAAATAAAACTCATGATTCATGCTCAAAGCACACCTTGGGGTGTGGCTTTAGTAGTTTTGGGTGTGGCTTTAGTAAGATTAATTTCCTAAATTTATGCAGTGAATGCTTCAAACCATTAAATAATAATTGCACCAGGTTGCTCTGCTTTCATTGCAATAAACTTTGCACAGTTTACGTAACATTCAGTAGCCTGAACAGAGGCCGCCTTTCCCTCTCTTCAAGTATCATCCATGAACTTCTTCCTGACACAAAAAAATTTAAAAAAATTTAAATTAAATTGACTTAAATTAAATTTTTTTGACATGGCTGGCCCCCACATTGATGTCTGTGCACTGAACTGAGCTTCTCTTTCATAGACTCTCTGACAAATTCAGCCAAGTGTCTTCTTAGCTATTGATGGGTATGGAATATTCCACACTCTTCAGCTGGAGGGAGGGCAGGCCTGCTGAGTGCTACTGAATGTTATGTATCATGTCATGTAGAAATCCCAAATATAACGGGGCTGAAAATTTGCTGCTGAATGTGCTAAGGGCATCCCCAATCCAACTATCGAGAGTTAATCAGGCTTAACTAAAAATTAGGACTTCAATGCAACAGGTATTTGCAATTGTATTTTTTAGGCCTCCCTGCGTAAGAGCCCCTCCTCTGCATATTTGGCCATTTGGGAGAGTCCTGCATATCACTCCAGCTCTAACTCTGACGCAATTTTAAGCAATTTCATATATTTCTGACATGAATCTCCTCACATGAGCACTTAACAAAGGCATAAACAATTAAAATACTATGTTTAGCGAGTGCAGTAAAGTATGTGCATTGGGAGGTGGTGGATAGGAAAATGGCCTTGCTTTGTAAGAGAGCCGCATTTAAACCCAATCTGACAGCTTTTGTGAAACTTGTATTACGACTAGATTGGGAATGCCCTAAATATTAAAAACCAAACACATTGGTAATCACAAATTTTTTGTTTGGGTAGCAACAAAATCATACTAGACATTGTGATAGAGAAGTTTCAGCCAAATTTAGATACGTTTTGGCAGCTCCAATGCCACATATCATATTGGACCTTCTAACAAGTGGGGATTATATTTGGTAGCTTTATGATTCAATTGGGGTGGGGGGGACATTGGTGGAGTAGGTGTAGACTATACGGTGATTCATGCCGCCATATGAGAATCCACTGTCCCCTGGCTCCGGGATTCCTAGGGTTCGTTCCAAGAGTCGGTTCACTGTTCACACTACGTCCCATGTCTCACCAATCAGATTCGAATCTGATTGGTAAAAGTAGAAGACCAAAAGTTAGGATTTGGTGTTTCACATAATGTCTCAAGTTTCACACTATGTCCCAAGTCTCATGTTTCAATTCTCTATTCTTTTTTTGCTTACATGACAAAAAAAATTTGAAAGTTTTGCTGTCAAAAATAGTGGGATTATAGTGAGGGTTTGGGTCAACCACCATGCTAAACCCAATTTCTAACCCAAGCCCTATCTATATTTTTGCATATAATATTTATGGTTTTCTTTAGTACTTGATTTTGCCCTTAACGCCTAAAAGCCCAAGTGGGCCCTTGGGTGCCAAGTGGGGGGTTGGGCATGTACCTATAGCTAAACTAGTTTGTCTGATTTTCTAAAACTTTTATTGAAGATGGGTAATTCCAAGACCTACATGGAAATCTAATTTTTTCTTCATTTCATCATTTGACAAAGAAGTTATGCAAGAATTTATCAAAACTAGAGGAGGAGGGGCAATTTGGACAAGGTCTCTCCTTTGTAGGTGGGTGTTGACTTCAAAGATAGTGAGCTCTTATGGACACAAGGTGTGGACACTTGTGCAAAGGGAAATGAGTGGAAGGAGCCTATCTTGGGGGACTCTCAACCCTCTGTTAGTAAAATTTGGTACTTTAGTTTTTTGAGTAGTTTGTGTATTTTATTTTTATTGTTTATTTTTTTTCCAAGTTGTAGTGAGCTCAGGTTCCCTTGTTTTCACTATTTGGATTAGTGTAATTCAAGTTTTTGAATTTTGTATAAATCCTCCAATTTCGCCTAGTGTAATTGCAAATTTCATGACCTTCCAGCATTCAAAGTTTTTTTGAAGTATGTTTCACACCTCCAATTGATCTAAAAATTCTTTAGCATATACCTAACTTGGTCTTCTATATGGAGCAATTAAACCTCCACTTTGTGTAGAACAACTTTTTTGCTATAAGAGTAGTCAAAGGCTTCTGAAAATTTTGGGCAAGAAGGAAAAAAAAAATCTCTTCACTTCAAATGTCAATATCTCACTCCTCTCTATTTCAAATGAGTTGAAAACTTCCCCACAAATACCTCTAATAGCAAGATCCTATGGGTAGATTTTCAAAAAAGTACCTTTTTTTTTACCTTTCTACTCATTCCCCTAAAGTGGCAGTTTTTAGTGACTTAAAAAAAAAAAGGCTTGGACCTTTAGGGGTTAATACCCCAATGAACTTGGGACCTTGCATTAAGGTGGAACTTGCAAAAATGCAAAATAGGACCTGGGGCATATCGTGAACCACCCTAAATCTCTCAATTTCCAGAGAACTTGAAACAATCATATAAGGATTCCAGAAGAATTTGGGCTCAACCAACTCCCAAATCTCAACTTCCCTCTGTAAATAAAATCGACTGTGACTACAAAAATTGGCCGCTTGTATTCATCTCCTCTCTTTTCAACTTTTTCCTTCTATTACAACAAAGCTCAACCATTCAGAACTGATTTGGCTAGCGTCTTAATTGTTTATCCCACTACTAGACTCACGTTTCACAAGAATAAACTAAAGAATATAAAATTGTAGCAAATTTTAAAATATTCACAACAAGACTAACATGTGGTAAGAAAGTTTAGTACAAGTTTTGACAATTTGAAACTCAATCACGGCAGCTCTAGATTAGGCTCATGCTATTGTTGTTGATTGAGCCATGTTAGTCTCGTATCTTCTACATGTTCTTCCATCCACCCAAAAATCTTTCACACCTTTGAAAAAATGAAGAGGAAAAAAATTATTTTAGCTAATATCCGCATAAAAAAGGTTTACTTAGGAGATTTTTTTTCCTAAATACTGCGAATGTTGTTTAATTTCTTTGCTTTTTGTTTACTTGTTGATTGCAAAGATTGATTTGCGAACACTAAGGTATAGACTAATTTGCTCCAAACATTGAAAAAAGTGGTCTTGGCAAGGAATTAGGCACAATGCAATTTGCACAAACTTATTAATTTACAAAGGCATAGCAAGAAACCTTTCCTATTGGCATTCAAAACGTTTTTGTTGAGACTTCATTAAATTTGGTATACTAGTAATGTGTTCAATCCATTAGTTGCAACAGGTAACGACAAAGGATGCAAAAAGCTCATGAAAAAAGATGTTATAGGGACCAAGATGCTAACGTAGGTTAGGATTAGGGGGTTTTAAGCTTAAAAGGTTTGAGAGTATAATTATTATATTTTTCAATACCATAGGATAGTTGCAAGAAATACTTCACAGTTTTGTCTCAAAATGCCTCTTTTTGGGTGTAATACTAGTAGTGCTACCAGTACTGTAAGTATTACTTAGCATCCTTGCATTGGAAATCTGAATTGTCCCTCCCATCCCAAATCTATTGGGAACAAGGCATGTGGCATGTCATTTAGGAAAGCCAACAATTAATAATGGCAATTCAATGAATGGATGAGAGAAAAAATTCAAATTCTCAAAAGATGTTAGTGATCAGTGGTACTACGTAGTGCCAATAAATGGAGGGGAGTACTACATAGACATGTGGAGCAGAAATTACCAGAAATTCTAGGCTGCAATGTTTTAATTCTTAGTAATTACAAAAAAACCAAAAAAAAATAAAACAAAAATTGGCCACTTGTGGCCTTGTTGATTGGCTTGAAATGATGAAAGTACTTTTTCTAAGAAGATTTTTGTCAGTCACCTAGGCAGGGAGATAGGATGCCCACTTTGAGAGAACGTGCAAGGCATAAAATTTTGAGATTTGCAAATCCAGTCTACAAATTTGTGTAATGATGCCTCTTGAATCACTACCTTGATTTGTGGCCAAAAATTTACATTTTTGACCCAATGCAATACTAAAAACCCCTAGAACCATTTAGTTAGACATGCAATTGATATTCAATTATAAATAGTAAAATAATTTTTAAAAATATCAAAAAATTATTGAATGTTAGTAACTTTGAAGTTTTCCTTACCTTAAAATTTCATGTCAAAAGGACTTGTTCAGCAAAAGATACAATCCTAATATCACCCGCCCGAAGAAGGGGACGCAATGTAGTACTAGTGTTTCTTGCAATCACCCCATAACAATAATGTCAATTAAACCCCTTTAAATTTTATTAGCCCACTTGGTAATAAAGGGTTTCCCTAGACTACAAGATTTCACTTTAGGGATTTTCTTTATGGAAAACCCTTATAATTTATAAATACCAAATTGTAAACTTCACTAAAATTTTGTAAGTATTATTAAGACACATTCTTAGCCATATAGGAATATTGGCTCAAACGCAATAATTCTAAAATTGTAACAGAATTTTGTAAAACATCCAAATGATGTATACCTAATGGTCTAAACCTCTAACTCCAAAATTACAAGCAATCGCGTCACGAGTGGCATCAGTATTGTAGTTTTTGATCACTTCTTGAATAAGACAGTGCTTGCAAATGTCATTTGTATTGATATAAAAATTCCTGTCTTTTTACTCAAGGGTGTTTGCAAGAATGATATGTACTACATTGTGTCACCCTCACCTATTGCAGCTTGTTTTTTGTTTGTAACTTTTGCAAAAGAAATCATATTGACTTGTCTTTTTAGAGTAATGTGAACATGCAAGTTATTGATGTTCAATGATTTTTAGGTGTTTCTTAACATTATTTTGCTATTTTTAAGCAACCTCAAAAATAGGTGTCTACCTTGGCCATTTTAGGGGTTTTTAGTACTATTTTGGGTCCAAAAAAGCTTTTCTAGGGCTATAAATCAAGGATGTTGTTTATGGAACAAGCTTACATGCATTTGTAAAAGGATTTTGCAAAATTATAAATTCCATGGCATCTACATTGTCTCAACGTGGGCATCCTATCTCCCTTCATTGGCAAAATACAAAGAAATTCCTTAGCAAAGCAATTGTAATAGGTGAATGTGTTTAATGGGTTCTCAAATGGGGATTTTTTATTTTATTTTTTTGAATTTTTTTACTATTTTCTAAAAAGCAAGAAAGAAATTGGCTTTTTGTTGGTAATTTTTGTCCCTCTATTTTTGTGCATAACTTTTAGAATAAATTTTGCTAGATCTGAATTTTCACAAGTATGCTATTTTAAGTGCTTTACACATTGTCCATATTTTATTTTATTTAAAAAAATTATTTCAAAAGCTCATAGTACTACATAGTACTACCAGTCTTAAGGGTGTTCGAGACAAAACTAGCAGGTCATTCTTGCAACTATCCTCAAAGCTCCAAAATAAAGCTAGGCTAAAGAAAGAATTCATCAGCAAAACATGTCATTGTTTCTTACACACCTTTGAACAAGTTTTTGATACTTTAGAGTTAGAAAGTTGGTACTAAAAACTAAAGTATTAGGAGAACATCATTTTTTAGTAGTGTTGTGTTGTATTATAGTTGGATTATATTTGGCAAAGAAAGCTATACGCAATGATAATCAACCATCTAAAACTAAAAATAAATTTTCATTACACATGAATTACTTAATTCAAAATGCAAAACTTATTAAAAAGATATCAAGAGTTTGAGATATTTCTTATGACACTTGATATTTCTTTTATAGATTTATGCATAATAGTTAAAATAATAATAATAATAATAATAATAAACTAATGGTTAGATTTTTGAAGAAAAGCCACTTATATCCAAAGTCCTTTAAAAGAATATATAACAAATGAAGACCAAAGAGATGGTGCCTTTCATTACCATCTACTAATGCTAATAACAAGATAAATGACCTGATTGAACATCTATCTCTAATGAATTAGAAATATTTTACTCTATATTAAGATTGATATTTCTCGAAATTAAAATATACGCTTCAATTGCAGCATCCTCTAGAGAGTATTGAGCACTTAAGGAGATTTAGTTTAAAATTTCCAAAACTACAAGTTACGGAGAATAGAATAAACCAAAATTTCTAAAAAACTTTACTAATGGCTTTCTTATGAAAGTTGTAAATTCTGGACCATGGCCGTAGCTCTTATATATATATATATATATATATATAGGGAATTGTTAATGCAACATCTTAAATTGTTCACGAAACACCCCTTGGAAGCATGAAATGTGATAATTTAGTGCTATTTTTGATTTATTCAAATGGTTCATCATTCATTCAATCACAGCATTACCACCTCTTTGAAAGAAAACAAAACAAATACAAATTTTTGTTGAAATATTATTGCACCAATACTATTTTTTGATGTAGTTTTGCTCTAAGTAACTCAAAAGTCCTATATTTTTAGTTTCAAGTTTAAGCACACTTTTTTTTTGAGTATAGCCTTGGAATGATAAAGGTAAAACAAATCTTTTGATCCAAATTAAAAAACTAGCATAAAAAATCACATTTCATGCTCACAAGGGGATGTCCCATTAGCAACTTAGGGTGTTGTGTCAGCAATTCCCTATATGTATATATATATATATATATATATATATATATATATATATATATATATATATACTAGTTTACATACCAATTGTGCCAACAGAGGCAATAAAAATATCTTTGCAATAAATAAATTTTTGCAATAGCAATCTTATCCCCAAGCCCCTCTATCCTTGTGCTCCTCAATCCTCGTGTCCTCCATCTCCAAGCCCCCATATCTTCGTGTCCCTCCATCCCTAAGTCCCTTTAACCCCATGTCCCCATATCCCCGTGTCCTTGTGTCTTCCTATTCCCATGCCTCCCATCTCTAAGCTTCCATGTCCCCGTGCCCTATATCCCTGTGCTCCCTGTCCTTGTGCCGCCCTATCATTGTGTCCCCATATCTCTGTGCCACCCTATCCTCGTGCCCTCCCCCCATCCCCATGCTTCTCTATCACTATGGCTCCTATCCTTGTGCCCCCTTTTGGCCGAGAGAAAGTTGTGGTGCAACTGGTAGAAACGGTGCAACTGCTAGTGATGGTGCAACTGCTAATGATGGTGCAACTGCTAGTGATGGTGCAACTGCCAGTGACAAATTGTTAACGGCTATGGAAACAAATAAAAGAGAGTGTTGTGGTGTTATTTGCAGTGATTTGTCATACCTTATTGCAACTCTACTTTATTTTACTTTTCATTCAAAATGGAATTCTTTTATGTATATAGAAAGAGATTGAATGTAAATAGTGCAACTTGCTAAACTATTATTTATTGCAACATGCATGGAATGCGACTCATAGTTGCACTCAAACTCTCTCATTTTCATCCAAAATGGGATTGTGGGATTCCTTTATTTATATATATTTATATATATATATATATATAGACACCCAATTTTTTTATAAAATCCATGTCCGCTTGTTATTGTGAGCGCTTGGATCTCCACCCTAAAGAGACAGACAAACACAACCCGGTTCTAAACTACTTCACAATTTTTAGAACTAGCTAGTTAGGGTGATGCATTGTAGATTCTAAGTCTTTGACTTCCAAGCAATGGATCTTCTAACTTTGGTTATTTTAAATTTAAAAAGCATAAGAGATCATACAATAATTGAGGAATGAACCAAGGGTCTAAGCTAGAAGGATTACACACAATAGATTAGGGAATTGCACTAACTGGATGTATGCTAGTGGATGCATCATTTTACTTCATCCGAAAGAGTAGCGTCGCCAATCTGGTTCTACGCGACCTCCATTCTCAGTATTGTTGGCTTTGAATTGTCCCAAAATCTTTATCGACGATCTAAAAATCTCTAATATTTACTATTTTCCTCTAACTGACTAATTTCTCATACTAGTCTTATCCCTTGACACCCTCTCTTATATTGACTCCGTACTTTAGATGAAAAAAAAATTTAAAAAGTCAATTAAAAAGAAGGACAAAACTTTGAATCTCAAATCCCCTAAACTACGTTTGCGGGTGCAAAAAAAACTCTAATAGCTAGCCAATTTTTAAAAGTGTTTTAGATTTTTATGAATTTTGTAGAGTTTAATTTAGGATGGTTGTTTAAAAACTTGCCAAGTAACCCCAATGTGTCTAATGATTTTCTATACCTCTAAGGATCTAAACCAACCTAAAGAAAAAAATTAAACATGGTCAACTTTCCTAGAAGAAGACCAGAATAAATCTAACATCTTTGATCTAATTTCTTAATTTAGGAGAGAAATTTGTAGAATTGAAGAACTCCAGAAAGTAAAAAAGAATAATGGGAAGAAAGAAAGAATACTAAGAAAGACCTACTCAAATTAATCCAAGCTAAAAAAAAATGTAAAGTGGGAATTAACAAATTAATCTCACAAAAGATGGGTCCACTCCCAAGTACTAAAGAAAGAGTGAAGGGAGAGAATAAAAAACAAAGGAGGATGAAAACAGAAAATAAACAAAAAAATGGGTAAAGCTAAAGAAACTGAGAAAAGTGAGGAAATGCATAAAACAAAGGAGTTGGGGGTGACTAGCCCCTAGCTCCTGACCTGGACCTCTATTGCCATGCGTGGGGCCGGGCCGCTGGACCGGTACCGCAGCTTTGTGAATTGGTTGGAAGAGGGGGGGGGTCGCAAGCGCCAATTGCTATATAAATACAGCGGCACCTCATCTTCTTTTGTCAGTGGGTCGGAGTGTTGGTGCCCGTAGCCCGGTTGGAGTGCTAAGCCACTCTGTTGCTATTTGCAATGTCGCGGACTCAAATCCCGCACCTACCTTTTTGCTGCCGTGCACCTTAGGGTGAGGATCTTTGTTGGCTGGCTAGGGTTTGTATACCCCGGCTCTTTCCTCCTTGATACAGCAGCAGTTGGTTGCTAGTCCGGTAGTCGGCTTGCTGTGGTGGGGCATTGTCCTCGCGGCCATAGGATGTGGGTTCAAATCCCCACTTTTGCGTCATTTTGCTGGTCATGACATGCTGAATCGGTCAGACATGGGTTACCACCTACTGATCCGGTCACCAGGGTTGTGCCTTTTCCAGCAGCCTAATAACTCCAGAACTCTGGAGTCTACTACTCCAGCACCTCTTAGTGGATTCAAACCCCAATTTGGACCACAATTTTAGACTAAGACTCTAAATTCTTGAACTTCTACCTTGAACTACTAATTTAAGAGCAAATCTTTACAACTTCTTGCCTTCTTAACTTCTATTTTGACTTTCAAGAGCTTGACACTATACAATCAAAACTCTGATTGGTTTTGACAATAACGATGACTTTGTCATGTTAACCAATAGAGATAGCAACATAATTTAATTAACCTAACCTTACCTTGGAGGAGATCCAGGCTCCACTCTTCTACAAACCTGGAAATCCAATTGCTAGTGCTTTAATTTTGCAATAATTTAGACAAAAAGGCTCTCAATTTCAAACACAAGCTCTCAAATGAAGGATTTGATTTCTCTCAAAAAGTGTAAAGGGTCCAAAGAAATGAAGAATGTGAGGCTCCTTATGTAGAAGAGCCTTGTTCCTTCTTCTATTAATGTCCTACTTCATAATCAACGCATCATTGCGTCATAGACAAGGCGTCATTCTAATTACTTATGCGTCTTACACTAACAACCATAAGGTCCTTACATAACAACTCTAGGTCTAGGTCAAAATCTAACAACCCTATGTCCTCTTTTCTATTTTGAATTTATTAAAATTATAAAAAACCACAAAAATTTGCTGATCTATGTTAACTTTTGGAGAAATGCTCCAAATCTTTTGTGAATGGTGCACTAGCTTCACAATGCCAAAATTAATTGTTTTTCATATAAAAATTTCTTAATTCTGGTTTTTAAGTTATTTTTTACTAAACAGCTATGGATCGGGCAAAACCGCAAAAAATCTAGGGTAAATACTTTTACTTCTAATTTCAAATGTGATTTCACCATGGTCTTCAAAAGCATCATGGGAGTAAAAAAAACTTCCATCTCCCGCTTAATTCGGTTGCTGATGCCGCTTGAAATTGCTATCAACGCCCATTGTTCAATCGCTGTCAGCCACTGAAGATGTTTCTGCAATGAGAATCTCTTGAAACTTATTGGGAACGTCTAGAGCCTTGTCTAATGTGGCCTGGAATTTTGGCGGGATTTTCACTTGCCGGCTTAATTTCTAGGGTTTTTAAACCCTGAATTAGGGGCTTTGACTACTTAGACCGAGGTTCACTACAACTTGGATCAACCCAAGAATTTTCTCGGCACTTCCTATGGAGGTCTTCTAACATTTTTTTATTGGATCTTTAAATGTCAATGGTTGGATTGCGAGAATCCGCTTGTTTGTCCTCCAATGGGCCTTTACGACCGCCAAATCTTTGATAAATGCCTGAATTGGATTCCACAAGTTGCTGCTGATGTTTTAGCATCTTCTTGCACCAAGGTAATCTAACTCTAATAGAGGGGTTATCCCTTGCATTCCATCTGTCCGATTTGGAAATAGTATGGGGTCCATCTGCCCAATTCGGACGTAATATGGAACTTCAAATGAAAGTAGAACCCTACTGAGGTTCTCTAAAAAAGCCCAACTGCCCTATCTGGACACAATGGGGCCTATCTATATGTTTCAGATACAGATATGACTTTGAATAAAAAGTAGAATCTCACCGAGATTCTTTAAAAAGCTCATTGCATGTTTCAGACACAATGTGGCCTATCTGCATGTTTCAGACGCAAATAGGATTTAAAGGTAAAAGTAAAAGCAAAAAGCAAATGGGGATCTAACCAAAATTTTTTCACTGCTCATACAAAGAGTCAGATGGGAGTTTTCCTCCCACTGCCTAAAAAATTATAATTAACAATAAATCTATGCGAAATAGTGTAAATTAGCATAGAGTATATAGTGTACTGCAAGCCAACTACTCTATTTGTTTTTGATTTATTATTTTAATACTTTCTTCCAAAAATCGACCTAAAAGTTAACATCTTTCCCAAAAATTTAACTTGGGAGACATTGGTGTCAATCCAAGGGCTCTCAGTTATCAATGTCTTATGTGTTTTTAATTATTGGTTGATACATACATATTAAAAATATTTGTACGAGTGTAATAAAATCAAAATGGTCTTTTTATTACATCATAGGTGTTAATCTTGTATTCATACAACTTTAGCTCTAAAATAAGGTAGACATATATTTCTTTAACTAGTCCCTAAAGTCAACCCCTACGTTTGAGGTGTTCACCACTCATTGTGAACCCAAAGTGGAGCAGTGCACACTACTTGCACAAGCAAATTTTGCCACATGCATGTCACATGCTAAGCCGATTTGGGAGGGTGGGGATTGGAATTGCCAAATGTGGTTATAAAAACACATTAAAGCAATTTCCAAGTTAGTTTGGAGTTGTTTTTAGGAACCTTTTGAATAGAAAACATTCTACAATATTTTTTCCCACAAAAATTATGTTTCATGATAGCTTGTTAAAATGCTAATTCTACAGATTTTTTTCCAAGATCTTTTTCCTAAATTTTCCAATAATTGACAGTACTTCCAAATCCTTAAATGATTGGGTATGGGTATGTCTACCTTAATGTTGAGATGGCATATTCTTGCATGCTACTTTTTCTTAGATAAACATAATTGCACTAGATTTTTAATATTTTGTACCACAGTATCATAATATTGTAGCTCATATCCAATAATTTTGAATCACAAGGGGTCACTCAGTGTATTCTTTGGAGATCATGTGCAATCAAGTAAATTTTCCACCCCTATTTACCTTTTAATAAAATATGATTTAGCTCCATATCTTTGGATGTTCTTACAAAATTGTTATATCTTTTATGGGAATTTTTTTTGGATTCAAATGAATTAAACAAGACATCCAAATGTGCTATTGAAGATTGCACCAAATTGGTTGAATTCATATTTCAAATATTTATCAAGATTGCGTTTGAATGACAAATTGTATCCAACTTTGGTATACACAAACTATAACCAATCCTTCATTTTTTGGCAATTTAAAAATATTTTTTAAGATATTTTTATCATATAATGAAGGGGGTCAAAATAAAAATTCTAGCTATACAATGTATTTATTTTCTTCCAAATTTTGTAAGTAATTATTTAGAGTAAAGAAATTTTTTAATGATTCACAGTGTAAACTTTCAATATAGAAAAACACATTGTAATTTTCCAAACTATTTCATTGGTTTCTTTCAATATAAAGACAGGGGTCAAAGATTTTGATTGGCCATGTACAAAAAAAATTTGGTAGTGCACCCCCAGTGTTTTGAATAAAAAATGAAACAATCAAATTAGCACCAAAAATGTTGATAATAAAAAAGTAAACATTATTTATTCCTATATGTCACATTTAACTAAATATGGAACACTCAAAGTTCATAACTTATAATTAAAAAAAATTTTGAATTGCAAAATGTTAGTAGATATCTCTAAAACATTATGAGATATTTGTAAAAAATTGAGATATGTACCTAAATCGTAAAATACATACAAAAAATCATGAAATCTATGCAAATCATTGGGACATATAAGAAGGTCTATAATTACATAAATGATCCATATTTACTTGAATGTAACATTCATTGGAGTTGCAAATTTTAGTAATTAAAGTGGTTTATTGATGAATTGTGTGTTATCCTTTTGTAAATATTATTGAATCTCCATATACATATATATATACATATATATATATATATATATATATATATATATATAATATTTTTATATTTGAAGAAAATCTACTTCAATACATGCAACATGCTGACATCAAAAAAATCCATAATGTCATATGACATTGTATTTTTGAAGTGTACAAAATAATGTGACAACTCAAGGAATTAGAAACATATAAAGGTAAGCGTCAATATGTAACAAGTGTGGCAAACATATAGTACCATAACATCACAAATCTTGATTACTTTAAAAAAAACAAACAAATTTAAATAAAGACAAAATTAGAAAATGTATCAGAATTTGGGACACACTGTTAACATGTCTTTATTTACCCCTTCTAATCAAAAGTTGGTCTCTAATTGCTTACTCCTCACCTAAATTTTCATTCTCCCAAAAATTTCATTTCTAGGAGCGCCGCTTGAATTTGTTGGAGTTGTGTCCATTTTCTTCAAACTATGCATAGCACAATTGACTCTATTTGTGGCTCTATAAGCAAACATATTTAATTGAACTGTTTGCCAAATAAAAGTATAGCGGCCATTGGTGTTTTGTTCCTAAATCTAATGAATATTGAAGTTTGTTACAACTTGTAATGATTTTGTGGCATTGTATCCTTGTTTGCAAATTTTCCTTAAAATTTTCCTTTTCTTACTCTAGAATATCAAGTTCTACAAAAGTAGACTCAAGATATCTATTATTTTGTATCTAGCTCTATACTACACAACTTATTTCAATTATTGTGCCTTGCACTAATAACTTGACTTGCATCAATTCAAGAAATTAGGGAATTTGCTAGGTGCACTATTAAAGTAGATCAAAGTAATTTGTGTTATTCAACACATGTTAGGCTATAAAATCTAAAAACCATCTCAAAATGTATGACTCAAATGGCCAAAACTCCAAGTAGATTTGCAAGCATATAATTCAGTTAGAGAATTTGTGAAGCATGCCGAATTACTTAAACTAGCCACCAAATAACCAAATTGCTAGTTGAAAGGCAATAAAAGATTGTGGCCAAACCTTAACTTGAAAAATAAATATAAAAGATAAGCCACATTTTCAAACAAATTAGACAAAATTCATCCAAATTAGTGTGAGGTAACTTACACAATTCAAAATTTCATACTGATTGTAATAAATTGTATAATTTAAAATGTTGTTCAAAAAATGAATGACATTCTAAGGTGTACTCTTTGGTTACACACAATGTCAACCAAGATTCTACTTTTTGTTTTGTTTTTGTTGGTGAAACAACACGCACTCATCCATGTAAGCAACTAAGGAAGAATTGGATAGAATTGGTCCAAATAATTGATGAGTGCATGTTCATTCATAAAATTTACTAATATTTGTAACTTTCATCCAAGTTTTCACAAACCTAATATTTGCTTGCAAAGGAATTTGACGGTTTCATCCATTTTCTCTCCCATTTTTTTTTAGTGTTGTGATGGTTAGTGTCAAGTTAAGGCAACGTTTGAGTAAATTTTGCAAGAAAAATGAACCCTGATGTTTACAACATAAGACTTATTCCTTTCTTAATGTAATGAGGACGGAGGTTTCCGCTTCCCAATGCATCAAAAGCAAAGTTGTCACTTCTATGCACTTCAAGAAAGTGTCCATGTAGAAAATATCATCACCCTTAATCTAGAAATGGTGAAAGGAGAGATAGCATGTACCAAGGTGAGAGCATCTCCACCCGGCAAGCAGCCAGGTAGGAGTGACAGCAAGTTGGTGGGGTGACTCAAACACCTCCACCCTCGTCCAAGGGTTTGCAACCCTGTCCTGCTCAAATGCCATTGCTCCTTGTTACACAATTGCTACCATTGCTCAACATGTGAGCTCCAGATTGGTTCTCCCAACTCTAGACAAATAGAGTTCTAGAGCGAATATGATCATACCGCGTGTCAATTGTTGACTAGCTTGTGGCCTCAACATTTTTCCTCCCTGCCCACCAAAGAGAGGAGAAATGTTGGGCTACAATCCCCTGCCACCAACCCACTTTTGGCTTGGCGTTGCCGACACTGTGTGGGGGAGGACATGCTCCTTGACTTGCTTGGCTGATGTTGCTGGCTAGGCCTTGTCAACAGTCAAGTGGCAATCTAAGAAACCATAACTAATTGGGCTACAAGTAGCCTCAATTGCGTGAATGCATACTCAAGTAATCAAATCAATTTACAATTCAGTGGAGGGCTATTAACCCCTACACGCCCAAGGGAGTAAGGGCAAAACATAGATGCATTTTAAAATGATACTTATGTAACTTTGATGAAGTTTGGTTCAAAAGATAAAACAAGAATCACAATGTTTAGTAATTATCCTTATAGTCAAACATTCCAAAAAAGTCTTGGATTTTTGTTTAATGAATTTAGAAGCATTTACCATTTAATATTCACCAAAATTACAAATTTTATTCATAGATTTTAAAATTTGGTATGATTGGTTAAAACCACGCATTCTATAGTAAACTTCAAAAACACAATATTTTCAAAGGAGTGAACATCATTAGTTTCCCAAAATAGTAAATTTTATAACATTAGCAAATATTGAGGTGTTTGTCTTTGAAAAATTATCCTTGATGGAGTTTAACTTGGATTGGCATGATTCAAGTTGGGTTGGAAAGTAGACTTGATTTTCTATTTAAATATGCTTTAATAAGTTTCAAATTTTTTTTTTTTAGTTCAAACAGCTCATGAAAAATAGGCAACAACCAGAAAATGGTCGATCGAGTGCTTAGGGGTTAACCCCCTAAATGCCCAAGGCACCACATTATGGTGTTGACAATACTTTAAACTTCTATAAAACCTAACTAAGTTGCAATTTTTAGTGTCTTCCATTTTTAAGTATTCTTTTAGAAGTCTAGTTTAGCATCAAAAATATGATTTTGTAAATGATTCATTATGATTTTTCTATTCAAGATTTTGTGCAAGGGTGTCCATTGCAATCTTGACTTTTTTAGTGTCGAGACTCAAGAGCTCTTGGAAATGAGCCTCAAATACACAAGACTTTGGAGAAAAAATTCCACTAGAAATTCATCTAAAAAAATTGTAGAGGAGATTTTGAAAAGCTGTAAATTGATTGGAGTTTTGTATGTTATGTCTATTAACCCCATATTTTTCATGTGACCATTTTTTTAAGATTTGACATGTAAAAAGAGGATTGAAAGACTTCAAGTCATTTTCACAGTTTTAACACCCTTTTGATTAAACATTATAATATTTCAGTCCATAAATGAGGTTATTGTGTTTTCTTTTTCTAAGGTATGTACACCCATAAGCATCAAACTAAGGGTTTTGAACATGATGAGTATCAAAAACTTGCTAGCAAATTATAAGATCCTATTAGAAACATGAAAATAATGAGTTTGTACTTTCCAATGTATTATTTGGATACTGTGAGAATAAGTTGTGAATTTTTGAAGAGCAAACTGCCATTGCACCCATAATCACTATTAAGATTTCATGTTCACATATTGTACATCCTTGTCATTACATCTATTCACTTCCACATATTTTCCAAGATTTCAAAGCTGATAGTATGGGGACAGTGGTGCTTATGGGTATACATACTTTATGTGATCTCTAACATATGTAGTTTGATTTTGTACAGTTATATTTTTTATTTTTTAACTAAAAGAACTTCTTAAGAAAATTGATTTTTTATTCAACTTAGAACAAATTCCTAAAAGCTCAGAAAGTGCCTTGGGCATTTAGGGGTTAACCTCTAAAAGACTTGATCCATTTTGAAATGGTCAAATTTCATGTCTAAGCTAAATTTTGCCATTTAAAGTGTGTTCAAACAAAAAATTAATATTTTTATTATTTGAAGCTATGAATGATATATTACTGCAAGAAATTTCAATGTGTTTCACAAAAAGTTGTAATTGTTATCAAATTTTTCAAAAAATGAACACAAATAAGTTAAAATAGCAAAAAAATCCAAATTACTTGAATTTTTATCAAGAGGTACAAGCTGCATTAAAGATTAGTGTGAAAAAATTTCAATTGGTTGTTTTATTTTTTACACCCAAAACCAACACAACAAAGAATTTAAAGTCAAATTTGACTATCAAACCAAATTTATCCTTATATTTAATTAATTTATAAAATCTTGATATTTTTTTGCTTGAAGACTCATTCATTTTCTATTTTTGTTATTTTTTTGAT
Source organism: Ulota crispa (assembly GCA_963920765.1). Lineage (NCBI taxonomy): Eukaryota > Viridiplantae > Streptophyta > Bryopsida > Orthotrichales > Orthotrichaceae > Ulota > Ulota crispa. The sequence goes on from OY987242.1 coordinate 30,789,575, forward strand.
AAATTTGATGGCAAATTCAAATTATTGTGAGTTTTTGAAGCTAAATGTGGAGATAAAATCATATCAATAAGAAGATGTATTCAAAAAATCAGTAATTTTTACCACAAATGAGTGTTAGAATGAGAACCAAATTTTGTAATTTAAACTCAAAATGCATTTAAAGGGTAGAAAATATGAATAAAAAACACACCATATTATGTTTTATGGATTTTAAAACTTGAAACTTTTAATGACAACAACTTTTTCAATTTTTGACATTTTCCAAATAAATTAAATAGTATAAAAAGAGAACTTGTCAAACTTCATTTTCTTAATTTAAATCATGTCTAAAAATTTGACATTTAAAAAATTATTATCAGAGTTGACCAAGACGCAACCACTTTTTGGATGCAGTGACCTTACAGGGTTTAACAATCATAATTCTAAAATGATGTGCAGTATACTAGACCGTGTCTCACACAAAAGAAAGTAAATACAAACAGGGGATTTGTACATGAAATCACGTATGTGGCAGGCTGTCACGGGAACACCAGAGCATCCAAATCACAGCACTTAGGCTGAGATTAGATGGCATGCCGTCATGTAAGGTCAAGGTAGAAAATTCTAGCTTTTTCACAGGCTACAAAATGTGAGCGTTTAGATATTTATCATATGGAGAATCAGCATTCCTTACGGTAGGAATATTCATAAGCGTTAGTTTAAGGGTTTTGAACATGATGACTATTAATAAACATCTAGCAAATTATAAGATCCTGTTAGCAACAAAAAAATAATGAGTTTGCATTTTTAAATGTATTATTTGGATATTGTGAGAATAAGTTGTGACTTTTAAAGAGCAAACTGCCATTGTACCCAAAATCAACGATAAGGTTTCATGTGCACATGTTGTATATCCTTGTGATTACATCTATTTACTTCTATAGATTTTCCAAGATTTTAGAGGTGACGGTTATGGGGACACTAACGCTTATGGGTATTCCTACCTTAAATTGGCTAAATTTAGTTGGATTTCTTCAAAATAAAAATGTGTGCTACACGTCTACAGGAAAAAAACTGAATTTTTTAAAGATTTGAGCAAGCAATCATATTTGGAAAATGTCAAATTGCAGCTTGTTATTTCCTCCCACTTTGCAACTAGCATCCATCCCCTCCGTCAACTTCACGGATGTCACTCCTTAGCTATCTCAAGCATACACATATTGCTGCAACTCAACATCTTTACTATCCAAATTGCAACCTCCAATTTGCTCTTGCACAATTGATGTTCATGAAGGGGTTAGTTGAACCAATGGAGTTTAGGTTTAGTGGTTTATCTGTTGAGGTGTTGATCTTTGTTGCAAACTTGCAACGACGCAACGCCACTTGCATACTTGCTAATGTGCACATAATCATGCAGCCTAATGCTCAATTGCTTGTTATTGTGTGGTTTAGGTTCAATTGCACGGATTGCATGTATGTGCGGTTGAATTGTAGCAGAGGATAAGCATGCTCTGCAATTTTAAAGTTGAACCTTAACCTCAACAACCTCCTCTAGATTTACTTGAATTTGCTAGGAAAGCTAAAGCTTAGAGTTCAAGGCACGTGCAATTGCAACTTTTCATTGCTTATGTCAATTCTGATCCATACTACTATGGTTTGTTTTTATTAGTGTGCAAATCACTAATACTGCAAAATGGGCAATCTTGCTATAGCAAGATGGGTTCAATTTCCAAATTAGTGACACAATGTTTGTTTTAGAGCATTTGAAATTTTGTACCACAATTATCAATATTTTACATTTCCCAAGATTGGTTAGCAATTGCAACAAAGTGATTCACCAAAAGTAGCCATTAATAAACCCCCACAATTTCTTTTAGGTTTACAAGTCATATTCTACTTCAAAAAAAATTATCCAAAATTCTACATTTTTTCCCTTAGTTATTTGCTATGCTTTTACCATTTTCCTTCCATACCGCAATGATAGCTCCTTTCTTCCCACTGTTATAGCCATTAGGCTAAAAACCCAAAACCAATTCTAGAAATGTTGGCTGGAGATTGAATTTGGAACTTTTAAATTTAGATTCGGACTCAAAGACCTTGCTTTAGTCTAGAATATTGGAAGAGGTTGCTTTATACATTACCAAAAAAGAAGACAAAATATTACTTTTACCTTGGATTGTAAAAACAATGAATTTTGCCTTTACTGTCCCACCATACGGCATGTCATCTAACCCTAGCCTAGCACTCAGGTGTTGCAAAGTTATCCAGAAGCACGCTTCCTCATGCTTTCTAAAGTGCCGAGGAGGGAACTTTTTGCATTTTCACTGGTCGAGCGGCACGTACATAACATTGTTAACCAAGCTTCAATCCTCTCCCCAGCCGTGGAGGAATATTCCCCTCGGGATACTTGGGAGGAGAGTTTAGTTATAAATCCTGGCAAGTGATTAGTAGCAATCAATAGTATTCTGATGGCATTTGTTGGGGATCCTCATATTGGGGGAGCAAAAAGGGACCTCAGTGAAGGTTAACAATGTTATGTAAATTACTCTACAATGAAAAGAAAAAATGAAAAAAATGGATGAAATCATTCATGCGTGGCATGTTTTTTTCATAAAACTTTGTTCATAACATTAGTCTTCATCCAAGTTTTTATCAAACTTATTGTTTCTGGGAGTTCTTTTGAGAAGGACTTGACTACTTCATCCATATTTTCATCCAGTTTGATTTTTAGCCCTTTACAGGGACAGCTTTACAAATCAAGAGTGCAGCTTTTAAACTATTGATGAATATAAATAGGTGTAGTGTATACAAATATTGGATTCTTCATCCATTCACAAAGTTTGTTTCACGTTAGAAATTGTATTTCCTAAACTAAGCAATGTTCTTCCAAAACAATTTAAGAAAATAATCATGATTAGTTCTTACAAAAAATCCAAAAAATTTACATTATAGAGTGCATGACACCATAAACCAACAAACTCTCTTATGGTGGCCAAATTTCTAGACAATATTTCTTTTCTTTGTTTCTCACCCTAACATGTTCCAAAATTCATATGGCACCTCTTTCTTGATTTGGCATGATCATGATGAACATAAATGCCTTGATTGATATCATGATTCCTTTTGGATCTCTATAGATTTAGTGTGTCAGCATGTCAAGTTGTGAGCTAGTTAATTTAATCCAAACTAACTATTAATACTAATGGTATGTTCACACTTGGTGCTAGGAGGGGTATTAGCAATATGAATGTAGTCTAAAGATATGTCCAAATACATAAATTTTCCCTTGCTACTACCCCTCTTAACACCAAGTGTGAACATACCTTAAGGCAGCTAGTGCTAGCATGTTAGGAGTTTAGGATGACTAATTTTTTGCTGTCTTAGTGTAAAATGTCAAATAGTTGCCTATTTGGAATGTTGGTAATTTTCTTTTGATAAAAAATAATTCCAATATGTTTTTGTAACTTTTTTCCTAATACCTCCTTGCTTACACTTACAAAGAGTTTTAATTAATTAAGGGGTGTCATGAATAGTTATTATGATAGTTAGATTTTTGTTGGTTTATGGTGTCTTGCACTATAGAACTCTATAGTACACTCAACATGACATGTACAAAGTACAAACAAACTGAAAATCTTGTGAAAATCATTGATGTTCATTACATACTAAGTTTTGAAGGGAATTTTATCTGTTAGAATCTTGATGATATAAACTCTTTTATGCCGATGGTGAGTCCAATGGTAGATCCAATCATATGGATTTAAATTGTATTTTAAACTTTAAAAAAATCATTTAATTATTCATCTAGATTGCACTTTATAAGATACCTTCACATTTTTTGGGACTTAGACTACCTTTTTGGTCTTAACCCCTAAAGACCCAAGGGGGTAAGGGCAAAACATAGATGTGTTATAAAATAGTACTTTTGTAACTTTGATGAAGTTTGCTTCAAAAGAAAAAATAAGAATCATAATGTTTAGTGATTGTCCATATGGTCAAACACTTAAAAAAAGGTTTTAGGTTTTTATGTAATGAATTTAGAAGCATTTACCATTTAATATTCACCAAAATTACAAATTTTACTCATAGATTTCAAAATTTGGATTAAAAACACACATTCTATCCTAAACTTCAAAAATGCAAACTTCTGAAAGGAGAGAACATCACTAGTTTCTTGAAATAGAAAATTTTACAACACTAGCAAATATTGAAGTGTTTGTTTTTGAAAAATTCTCCTTGGTGGAGTTTAACCCCTTGAGGACAAAGGTGGTTTCAACAAAACTGGGAAGTGAAAACTAGGGTCACATTTGAAGGTTCAAAGGAAGAAGATGGTAGCATGCATGAGTGATCTAACCGTACAAAAGTACTGTGGGTTTCACGTACTTTCCAAAAAAAATTTTGCAGATTATTTGAACCCATGGATTCACATATTATAATGGTTTAGCACAAAAAGCTTGTAAGGTATAAATCCTGATTTTGGGTCCTATAATAGCTTCAAAAATTCCCAGAAAATGCAGAAGGCCTCAAATCCCTTCTTTCCTTTGGGATATCTTTGTTTGGCGCCTACTCTACACATCTCTCAAAAACATTTTAGAGCCATCAACATCCCATAGTAAGGGAGTTGCCTTCAAAAACAAGGGGTTTCAAAGAGCTCCGAAGGGGCCATCAATCTCAAATAAATTTAGCAAATTCCCTGTAAGGTATCCTTTGAGATCCTCCGGTGATTAGACAAACATTTAGATCAACTACAAGTGGGGAAAAAAAAACATGAAAAAACATGAGGACAGATTTAGATGATCCTATAATTGCAAGCTACCTATCACCCGCCCAAATGCCGGGATTTTCAACACAGACCCGGGGAGTTACTCGGCCAACAGATATTAGACCTACCATTCTCTAGCGTGCTGGGTATGTAGCCCATGGAAATTAATGCGGGAACATGGCGTTTTTGAGCGGAACTAGGCTTTCTCCTGCGGGAACGTATCTCCACGCCGCAAGATCAACGGCTCATAACAACGTGCATGCCCAAATGAAGGATGATATACGCTAAAGCACACAAGAAGTGCCAGACAAGCCCAACAACTAACTTCCTCTGTTGCAGCCTTCTTAGCTCACAGATTGATCCAATTCAAGCTCACATCTTCTGAAGCGGACCAAGCAGTTTCAACATAATGCAAGTTAATTTCTGGAAGAAAGGGTCTTCTCTACACATGAATACTGACAGGCACTTGCATGCAAAACATAATGAATAGAACTTGGAGGGACTGCTAAGGCCGAGTTCAAATCAATTCTTAGAAGCATCAAGATTGACATTGTTATATTGCACAACCGGCAGTACAAACTTGGACTCACAAGAGTTCACATTCACAATGATCAAGAGCATGCTCACACACTGAAGGAACACAAGAAAGAGCAAACTGAAGCCTACGATATGAAAACTTCTAGGGATTCATTGAAAAGGGAAGGCCTATTCCATGCACGAGGTTGGTTATCGAGCCAGCTGCTGCAAGGAGTGTCGACGAGATCTGCTGGACGTGCTCCTTGCTCCAACGTTTGCAACCCAACCCTCCACTGGGACTACCTTTGGAGTGATTGTCGTTGGGAGTACCTCCAAAACATAGAGGACATGAACTACCACTTGCTAAGGACACAAGCAGCCCACTTTGCTCGACTATGAGCTTTCACAAAGCATTCACCCTTGGAAATGTATTTTCCTCCACACCCTTTGCAGATCCTAGCTTGTTTTTTGCCGCATATGCGGCATTTGCAGTGCTTCTTCTCTGGATGCCTTATGCTATAATGTATTCCTCTACGCATGGGAAAACCCTTGAACACTGTCCTACCAAGCTTTGTGGAGTCTGCACACAACCAAGCTGCAATCACCCAATGATAGGCCTTGCAAGACATGGGCTGATCATCTCTGCTTCAACAATTCAAGTCATACAGCATGTACAAGTTTCCTAGGCTAGTATCCAGTACAAACAATAGAAGGGGGTGCCACCACTTGGCTAAAAAGATCTGGCAAGTATAGTTTCCACGTTTCTGGTCAACAATGTCTATTCCCCTCATGTGACTGACATACTCCAGAATCAAAGGGCAAGTTGGCAGTACAACATGGCGACTGTGTATCCACCTCTGTGTAAAACAATTGATAGAGAGTGGATTATTGTGAGTACTCAAGAAGTGCACAATCTGAGAATCGAACCAGCATACCGCAACCATCTGCTACCCAGCGTGCATTTTGTGAAACAAAGTACCCCTATTGCCTTTGTCAATCTTATGATGCCCAGTGAGATTCTTCGGAAAGAACTTCACATTACTCTTGCACGTTCCGGTGGCAAAGAACCTCTTTGACAGCAACGTGTCGAACAACTTGACCCCTGTAAAATAATTATCTACAACTACGCAGTATCTACAATGCAAGAGCTCGTCCATCAAACGAAGCACCACTTGAGTACCCATCAACTGGTCACTACTACTAGCCTCTGTGGTAGCACCTAGGTAGACCTCAAAGTTCCAAACATAACATGTTATAGAACAAGCAGTAGCATAGACCTTTATACCATATCTTACTAGCTTATTCATCATATACTGCAAGAAACTACAGTATTGACCCTTGTAAGCTATCATGATTTTGTCCACCATTAGAAATTTTTGTGGATTCAAAAGTTTCTTGTACAATGCCACAAAGCTATCAATTAGCCATTGAACCTTCTTTAGCTTATCAAATTTTGGTTCTGACACGTTGGCAGAGACCTTGCTATTGTTTACAAGATGAATATTCCTAAGAATACTTAAGAAACAATCTCTAGCCATGACATTTTTGACCACTGGACACCCAAAGAAGAAATCCCATGACCAGCAATCTTTCAATGCTGGCTCACTTTTCAAGCCTAAGTAGACTACAATCACAAACCAGGCTTTGAGGGATTTGACCGTCAGCTTCTTCCACTTTTGACCGCCCTTGGACTTTCCTGCAATTTTCTTGGAGATACTATGGACCGTCTGACTCACGTAGGCATTTGTCTCTTTCACTATCCGCTCTATAGTTTCTTTGGGCCAAAAAAGAGAAAAGAAAGAGTGGATTGGAGGTCTCCTCCAACCATAGAAAGTGGTTGGACCAGTTGGCGGTCCAATAAAAGTATTACGAGACCCTTTGAAGTTTCAATCTTGACTCTCTCATTTTGATTCCACATACTTCTCCTCAAAGGGTAGATTTGCTATATCATAGACTCCAATCTCACCAAGCAACTCCTCGGGTTTTGCTACAAAAGCCTTGTGCTCACTGTTGGAGTCATAAGGATCCGCTTCAGGGAAGTCCCTGAAGACCGCCTTCCACTTTGAGGCGTTGGAATTACTAGACACAACTTTTGCTTGGCATATAGTTTTGACTGGGCTTGGAAATGTGAACCCTCTATTTTGATCCTTCCAATGAGATTGTGTTGGAAGAAGCGTTTGCAATGACGTACCTACGATTGGGGCGACAAGAAGCATAGCGCTTTGGTCCCCTTTGCTGGCAATTGTGCGCCTCTTGGGCTTATAGAGTCTGTCCCCAGGATAAATCCCACACTTTGCCAAAAAATCTTCCAAGAAGACATCACTGCCGCTATCACTCCCTCCTTTGTCCTTGCTGTTGGTCCTAGAATTGTCACTGCAATTCTCTTGGCACACTAAACCATCCTCTTGTGGCAATGGTGGAATCCCATTATACTTTGCCAATGCCATTTGTATGCTCAAGTTGATGCAATCACTTGCTCGGATGTTGACGTAGCCGGTTGTCCCTGAAAAACTGACACGGTATATTTCTTCTCTGCTCTACAGGTTTTTCTGTACATGGAGTGTATGGACACCAAAAACCAATCAATGTGAGCCTACTTCTTTGGTACCCCAACCAATTTTGCTACTGGGACAAACACCTCCCGCGGGAATTCTCCTGTAGCTTACAAGCCTCGATGGTTTGGAATTGCTGTCTTTATCCATCGTCATTGTCCTTCCTGAGATCCAAGCATCCTTTTGTCACCTCTGTCATCCGATCCCTCCCCCACAGTACCATCTCCCACCTCTGTCAAATGTCCTTCATTGAATTAAAGAGCTCATTGTCTTGCTGCACCGCGCAATGAAGGTGGTGAACTGCGTCCAATTTCGACCTCTGGATTAATCCACCCCTTTGGAGTACTTGGCGCTGTGCGGCATGGGGAACCTATCTTTGCCTGAGAACCAAATTTTCTCCCACGTCTTCTGAAGGGGCTGCAACATGGGGAACCTATCTCTGCCTAAGAACCAAATTTTCTCCCACATCTTCTGAAGGGGCTGCGACCTCGCTCTCCTCGGCTACCCGCAAGCACACTCTTGCCTCCCATAGACAACAAGTGCTTTGCGTGGACCTTGTCCACTTCAATGGCAACATTGGCAACGCTTCTTCTTGGCACCTTTACCCTCCTCTTTGTGTGTTTGCCCTTTCTTTTCTTCACCCAAGAGTGTTCCGATGACCCTGCCTCCTAGTCCAAATGTGGCAACTTTGACTTGCCTTTCCTTGGGAATGTTTGTGGCTCAAGTGTGAGAGGTGGAGCTACTACTAGTTCTGCAAGCCTGCGCACTCTCCTTGTCGCCACCGGTGACCTCAGCACTAGTTTCCCTACAGCCCTCACCATTATCGCAAACCCTAATTTCAGGCTAGAGCTTGTTCCTCACAACATCCAGAATCTCTACGGGGAACTATTTTTTATCACACCACCCCAGAAACCTTGCTACTGATTGGTAGAATTTATGTCTCTACCCTCTAGAAGAAGGATTCCTTGGAAGCTTACGGCTACCCCTCTTTGTTGGAAGACCCCTTAAAAAACCCTCACTCATGCAGCCCAAAATTCTTGCAATCGTCACTAAATTCTGAGTTTGTATCCCCACATACCCCTCAATTATACTTGCCTCCAATGCTAAGTGTGCTGGTGGTACTGGGGGCTCCTTTGACCGCTCCATCGTTGGAGCAGCCACCTCACACACCTTCCGTAGTCTTCACAAGCGCCTCTGTACTAGGACTTGACAATTAAAAATTGCAAACCCTAAGCCACTCGTGAAGCCACTTGCAGCACTCATTTCTTGAACACGACATGAGAAGGACCCGCAGCTTTTGCAAGATTTTGCAAGAGAGTGGAGGGACAAATCCAAGAGGGGAGAGAGACAAAATTCTGGCGGGAGAGAGGCTAGCTGAAGGATACTTAAAAAAGCTCGGAAGGCCTACAATGGCTTTGGCGCCTCTTGCCTTTGTAGGTACCCAGCCTGCGACTTCAATACCTGGCCCATCTTAGCCCATTGGGTTTAGGGCCTTGAGACTTGGCCAAGATCTCAGAGCAGCTCTAATGCTTGAGGCCATTATTTTTTGTGCAAAATAAACATTTAGTTTTTTCACAAATCAAATTAGGCATCTACACTTTGTTAGTGATGTAGATGAACTTTGTAATATACATTTTCAGCAATTTTGATTTCCATTTTGATATACTCAGCATGCAAAGCTTCTTTGAGGACACAATGTGTCCTCATAGTCCTCAAGGAGTTAACTTGGATTGACATGCATGATTCAAGTCATGTTGGAAAATAGACTTGATTTTCTATCACAAACCAAAAATACTTTTTAAAAAAAGTTTTTTTTCATCTCGGGCAGCCTGGAAAAAATGGGCAATGACCAAAAAATGGTCAATTGGGCGCTTAAGGGTTAAGAGGTCTTTGAAGGATCCTGGTCTTAAGAAGTCTTTAAAAATTTAACTACTATAGGACCATTGTCCTTTTGGAGGACAAATGGGTTTTCAAGCATGTACCTATAGCTAAACCACTTTGTGTGATTTTTTGAAACTTTTCTTCACTACAAGGGAGCAGTGTCAATTTGGACATTTTTTGTCAATTAGGTCACCTTGATTCGGACACTTTTCTATCAATTTAGATATATTTTTGTCAATTTGGACATTTTAGTCAATTTGGGCGTGTCACTGCTGACAGTTTTTCTTGTAGTGATTAAAGACATTGAATTCAAAAACTTGCGTGGGCATCTACATTTTCCTTCATTTTGACATTTATTGAAGAATTTATGCATGAATTTCTAAAAATAGGTGAAGGCAGGCAGCCCAAAAACTTTTTAAAATTGCATTTTTTAAAATAAAGATTTGAAATTGGTCCTTTGCATTTACATATATGTAGGAAGCTTTGAATCATTCAATTTGGATTGATGAGTGAGAAGTTTTAGTTTGTTGGTAGGTATGGGACTCCCAAACCTCCATTCCTTTTGCCTCTTGTAAAATTTGGTGCTTTGTTTTTTTGAGCTCTTTGTGTATTTGCTTTTTGACTTTGTTTTTTCCAAGTTGTAGTAGATTAATATTCCTTGGTTTTCACCATTTGGATAAAAGTAATTCAAATTGCTAAGTTATACATAAATCCTCCAATTTTGCCTAGTGTATATGCAAATTTCATGACCTTACAACATTGCAAGATTTTACAAAATATGATTCACACCTCCAATTCCTTTGAAAATTCTCCCACACTTACATAATTTGGTCTTCTACATGGAAAAAATAAACCTCAACTTTGTGCAGAGCAATTTTTTGTTATAGGAGAGGTCAAAGGCATTTGAAAATTTTGGAAAATAGAGAAAACAACTTTTTTTTTTCACTTTAGATGTTAATATCTCATTCCTCCACATCTAGAATGAGCTGATTTTTTTCCCTCAAGTACCTCCCATAGTCTAGGGCAAGATCTTGTGGTTGCATTTCCAAAAAAACTTTTTTTCCTACCTTTCTACTCATTCCCCCAAAATTGGCAGTTTTGAGTGACTTTCACAAATAACTTGGGCTTGGTCCTTAAGAGGTTAATCCCTCAACGCCTAAGGTCCAAAGAGGCCTAAATGTGTCTTTGCTTTTCAAGGGTTGTAAGTCTAAATTCTACTGGAGTATGAAAATCTCAACCATACAATATGTAGTGTGCATGTTGTAGATGATGTGGATCAAATTTGGGGTCATTTGATAGCATAGATTGGAAGATCATAATGATTTTGTGCTAAAAGAAGATGCTGAAATTTTCCTAAAAACACACTTGGAGGTGAAATTTGATTTCTAAACCTACTCAAATGAAAAAAAAAATGAAAATGTAGAGTGATTCAAACCAATATAGAAACACATTGGTGAAAGAAAATATCAATCAACATACTCATTTTGTTTGCAAAATTGTTTTGAAATGTCAGAATACAGTGAAAAAAGTAGCAAAAAAGTCACATCTATGGCTAAACCTCCCTCTACTAAAATACTTCTCATTCACTCATAACTTCTTGGATTGATATGAAATTTTAACCACTTTAATTAGACTAGTATGCGCAACTTTTCCAATAAGACTCTTTGAAAACAAAGTTTCCATGAAAAAGTTATAAGCCACTAAAATTCATTGTCATGCAAAAATGTGTGGATTTTGAACTTTGAGTTGCTCCCAAACATTCAAGAAAAACTAGATTGACTTCTAAATTTTACCACAATTACTAGACTTTAATGGGAACAAAACCCAAAAAATTTCAATGAAAAAGAAACTTGTGATGAAAAGGATACAAGCCCTCAAAGTTGCAGCCATCATAATGCAATGTGGTGAACTCAATTTGACCCTGTGAACTTTGAATGACTTTCAAAAATTGAATATGTTTGAGATTGATATGAAAATTCTATCATAGAAACTAAACTAATATGCATAACTTTGCCAACAGGTTTTATTGACTTTGGATAATTTGCACAAAAGTTACAACAACTCAAATATGATTGATGGACTACTGGAGGATGGAAACTGTCCTATAGGCGATAAGGGGTTAAGAGGTCTAAATTTTGAGAGGGTCGTTAAGGAGATAAGGGGTTACCTTAACCCCTAAACGCCCAAGGGCGTAAGGGCAAAACACAAATGCGTTATAAAATGATATTTTTGGAACTCCATTAATGAATTTTGCTTTAGAAGAGAAAATAAGAATCATGATGTCTTGTAATTATCCATACAATCAAACATTCAAAAAAAATTTTAGACTCTTATTTAATGAGTTTAGAAGAATTTACCATTTAACATTCATCAAAATTACAAATTTTGTTTGTAGAATTTAAAATTTGGTATGATTGGCTGAAACAAACATTCTATTCTAAAACCAAAAAATGCAATATTTTTGAAGGTGATAACATTATTAATTATCCAAAATAGTAAATTTTTAATACTTAATAGCAAATATGGAAATTTTTGTCTTCAGAAAATTCTCCTTGGTGAAGTTTAACCCCTAAAGCACTAAACTCAAATTTTCACCAAAACTTCTCCAAAACTGCCATTTCTAGCATAAGTACCAAAATTTAGAAAAGATATATATTTTTGACAAATGTAACCTTAAGATCTTGTACTACACTAGTGTCAAAAGATGTGAAAAATTATTCAAGAGTTTTCACCATTTAGATTGTTAGACATTAGAGTTTGAATTGATAAAAAGCCATTTTTTGTCTCTACAAAAACCCGGGCAACTGCACTTCACAAGGTCATATTTGTATGAAAAAAACTCCAAAATGGTTGTAATTTTTTGAATTTTTTCTTCAAAGCAAGTTGGATACACACTTGAAAACTTTCAAATCATTTGGAATTGTAAAACATATAGAAAAACTACAGTAAGTAAAAAGAAATAGAAAATAATTCAAACCACTAAATTGTTAAGAGCTTAATCATGAAAATGAAAAATTCCAATCCTAAGGGTTATAACACTACAAGGAAAACTGTCCAAATCAACATGGCTAAATCTACAAAAATTGTCCTATTTGACAGTTTTTTTGTCATTTTGGACACATTTAGTCAATTCAGACATGTCAATTAGGACACAATTTCTTGTAGTGTAATGTTGTGATAAACAATCTAAATCTTTTGGTTTTGTTATTTTTCTAAAATATTGAAAATTGAGTAAATTAATGAACTTCAAAGTTTATTTTAGAGTAGAGAATCCATAAGTGCCTACAAACAAAATCTCCTCATAACTTTTATCTCATTGATAACAATGGAATGATCAAAAGCTTCCCAAGTATATATAAATCTAAAGAACCAATTTCAAAAGATAAAATTCAAAAAATGTAATTTTTTAAGAAGTTTTTTGGTTGCCCGACAAGCAAAGAAAACTACATATCATTCAATAACTTTTGAATCATGAAGTCAAAAGTTATGAAAATTGTTGTGCCTCAAAGCTACTCCTTGGACCCATCATGTGCGAAATCTTCAAAGAAAAGATAAAAATCTCCATTGGTAGTGAGCTGCCCAAAATTGCTATGTTGCCAACAAAGGGTGTTCAATGCTTTAGGGGTTAACTTGGATTGACATGATTCAAATTGGGTTGGAAAGTGAACTTGCTTTCTTATATGAAAATATTTCTTATTTTTCAAAAAAAGTTTTTTTTCATCTTGGGCAGCCCACAAAAAAAAGTTGAGTGGCCGTTTAGGGGGATTGCCAATGTCAAAATGAGGTAAGGTAACCACTGCACCCATACCTAAGCGTTTAAAGGTTTAGGGTACTGCAAAATCTTGAAAAATTCAAGATTTTTTTTGTAGGGTTAGCCTTTCAATAAGCTATCATGGAAAATAATCTTTGTGGGAAAAAATATTGTAGATTAATTTATATTAAAGGGCAAAGTTGCAGCTCATATTGTCCCTATTAGCAACTCTAGACTACCCTTGAAGTTGCTTTGATGTGTTCCTAGATGATTGCAACAAATGCTTGTATTATTTTTTGTCCCCTTCACCTCTTGCAAGTGCTTTTTGGCTTGTAACTTTTGCGTAGCAAGTTCTTTTGAGCTAAAATTTTAGAGGAAGGTACATGTCATAATTACAAACCTTCTATAAGTTTTGCAATTTTTTTAAAATTATTTTGCTATTTTTGAACAGCCCCCAAATAGGTGTCTACCTTGGCCATTTTGGGGGTTTTTAGTATTATTTTGGATCCAAAAAAGCAAATCTCATGCCACAAATTAGGGAAATTGTTCATCATTAAGCATTACACGGATAAGTAGAAGGGTTTCATAAAATTATAAATTCCATGCCATGCACACACCCTCAAAGTGGGCATCCTTTCTCAAATGATTGGTGAAATTAAAAAAACTTCCTACAAAAACCACTAGCATCAAGTGAAGCTACTCAAAGAGATAAAAAATGGCCTTTTTTATTTTATTTTTTGAAATTTTTTATTGTTTTCTAAAAAGAAAAAGAAAAATTCATTTTGTTGGTAATTTTTGGACCTCTATTTTTGTGCATAACTTTTAGAATATAATATTTCTAGGTTTGAATTTTCACAAGTATGCTATTTTAAGTGCTCTACATATTGTCCATATTTTATTTTATTTAAAAAATATATATTTCAAAAGCTCATAGTACTACCTAGTACTACCGGTTTAATAGTTTTAAGGGTGTTTGAGACAAAACCGTGAAGTGTTTCTTGCAATTACCCTCCTATACATGTGCTTGACAGTCCCAAACTCCCAATCCCAACCATCTCACAGCAACTTAGGAATTGACATGTGGCAAGATTTTCTTGTGCAAGGGACATTGACTGCTCCACTTTGGGTTCACAGTGAGTGGTGAATACTTCAAAAGTAAAAAGTAGGGCTCCACTTTGGGGACTACTCATGTATGGTTGTATGGGTGCTGTTTCCTTAACCTCTAAAGGACCGTTGTCCCTTCGGGGGACAATTGGGATTTTGGGCATGTACCTATGGCTAAACTACTTTGTGTAATTTGTTGAAACTTTTATGGAAGATAGGGAATTCAAAGATCTCTATGGGCATCTAATTTTTACCTCATTTTGACATTTGAAAAAGGAATTATGCAAGAATTTTTGCTACCCGGGGGAGGGAGGGCAATCCAGGCAGCCCAAAAACTTCTTTAAAAATTGTATTTTCTGAAAATAGAAATATGAAATTGGTTCTTTAGATTTTTCATATGTGGGAAGCTTTGAATCATTCAACTTCAATCAATGAGATGAAAGTTATGAGATGTTTTTGTTTGTGGGCATTTACAAATCCTCTACTCTAAAATAAATTGTGAAGTCTTTTATTTTCCATAGTTTTCAATATTTTGGAAAAAAACTAAACCTAAGGAAGTAGATTGTTTATCACAATTTACAACATTACAACCATTGGGATTTGTATTTTTCATTTTCATAATTAAATTCTTAACAATTTAGTGATTTGACTCATTCTCTACTTCTTTTTACTTACTATTTCCTCATGTGTGGTATAGTTCCAATAGATTTGAAAATTCTCCCACACATACCTAACTTGGTCTTCTACATGGAAAAAATAAACCTCAACTTTGTGTAGAGTAATTATTTTCATGTAAAAGTGGTCAAGGCTTCTGAAACTTACTAGCAATAAGGAAAAAAACCTTTTCCCTTCACCTCAGATGTAAATATCTCCCTCCTCTCCATCTAGAACGATGTGATTTTTTCCCACAAGTACATCTTCTAGTCTAAGGCAAGATCCTACAATTGGATTTGCAAAACAAACTTTATTTCCTACTTTTCTACTCATTCTCCGTGAAGTGGTAGTTAACAGTGACTTTCACTAGAGAAAACTACTTGGGCCATTAGGGGTTAACAATGACTTTCATTGGAAGAAAGGGCTTGGGCCTTTAGGGATTAGGGGTTAACCCCTAAATGCCCAAGCCCTTTCTAAACTTCTTGGCATTTTCAGGAAAGTGAACAATCAACCAACCTTTTCATAAATCTCATCAAGTTTTTTTAAACTAAAATTGTAAAAATTTAAACTTGATATGTTAGAGATTACATGGAAAAAGAAAACACAAGAATATCACTTATAGTTTGAAAGATTATAATATTTGAACATGAGGGTGTTAAAACTGTAAAAGTGACTTGAAGTCTTCTAATCCTCATTTCACATGTCACATATAAAAAGTTGGTCATCAAAAAAATATGAGGCTTAAGATCATTACATATTTAACCTCAACCAATTTCCGGCTTTCAAAATCTACTCTTGTATTTTTTTTAAATGGATTTCTAATGTGGATTTTTCTCCAAACTCTAGTGTATTTGAGGCTCATTTTCAAGATCTTCCAACACTAAAAAACTCAAGATTGCATTTTCAAGATCTTCCAACACTAAAAAACTCAAGATTGCAATGGACACCCTTGTACAAAATCTTGAATAGAAAAATCATGAACATTCATTTTCACAATTAAATTTTTTATATTGAAAACAAACTTCAAAATAAACTTGTTTCAAAATAAACTTGTGTTCAATAGACAATACCAAAAATAGTAATTTGATAACATTTTATTCATCTTCAAAATTTTGCAAACACCCAAATTGGGTGCCTTGGGCATTTAGGGGTTAAGGTTCTAGCAAAAAAAATTGGCTCAAAAACTTTGCCGGGGAGGGGTGCCGCCCATAGACGAGAACCAGAAGGTGGTCCGGGTACAAATCATGCAGAAGTGCAGGCAATGGTTGCATGTCCCCACAGCCTCTGATCGCAGTCGAGCCCGACCCAATTGCTCAGCACTCAACAAATGGCGATCAGCGTGGAAAAATAAATGAGCTGTCTCCGGGGACCCCACGTCAGCACGCTGCCCGACGCAGGCCAACCCAAAACTTTGCCTGGTTTTGCTCTCGCTAGAGTACTGAGCTCCCTCTTGCTTGACCGTTGAAGACGACGAACACGATAGCTGGAGTTTGTAGGAAGTAGGAACCCTTTAGATGCTGATTCAGCTGAAACTTACACCAAATAGTGCATTTAGATTGTCTTAACAATTAGGTTGCCTTACCTTGGCAAAGTTATCTCATGACTTCACCCTCTGCCACTTGGAAGGGCATGCAACTCTCTTTATGCTATAGCAATTCTTGATTTTGTCTAAAGTTCTAGTCTCCCTGTTCCCTACCTTTTGCACTTGTTGTTGTGCCCAACCTTTACTTGCTTCCTCTATTGTTTATCACTATACTTATTGATAAAAGTTATTGTAATCATGATAAATATTTAAATGATGTGAAATGTCAAGAAATTAGTATGGCGGCAACCTAAGTGCACTATTTGGTGTAGTGTTTTACCTTTTCAATGTGGTTTCATTCTGTCAATGCTGTGTTTTTGCAGTGCTGTTCCAACCCCTCAAGGCTGCCCTTTTAGTGCTATTTTCTCTCCCAGCATCTTTTAGAGTGGAAACTGACCTCCAGCAGCTGCCCTTGTAGATGATTTTCCAATTTTGCTTTCATTTTTAGAAGTGTGAACTGGTTCCCCCCAGAGATAAAGTCCTGGACCACCAAATTTGAAGCTTTAAAGGGACCAGAGCAAATATGGAATATGGTGTGGTATGGTTCCAGCAGGAGATTAGTATGGTGCAAGCTAACGTGCCGCTGTGGATGAGGATGTACCTTGGTAGTCACTCAATGGACTCAGTCGTCGTCGTCCTCTCTGGAGCACTTTCAATTGTGATGTGAAAGGTGAAAATCAAAATCAGCTTTAAGTGAGAGCAGGCCTGGCCTCACTGGCTTTGAGTGGACAGAGTGTTGTGGGGCGGTTTGAGGTGTGATTGAGAAATACTCCCTCTGTCCCAATATAAAGCTCCAAGTCAGGCATAGTTCTTGTCCCACTAAAAAGTTCCTTTTTGCTAATTTCAATTGCTGAGACAGCAAATGTCATGTTCATGATCTCATGGGGGCAAGCTAAGCAATTAAAGAGCATTCCTCTCCCAACAAGCTTGGCCTTGTCCATATGAGGTATCATTGTTGCTACTCATCTTTAAATCATTAATAATGAGGAGTTAGCAACATATACAAATATGATACTTTTTGCATGGAGTTTGGGTGCCCAAATGGTAACATCAAAGCTGGAGATTTTGCACACATTTGGTAGATGGTATATTGATTCTAGAATGCATGTGTCATTAGCAAAAATATTAAAATAATGAGGAGCCAGCAACCTTCACAAACTATGCACAAATTTGATACTTTATGCATGGAATTTGGGTGTCTAAATAGCAACATAAAAACTGGAGATTTTGCAGGTGGTATATTGATTCTAGAATGCATTTGTCACTAGCAAAATTTCTAAAAATATAGGTAATCCCTCATGGAGAAGTTTTTTGGAGCTTTATAATGGGACAGAGGGAGTAAGTTACTGGAACAGAGACTGAGGTAAACTAAGGTAACTGGTAGTGTTCAGTGCCTGCTAAGTTACTAGAACTTACACTCGGGAGGTAACTAGTAAGTGTTCAGTGCATGGTAAGTTACTAGTTACTAGCGTCGTGTTGGGGTCCGGTTGCTCTGGGCCATTTGCTGGTATTGATGTGGGTCATATAATATGTCGTCTTCGGCTTTGTGAGGCAGCAGGCTAGCAGCAGCAGCAGCACTGGAGTCTGGAGTCTGGACCCAGGCATGTTTCAGACTGCCTCACGATAAGTTAAGACTTAAGAGGCGTGGAGTGAAGCTTGACTGCTGCCAGCCTGGTAGCGATGTGGTTAGGCTTGATTGATGAATCGTAAGGCCCTGCTCCTGCATAAGGTCACCATCAGTAGTACGCATTCTAGAATGTGTACTCTCTGCTTTGGAGCAAAAATTTTAACCATTTTCGCAGCCAGGACAGGGCAGTCAAGAGCGCTCGGCAGCCAGCCCAAGTGAGCCGTTTTTTTTTTTTTTTTCTTAATCTGACCGCTGGGTGCTTTGCCGGACTGATCAGTGAAGTTGCACTTCTACCGTTTAATAATAGGGAAAATTTCATGGATACCCCTGAAGTTTGCAATATTTACATAGATACCCCTACTTTTTCAGCCCCATGAAAATGGCATTCAGCTCTACTTTTTCAGAAAATTAATAAAACAAAATAACACCCTTGTATAAAAAACTCTAGGTGTTTATTTTGTTGTGCATATCATTTACCTTCTTTCTTTGTGCATAACAAGAAAAAAATAATGTGCCCACAAAGGGAGAAAGAAGTGACATGCACAACAAAAACAAACGCCTGGAAATTTTGGTTCAAAGATATTTATGATATTTCTGAAAATACGGGTATCTATGCAAATATTGCAAACTTTAGGGGTACCTATGAAATTTTCCTTTTAATAATAAGCCCCCCAGCCCGCCATCAGGGTCGCTAACTTCGCATTCCGAAACTTGACCTGTGCGGTGACTGACGATCTCCTCTGAACTCTCCCATTGAAAAATCCGACCAAAGGCTCCAGTTTTTTTACAGCAGAAGTAGATCCAGCTGGTAAGGTTTAAGTTAACAACACAAAGCACGTGGGTTTGTCTGTTGTCGTCTTCCGTCAGGTCAACACGGGTTTGTCTTAACCGGGTTCCGATCAGGTTTAGGTCCCGTAGTTCCGTGACTTCTTGACGACTTTCTCACCCTTGAAAGGTTGCCGAAATCACGTAACTGTGCATCTCAAAAGATTCGTGGGTTCGCCTCAAGGCTGGGCCACACCAAACTAAACCAGCGTTTTGTAAAAAACAAATCAGGTGGTGGCTTTTACTTCTGTGTGGAAATGTAGATTCTTTGATTTGTTACACCCATGGTCTGTTTAAAACAGACCACAAACCATCTGGTCTGTTCAAAACAGACCAGTTTGAAAGTTCAAAAACTGGCATCTCAAACCTCCTGCCCGAGAATGATGGAAAAGTTATCTTTAATAAAAATATATATGAGACCTTGAAAAGGTGATTCCAATTCTTCAAAAACACAAGTTATTCCTGCATTTGTTTCAATACAAATCAAACACCATATTTGTTAAACTGGGAAAAATGGTACATTGAGGAACTTCTGAAGGTTTTAGGTGATCACCTAAAACTAAGCTTGCAGCATTTTTTTTCGTACATGTGCCTTCACTTGAGAAGAGAAATTTGTGGAGGAAAAAATCTTAGTGACTCAGACTGAATCTGATACCTTTGGATCTGATCTAAGGTAACTTTTTAGGTTTAAGGTGGAGTACAAAATGGTACCTCAGTTTTTCCCAATTTAACGAATATGGTGTTACCGGCTGTTTTGGCCTGTGTGGGCCTGTGGCCCATGCATCAAAGTCGATCTTTTCGCAGTTTCACCTCACCAACGGGCAACGAAATGATTCTTTATTTTTTATTTTTAAATTACCATTGTTCAGATGCTTTGGGGGTTCTGTCATGAAAGGTTCTCAACGCTTCTGGAACTTTTTTTTGGAACTTTTAATTTTTTCATCCGCGTTCTCCGCCTCTGAGCAGGCAGGGGAAAGAGCCCAGCCCGGGCCCATCCTCTTTATGAGGGCCTCAAGTCTCTCCTGTGCATAAAATGCGACTGTTGCCCCCATGGATGGACATTCTCTCCACCTCCTTCGTGCTCCTTGCTTTTTGGTCGCAGCAGTTCTCTCACCTGCTCTGCTCTGCTCTGCTTGTTCTTCTGCCTTCATGGTCGGCCTCTGCGGCGTTGCCCTTCTTCATCTCCAGAGTTCGGAGACGAGTACTGGCGACACTGGTGGCACTGGCGGGCATGCGATCCATTCGGTTTATGTTTTTGCTGCGTTTATCATACCGAGAGTTTTGGCGAGGCCACGACTTTGCTGCTGTCTACTTAAGAGACTTCTAGCGTACCAGTGTGGTGATGCCCGGCGGACACATGATTTTTGGTGCCGTTACTTTTGCTGTTACACGAGAACGTTGACAGGTGACAACGAGAGAGAGCACGCTGGAATGCTCTCATGTACGTAGCATGGCAGTGTTCTTGCGTACTCTCTCCCGCTGTCGCCAAGCTTTGCTAGATTCTTCACAACAGTCCAACTGGTGTCTCTGTTGTTCAACGTCTTTGTGGTGTCTTTGATGTTGTATAGTCGTGTCAGTTTTTCGCGAACACAAAGGCAAACTATGAGTGGGAAATTTGGGGTTGCCTGTTTAGATTTTAAGTATTCTACTGACTATTCCTCTTTAATGAGTTCTTTTGATGCATTCGCTGCCTTACCATCTAAGCTTTGCTGCTAGCACTTTGCAGAAAAAGTTTCGGAGTCCCGCTTCAACGGCGTCCATAATTATTGCATGCATGCGATTATGTAATTTTCTTATTAGTTTTGGTAACTCTTTGTTTTCTTTCTGTTTACTAATCCTAACATCGAGCACGAAGATTATATGTTTTTGCATTTTTGTAAGCTTTAGCATCTGTACTATCGAATTCTCGTAGCTTCAGTTTCTTTCGTATTTCGTTATCTGGCTTGATTATTGTGTGTCACATGCGCACACCACGGCACTTTGTTAAGTCGTCTAGTTCTAGCTAACTCTACTAACCGTCCGGACTTCAGTCCTCTTTTTTTGTAGAGTTACTAGATTTTTGTGACAGCTCCTGAAATAGCAATTAATGCGATTGATTAAACTTGCTGTACTTGAGAGCGTACGTGTGGCACGGCTCTAACGGGCTCAGTACATGTCCAGGCTCGTAATCATACTGTTCTAGTCTAGTGTGGTCAGAAACATTAAGTCGCTTCATATACTACTTTTTCAATTTCGTTTGCGCCGAACTGACAGAAGTGATTAGAGTGATTATACTATCAATTACAAGTAGGATAAAGCTTTAACAAAGAATGCAAACCTCCATACAGAAGCATTCAACTGTAAAATTTTTAAATTGAAAATGATAGTCTTTCGTTACATGGTTTCTCCACTTTATAGTAATCAACTCGGCCTTTATACTTCAGCGGTACTATTTCTCCACATTCGCCGTCCACGGTATGTTGGCTTGTAAAGCTGTGAAAATGTGAAGGTTTGGAAATCACCAACGCCAGTACCTGTTGCATTAATTTGGCATAGCACTCAGAAAATTTGGGAGCTGCTTACTGAAGGACTATGCAGCAATCAATAAACTGGAGTCTGTAAACATTTGATCTTCCAGATAACTTATATATTAGCAAATACTAAATAAAAGTCACGTAACTGAGGCTTGACAACACTAAAACTGCTAGTGGGAATATGCAGGACTGCGACTTGCACAAACAGTCTCCCAGCAAATGAACACTTTTTTGACTCTTTGCCAATATTACCAAATCACTTAAGGCAGCAAATCAAATGGTTAGCTGCTCTTCCGATCGGTATGTTCAATGTCCACTTGTGGATATACGTCTCCACTTACGTGTAGCTAGCAAAACCAAGCAAACTAGGTAACGTGGAGTACCGGTACATGAACTTTAAACAGAACTCCATACTCATCTCCATTCTTCTAAGAAGAGTGCTTGGCTATCTTCAAAAATTGAATACTAGCAACAGTCAAGAATACCTCCGTTCGAATTATAGAAGCACGACAAAGCAGCAATTGTACTGCTCGACCTCAAGTAGCAAAGGATATTACATGCAAAACGACGCAAGCTGAATCCCAATCAGCTGTTAAATTGTCTGGAGCAACTCACAACTCTGGGATCTGTGAATCTGCTGGAATGTAGGACCGAAGTTCAACTCAAACATGTTTTGTTTTGGCAGTCGTCAGTCGAAGTGCGTATTGGTTCTCTTAACTGTGTGAAAACATATCAAGTGAGTTCAACTATCAGAATTCTAAATGAATCAACATGTTCAAGAGAAGGAGAAGCGAGTACGAACTTGTACACAAACTATATTAAAATGCAGCTGCTGTAATTATTAGCTTTCGGGGTTCGTAGATTGAGAATGCAGCAGAGCCAGCACGGTTTCAGAGAAACTGGAAGCTTGGTGTAAGTGGTGGATTTCGAGTGCAGGAGAATTGAATGTTGTGGACTGCAGGGCGCATCGACGGTGCTCTTGGGAATCGTGGCCTTTGTGCCAGGCAGGGCTGGCTCATTCATTCATAATTCATCCAGCCAGCCACTGAGCCAGTGATATTCTCAATTAGTACTGCCGACGACAAGGTCTCCACGCTCTCCAATCCTCCTCATGAATGAATGCAAAGAACGTAAGCATCTCGGGAGTTAGGATTGGCTCCACGTCTTGCTTTAGTAGCTGAGAATGAGAAATAATATGAAAAGAAATAGACAACAAATCAATACAAGTGATTAGGGGTATCATTAATGCAAGCTTGCGAAAAAACCATATTAGATAAATTGGGAAAGTACATTCTAGGACTTTCACTATTTCTGCCATTATGTATCCTTTAGCACAGTACAAAAACACAAGGGTGCGCTTTCTTCTACAATGGTGAAGTATCAATGATTGCCTTCAAGAATTTCAAATAATTACAACTTTGAGCTCTAGCTATGCCTACATTTATTATATGTAAGATTGAGGTGGAATACAAAATGATCTCTCTGCGTTTCCCAATTCACCTAATAAGGTGTTCAAAGCAATTATAACTATCCTCTTGATATGGACCGGTTTTGTACTTTCATGATCACAATGTCACACAGGCAAACATATTTAGTGAATCAACTTAAAACTACGGAAATATAGAATAGTTGTGGATAGCATATTGAACGCATCATTCATTGAGGCAAGATTGCAAGAATGGGGTCATGGAATGGTTGTTCATCCCATTCTATGATCCACCCACATGAGTGACATGAGTTGTTGCTAAGTAGTTAGTAGTGTACTTTTCTTTTCCCTCAGACGCCATATTCGTTAATTTGGGAACTATGTTTGAATTTGGGACTTCTGAAGGTTTAAGGTGATCACCTTAAACCCAGCTCTAGGTTTAAGCAACGTTTTTATTGGTACACGTGCCCTTACTTGTGAGGAAGAATTTGTGAGGGAAAAAATCTTAGTGGCTCAAACTAAATCTGATACCTTCAAATTTGATTTAAGGTGATAGTTCAATTTGGGAACTGCATTTTCCCAATTTAACAAATATGGCGTTCTCATCTAATTTGACCTTGTTGGCCTTTACAATTTACACACAAATGTCATGCATGTGACAATGTAGATTTGACAATTGACAAATCACTACAACATTGACCAAATTGGATTGTTGGTGCAACATTACAATAGGCAAGTTACATATTGAACTTACAACTTACAAGTGACTAAATCACCACCTATTGAATTTAAATGAAAAATTACTTGTTGATTGTATTGCCTTTACAAGTTACAATTAACAAATCACTTGTGAGTTGTGATTATAAATTTGACTAGGTTACCTCATAATTAAGACACAAATAACAAATCATTGATAAGCTATAATTCTGTTTAAAGAACTTTGAGGTCACTAATTGCCGTAAAAGCTAAGAGTACAAGACCCATTGTTGCCCTAGTATGTAATTGTACATCATTTACAAAATAATTTTTAAACAAATCAAAATTTCTATTGATTGAAAACAAGGTCAAAATAAGAAGCAATCAAGTATTGTACTTAATTTCAAAAGACCCTAGTATAATATTTTTGGTATTAGACAGTAGACATTCACAATTTCACACACATAGCAACTTACTTCTAGGCCACAACTGAGTTTGACAAAGGTGAGTAGAAGAAACGCACCTCTCAAACGAACCTCCATTCCCACGACCTCCAGCAAAAGATTGCAAAATTCTTGTAATTAATCTTCATCTTCCTGACATTGCGCTGGGTAATCTCCGTTGCTTGCAGTGGATTTTTCTATCATTTGCGACAGACACAAAGGATAAATGTGTATATAATAAAAAAATTAAAATTCTGAAAGATCCTAAATGAAACTTTCCAGCTGATTGTGTCTTAATCGAACAACATCCAAATTCCAAAGTTTGGATTCCAATTCCAAAGTTTGGATTCCAAACTTTTTTAACTTACATGTAAGCGTAGGCGTAGGGTAACTACGTATCCATGACGTTGATAAAAACCTGAAACTCTCATTTGGTGTTAAAAAAACCATAGAATAGAACAGAACAGAAAAGTGTACAATTGAACAGAATAAAAACCTTTTTGGCTCCGCCAACTTGTTGGTGTCTCGGCGCCTGCTCCCTGAGGAGCTGACAATGGGGTGCGATTGACTTTCTGGCTGCAGAGAGAGTGCAGTGCTGCAGCAGTACTGCTGGCCTTAACTAATATGCTTATTTAACGAGAGCAGCAGCTTTTGATTCTCAGCTTTGTCAGGAGGGACAAAAGGGACATTGAATGCCCCCAGTACATTAGGTCATGCTAATTGATGACCCAAATCCCCGGCAGGAGTCAACAGATATCTAGAGTCAGTCACTCAGTCAAGACTCAAGTCAAAGCCCATTGAGCTTATCAAACCTGCGGTTTTCATAATTAGCTAAGTGACTGGAAAAACACTTTTTAACGTGCTAAATTTTTACACTAACTAAGGTAGGTAGCTCGAAAAGCGACGCTTTGAGGGCTCATCTGCCTTTTCGTGGGCTTTTCAGACAAGAAGAGTTTTTGTTTAAATTTCAGGCAAAGAGAAGTGGATGCCAAGTGTAACATAATTTTTCTCATGTTTTTTGATTCATTAATGAATTTACAAAGTTCTTTTTATAGTAGGTACCTATTTGTGATTTTAGGTCTTCCATAAACTATTCCTTTGCAATTTCTAAAATGATGTCAAGGTTAACCCCTAAAGGCCCAAGGAACCCACTTTAGGCTTTATGAGAACTCGGGTAGGCTCTATTGACTTCATCATTTGGAATATTTTCATGAAATTTTTGGGATGGTTGCTATTCATCATAATCTACATGTGAAGCTTTATTTCATGTCATTCTGATAAGTAATGCAAAAGTTAGAAGGTTTTTTCAATTTCAATGTCAAACCGGGTAGCAAAAAATATATTCTATTTTTTTTATTTTTTTATTTATAGAATTGTATAGAATGATACCTACTCAAAAAAAACTGAATCATTCAATTCCAAGTAATGAGGTAAGAGTTAAAAGGAGTTTTATTTTGTGGGCAATGAGGGTAGGAAGAGGGTAGAAAAAACATATAAAGTTATCATTTACTCTCAATTTTGAAAATTTTCAAATGAAAATGAAAATGAAAGTTACTAGCTGTCTATTAGAGCAATCTCACCATTGGGATTAACAATTTTCAAATTCTTCCAAAACTTATTAGCATAATAGTTGTATCTTTCATTCATCAATACCTTTCACTTTACAATTAAGGTAAAAATAAATCCAAAATTTTTTTGGGTTAAACTTTTTTATATATGCTTGCAACACATTTTCCAACATATTGCCAAAATTGCACAAGAAATACAACATCCAGGTTTTTCTCTAAAAAGTTTGAAAAACAAAACTTCACCTTCTAGAAGGACTAGAAAAGCCTACATTTTGAAGTTTAGGCACATTGATCTTGCAATTGGTGGGGACGTTCATCTTGAAATTTTGGGACAATGTACTTGTGCAAGTTAACCAAAGGATCATGTGGTTGGATTTGTTAAAAAGTAAGTTTCAATGAAGATTTTGACTTTACTTTGGGGACTAGTATTTTGAAGCTATTTTGGGCCTCTAAACACAAAAGAATTTTAGGGGTTAACATGCTAAATTTTTACACTAAGGTAGGTAGCTCAAAAAGCGACACTTTGAGGGCTCATCTGCCTTCTCATGGGCTTTTTAGACAAGAAGGATTCTTGTTTAATTTTCAAACAACAAGAAATGGATGCCAAATGTAACACAATTTTTTTCATGTTTTTGGAAGCATTAGTGAACTTTCAAAGTTCTTTTTGTAGTAGGTACCTATTTGTGACTTTAGGTCTTCCATAAACTGTTCCTTTCAAACTCCTAAAGTGATGTTAAGGTTAAATCAAGAAGTGTGATTGACACTTGCAATAGAATACATCTATTTTTTATGACTAAGGAGGATCCATTCAAGAATCACCTCATTCAAGAATCACCTCATATCCATTCCTGAGCTACCTATGGGACGCTTTATCTGAGAGGGACAAAACTCAAGCTACTTACCTTAGTAGTTACAGTAGCGGTAATGAAGATTTGGACAAAGTTTTGCTAAATTTAGCAACTTAGTATCAAACGACTACTCATTCTAAGTGGAATATGGTAACAAGCTTTGTTACCAGCATAGTATAGAGCGGGTTTAATTGAGTTTCTCGAGTGCAAAACTCTATATTTGAGCTCCTCAAAATAAAATGAACGGTGGATGTTTTCTGCACATTTTGTTGTAGAAAATATTACCAATTCTTAGTTTGCTAATGAGCGAAACTCTACAAGGTTCAATAAGGATGCACCAAGGAACGAACAACTGTTTGAGGTAAAATAAAATAAACCATCTACACGTGTGGTTTGCATGTTTATTTTTGAACTTGTGAAGATTGATTTACGTCAAATAGATGAAATTCCAAAATCGAACTAAACATAATCTGCCATGCCTACAGGTATACAAATGCATGTAGGTTTATAACTTAGGACCAAAGGTTTCTTTCCTAAGATATAAGCATTAAATGCTTTATTCATTAATTTGGGAAAAATGGTACATTTTGGGATTTTCAGAAGTTTGAGGTGATCACCTCAAATTGAGCTCAATATTATTTTTTTTGTACACGTGCCCTCATTTGAGAGGAGAGATTTTCAAGTGAAAATATCTTAGTAGTTTAGACTGAATCTAATACCTTCAAATCTGGTTCAAAGTAACTTTCTGAGTTTGAGTGGATTACAAAGTGGGACACCTGTTTTTCCCAAATTAACGAATATCGTGTTATTACCATTTGGCCCGATAATGGCAGTCAGTTCCTTCAATAGTTCCTTCAAAAGTACCTTCAAAAGTGGCTGCCATTTCACTGACTATACTCGCAGGCTTGTGTTGCGAAAAGGAGCTGATTAGGACTGGTATGGAAGACACCTTTTCATTTAATAGCTTCTGTTTTATTGCCATGGAAAGTTAGTGACATATCCAGCTTTTTCTCTTTATTTGAGCAGTGGCATTTCGATGCTGTTTGCTTCGAAACACGAAATAAAATAAGGAAGTATATTTATTTACCTTCTCGTGGATCACCTTTTTTTCAAGCTGTCAAGCACTTCACTTCATCCTCTTTCTTGAGCTTCCAATCTCTTGACTTGCACCAGTGTTTTGGAACCACAAATGATCGCTGGTTCGCTTTCTCTCTGCAACAAGGTAAAAAAAAGAGTTCAATACTTTTGTCTTGTGTGGAAACGCACTGAAATTCCATTGCAAGATGAAAAAAAAAATGACAGACTAGCCACGTCAGGAGCTGGACAACGAGGGGATGCCAAGTACAGTGCCCTACCAAAAAGATTGTCAGCCCCTCCAATTTTTCACCTTTTTCAAAATCATTGTTGGCAACAAAAACAGCCAACACATTATTATTTTTATTTTGACAAGTTGCTTATTGGGAAGTATCACGGCTGTAGCCTTGAGGGGGTGGTTCAGTGTATGTATTTTTGACCTTAAAGCTACTCAAGGCTATGAGAGGAAGGTGAGGTTTAGTGTATTTATTTTTGACCTTAACTCCTAAAGGACCACTTGTCCCTACGGGGGACAAATGGGAATTCGGGCATGTACCTATGGCTAAACTACTTAGTGTAATTTTTTGAAACTTTTATGGGAGATGGGGAATTCAAAGATTTGTGTAGGCAACTAATTTTTACCTCATTCCGACATTTATTGAAGAAGTTAAAAATGAATTTATGAGAATTTTAGTTTGGCGGGCAGCCCAAAAACTTCTTTAAAAATTGCGTTTTTTTTAAATAAAATTTTGAGGTTAATTATTTAGACCTACGTGTATGTGGGAAGCTTTGAATCATTCAATTTTAATTGATGAGACGAAAGTTATGAGAAGTTTTCATTTGCACATAGATGTGGAAAATCTCAAAACTATGCCTACGTGCAAACTAAAACTTCTCATAACTTTCATCTCATCAATTAAAATTGAATGATTCAAAGCTTCCCACATACATGTAAGTCTAAATAACTAACCTCAAAATTTTATTTTAGAAAAAAGCAATTTTTAAAGAAGTTTTTGGGCTGCCCGCCAAACTAAAATTCTCATAAATTCATTTTTAACTTCTTCAATAAATGTCGGAATGAGGTAAAAATTAGTTGCCCATGCATATCTTTGAATTCCCCATCTCCCATAAAAGTTTCAAAAAATTACACTAAGTAGTTTAGCCATAAGTACATGCCCGAAATCCCATTTGTCCCCCGTAGGGACAAGTGGTCCTTTAGGGGTTAAAGCTACTCAACGCTATGAGAGGAAAGTGATACAAAAGAAAAATGCGACAATCATTTTGGTAGGCCACTATAAAGGAAAACGAGAGCACCACCAAGCAAGATTAAAGGCATCAAGGAGGACCGTGCTCCAATGAATCAATCTTTTTTGCCACAAATTGTAAGACTAATTGCAAAAAGAGAGAATAGAAAACAAAAAACAATGGCTACACTAGTATTAAGGTTGTTTTTATTTTTGCATTTAAGTGTTAGATTTGAAGTTGCCTTATTTGATTTCAGACTATGCACCTACAACACCATATTAGGTAAATTGGGAAAAAGGGTACATTTTGGGACTTCTACAAGTTGTACATGATCACCTACAATTGAGCTCAGAATTTTTTTTGTTGTACACGTGCCCTCACATAAGAGGAGGAATTTGCGAGGGAAAAATCTTAGTGGCTCAAACTAAATCTGGTTTTGAGTGACTTCTCTAGATGCAAGTGACGTACAAATTGGGACCCCCCTTCCAAATTTACCTAATAGAGGATTCTACCTAGGTGCTTCCCTTGAAAAATTCTCCTTACCTATGAGGGTACGCATGCTCTTATTGTTCATCTACATTACCAAAAAAAACAATGACCACTATGGTTCTGTGCAACCTTCAAACAACTGCAATTTGGAAGAGCAAAGAATATCATGGTTGGCCCTATTGGGGCCAACTTTTGCTACAACATCCTCATACTTGGTCAGCAACATCTTAATCTTATATAAAGGTTTGATCCATGCAAATTATGCAACAACCAAAATGCTTTGGGGCAAACATTTGCAAGAATTTGACCTTTTAAATCTCATTTAGACATTCAGATATTGACTCCTTTAACCCAAACAAATTATGTGAAAAACAGAGTGAAAAAATGGATGAAATGTTCTCTTAAATAAAACATTGTGTTTGCTGATATTTGAAGAAAGTGAACCAACAATCGCTGATTTTATAGAATGATGCGTCAACAAGTGGATAGTTCTATCTATTGAAAGAACTAAACAAAAAAATAAACTTGCCGTGCTAAGTCCTTTGGCTGTTACCAAAAGCTATGGTAGGATTACCAAGCCATGGAAAAAGGATACATTTTTAGACTTCTGAATTTTGCATTTGTTATAATTTTTTGACAATTTAAATGAGTCTTATGATAACTCCTTCAAGATTCTATATCATTGATGTAAGATCTTGAAAAAATCATCATAAAATTCACTTTGAATCACCAAAATACTCTCAAAAATACAAAATTCAGAAGTCTCATGATGAATCCGTTTTCCAAATTTATCAAATAATTATGGTGTTATAGATTCAAAAGAAAGAAGAAGATTCTTTTCTCGGCACAAAGCAAACCAAAAAATATAATGAACTGAAACAACTGAAAATAAACTCGTGCAATAAATATGAAAACAAAATAACAAAAGTGAAGAAAAACTAACCGGCAGAAGATGCGACATGCGAGCAGCCCAGAGGTTACATCAGCAAGGGCACTGCAGATTTTCAATTATTTAACACTGCAATTGTCATTTTCCTTGTCATTTTCTTGTCAAGTGTCCAAAATACAAGACCCCACACTGAAAATCTGAGTTGCTTTCATGAATGAACGCTGACGATAAGCTTACTGGTAAGTGAGCAATCTAGTCACTTGATCCGACAGGCTTGTCTGCTGAGACTCTGAGAGAGATTGTTGACACTTCTGCACAAACACCACCCATCTTTGTCACTAAAAAGGTGAGAAACCAAATGAACTGAATATTCCTTTCCATAGCACCAGTTTTGTATTTGTGTTTGTATTTAAAGTTTTAGAGGTTTAAAAAACATGTGAAAGTTGGCGGAAATTAAATGTATTATAGACATGGTTGTCACATTGGATCATCGTACTGCCCAAAGTGTCTAATTGAGTTCATGTTTGTCTGATGTAGTCAACTCATAATTGATTTTAAAAAATGATAAAAAATGATGAAAAATTTACTTCATACATGTTGATGACATTCATTCATTGTTGTTAACATGAAGTCATAACGTGGAAATGAAATTAGATCATGTAAAAAAAATAAAAAACAATAATTTGATTCTACCTTTTCCAAGTCAAAAACCCTAAATGTGCCCTAATTAGCAAGAAACCATAGTCAAATCTTGTCCAACAATAATAACCATGGTTATGGATACCATAGACATTGGCTTCCTATTCTCTTGCTCTCCATGAGTGTTTTCTTTACTCTAGAATAGGACTTAGAACCTTGTGTAGCAAAATCTTCTCTCTAATATGCCCTTGTACAAAAGAGACATCCCAAGTGGACAAAAACCTAGGCACTCAGTTCATATGATAGTTCCACAAGAACCCATAAATGGGCTATCACAAACACTAAAGGAGTAAAGGTCCTAAGCAGAGGGGGCATTTCCAACTCAATTTTTTTTAATAAATAAACGCATCTTTTCTTTACTTCTTTTTTGTCATTGATGAAACCAAACTCTCATTGCAAAATAAAATTCAATGACCTTCACCTAGGCAATAAATATGAAAAAAAGAAAAGAAAATATAAATAAATATTTGAGGAACAAAAGGAACTCACTAGGATGCAAGTTGCATGTCACATTGGGCCGCCCATCCACTTGCCCGCCCGTACATTAAAAAGCCTAACTGAGGTCATAGTCCGTCCGATGAAGTCAACTCATAGGTGACTTTAAAAAATGGTGCAAAATGATAAAAAAAAAAACTTACTTTGTAGGTGCTAGTAACACTCATTATTGCCAACATGAAGTCAAAACGTGGAATCAAAGCCATATCACGTAATAAAAATGAAAATTTATAATTAGATTCTTCCATTTTTAGGTCCAAAACCCTAAAAATGCCCTAAAAAACGTGAGCGGACAAATACATCATGGACACATGTGTCTGTCCAATCCGATTTGTCAGCTTATTTGTGCTGTCCAACAACTTCAACTCGCCCAAAGTAAGAACGCTAGATGCAACCACTAGAGGCCCATGATAGATCACAAAAACACAAAGGTCTAGCAACTCTAGCCATAAATAGATATATTTGAAGCATGGTTATCACATCAGACAATTTGCCCATCTACTTGCATATTTGTCCCATATGCTCAATTGAGCTCTCCTGTATTCAATGCATTCAACTTGTAATTGATTTCAAAAAATGGTAGAAAAAAGCATGTATCCTATAGTCCTATACATGTTGGTTACACACATGGTTGCCAACATGAATTCATGACACAAATTTCAAACCATGTCAAGTAATAGAAATAGACTTTTCCTTTTATAAGAACACCATATTAGTTATATTGGGAAAAAAAAAGGTACCATTTTGTACTCCACCTTAAACCCAAAAGTTACCTTAAACCAAATTCGAAGGTATTAGATTCAGTTTGAGCCACTCAGATTTTTTCCCTCCCAAATTCCTCCTCTCTAGTGAGGGCAAGTGTACCAAAGAAAATGCTGGAGCTCAAATTAAGGTGATCACCTTAATCCTTCAGAAGTCCCAAAATGCCAAAATGTATTGTTTATCCCAATTTACCTAATATGGTATTTAAGTCAAAAAACCCTAAAACATAACATTGGATGAACATGCCCACCCTTGCGGTTGGACCACCTGCCTACTTGTCCTATCCTTTGGAGTTTGGACAAATCTTACCCAAAGTAACAACCATGGTTTGAAGGCTTATAGTTTGACATGCAACAAATAAATACACATGTATGGGTGATTGCAAGAAACACTTGTACTATTTCTTATTCCCTTCACCTCCCGCAGGTGCTTTTTGAATTGTAACTTTTGCGCAACAAGTTCTTTTGAGCTGAAATTTCAGAAGAAGGTACATGTCATAGTTACAAACTTTCCATAATTTTTGCGGTTTTTTTAAAATTATTTTACTATTTTTAAATGGCCCCCAAATAGGTGTCTACCTTGGCCATTTTGGGGGGTTTTTAGTACTATTT
This sequence comes from Ulota crispa, assembly GCA_963920765.1. Taxonomy (NCBI): domain Eukaryota; kingdom Viridiplantae; phylum Streptophyta; class Bryopsida; order Orthotrichales; family Orthotrichaceae; genus Ulota; species Ulota crispa. Next base: position 30,822,566 of record OY987242.1, read on the forward strand.
TGGGTCCAAAAAAGCTTTTCTAGGGCAATAAACCAGGAATGTTGTTTATGGAGCATGCTTACATGCATTTGTGGAAAGGTTTTGCAAAAATATAAATTCCATGGCATCTACATTGTCTCAAAGAAGGCATCCTATCTCCCTTCATTGGCAAAATACAAAAAAATTCCTTAGCAAAGCAATTGTACCATGTGAATGTGTTTAATGGATTCTCAAATGGCCAGTTTTTATTTTATTTGTTTGAATGATTTTACTATTTTCTAAAAAGCAAGAAAGAAATTGGCTTTTTGTTTGTGATTTTGTTTTGCGCATAACTTTTAGAATAAAAAATTTCTAAGTGTAAATTTTCACAAGGATGCTATTTTAAGTGCTTTACAAATTGTCCATATTTTATTTTATTTTTAAAAAAATTATTCCAAAAACTAGGTAGTATAAATAGTACTACAAGTACTATTGATGTTTGAGACAAAACTGTGAAGTATTTCTTACAATCACCCGTATGTACATACATAGTTACTCAATTTAAACAAAATGAACTAATCTTATTTCTACAGTACTGCATCGTCAACATTACTTTCTTACCGGCCTACAGTAAGAAAATATAAACAGAGGATTTTATATTATCACATGAAATTACAACAAGACAAGGAATGAAAATACCAACAAGCAGGTAAGAAGTAGATGCCAACAACACAAACATGAAACAACAACCGCTGGTTTTCACTGGTTACCTACCCTCGAATATTTGAAACTTCAACATGAAAATTCTAATATGTCAAACTTTCCAAAACAGAGCCACCTATAATTCCCCAAGTGAAGAATCTTCTAGACGTGCAGTTCGATGTAACAACTGCTGAGAAAATCTACTTGAAAAGCTCACCACATGACAATTGTAGTTGCATGACTTAATACTCATTTCCAGGAAAAATTGTCCTGTTTCCTCGACAAGCCTATAATTATTGTAGTTGTACATAAAGTTCAATCATTCATTGTAGCACAAAGATAACGACACATGAAGAATATTATCCTTTGCAATTCGCCGTTAGACAATTTGAACGGATCTTCAGAAAACGTGGGTTACTATCTGGTTTTCTGGATTGAAATATTAATTGCTCAAAACAGGAGAAAGAAAACAACCATGGCATCTCGAACCAAATTTCAAATACTTAGAAATGGTATCTCCAATTTGTAAGAGCATCATCAATCCAGCACTCAACAACTCATCAAATATATTACTCTCTTTTACCTACAATGTGTGATTATAATCATTGGAAGTTGGAAGTTGGAACCCTATAAAAAGAACTCAAAATAATTACTACAATATATGAAATTGCAAATCAAATAATAAATATAAAACCCATTGAAAGCAAGCTAGATAACAAAAACTACAGCAAACCATGCTCTATGAAAAAAAATCCATGGTAACAACCCACCAATTTTTTTGGTGTGTCATCATCGTGGATTTACAGTTGTAGAGCAAGTTTTGTTGTAATTTTTGTCTTTTAGCCTAATATGAATGGGCATTATTTTCATGATTGCTCAATTTCCAATTCCTTATATTTTTGTAATTAATTAGAGTTGTTTTATAGGGTTCCAATGATAATAATCACACATTCTAATTAGATAGGACATAGGAGTGTATTTGGCGAGTCATTTTGATGCTGGATTGATGATGTCCCAATACCTACCAAGGCAGCACATATTAATGTAGATGACCTCGATGTGCCAAAAAATTAATCTAACATAATGTCAATTTTGTTACATTACCGGATTCCCGGATATCTACAAATTTGTACACTTTTCTAGGTGAGTGCATTGAAATCTAAACCTAGTCATTAGAGCTTTACCTTCATGTTTGGAACTTTGTATAGCCTAATTTTATTTGGCAAGCTCTCAGTTGCACGAGCGTAACTAGATTAGCAAATAAAGGTAACAGGTGGAAAGGGGATTAATATACATAATTATGCGCAAAATCTACAGACAAAGCTATCTTGTTGCATACTAGCGATTAATTTGATATTGATTCACAATTCAAAATGAATCTGTTGCTACAACCGTTCTACTTCCTTCCAATAAAACAAAATTATGATCATATCTGTTTAAACAACATCACTAGATTAGAAAAAAAAAAAAAAAAAAATACTAACACTTGGAAGTTGGAAATGAATGGTGTTACTTGTTTCTTTCAAAAAGTGTTTCAAGAGTCTTAGCTAAACAGCACCTAGGAGGCTAGGTAGCACGTCTAACAAACCAAGAATGGTATTTACAGTCACTAAAAGGGTTGTCATTTTTTTTCCTCCGTTTCTCATATAAATATAGCATGTTTGGAAGCAATACTCAAGTCAAGTGCAGCTAGGCAGCAAGCTTAACGACGATAACTGGTATCGACCTGAGAATTCATATGGGCATCCGGAAAAATGACAACTAATCTCTTGAATTTTCGCAATAATACGAGAATATGATTGTTGCAGAGAAAAGGGAATAGATCAAGGAGGGGGAAGAATTAGACACTGTAAATTCTAAACTACACTAAGTATTGCATTTAGGTTGCCTTGACAATTAGGTTGCCTTCCTAGGATTTCACATTGTTTACAAAACGCCATGTTTATTAAATTGGGAAAACTAGATTCCTAAGTTGTATTTCACCTTAATCATTTAACTTGGTTTAAGGTGCTTACCTTAAATCGAGTTCATTCCCAAAATCAGGATTTCTTCCCAAATTAACGAATATGGCGTTACAACCTAGATACTAGGATTTCACATGGTCTACAACCTAGGTTCCCCTAGTTTATTTTTCAGGAGCTTTGTTGTTGTTATCAAGCCTTTTAAAAAAAACTATTACAATAATTATTGATAAAAATTATTATGGTATCAATAATATTTGTGTAGTGTAAAATGCTGAGAAATTAGTGTGTTGAAAAATTAGTGTGGGACAACCTAAACGCAATATTTAGTTTTACACTATATTCATTAAATTGGGAAAAGTGACATTTTGGGACTTTTGGATTTTATGTTTTTTAAAGAGAACTCAATGAGTTCTCTTTAAAAAGAACACAAAATCCAAAAGTCCCAAAATGTCACTTTTTCCCAATTTAATGAATATGGCGTTTGTAGTTCTTCAGCCTCGTGTGAACAGATTGATGGGCTATTGACCAGTCCAGCAGACAGGGGAACATGAGAACAGCCCAGAAAACAAGCAAAAGTTAACGCATGTTTCATGAGAATACTACGGACCCCACCCCGGGATCTAAACTAAACAGCTGGTCTCCGGGGCTTGACGCGTTCTCCTTCACGTTCCCCAAAGTTCTACAAACGCATCATTCTGTAAACTAAAAAAGAACATCTGTGGAACTCTCCACTATCTCCAATCTTCACGTCAAAAAAGAAGACAAAACGCTCCCGCCCCGGAGACGCGTCAGCAATGCGAATGGGTGTTCAGGCTCTAAATTCTTGACTCTAGAATCTAGATCTCTAGGAGCAGCAATCTTGACCCATCCAAGCATCCACGCATCCGCGGATCAAGCAGGAATATGCCCCCGAAATAATAGACACCAGATGCAAGAAGGAGCCACTGACTTGACGACAGGTAAGGCACACAAAGAATGTAGAAAAACAGTATTGTTATAATTATTATTATTATTTGCGTCCTATCTGCTCCGAAACTAAAGGAATCCTTGGAGTAACGGTTTTCAGAACTGCTGCAAGTATCCGTAGTGCGAGAGAGGAATGTATCAACCTCGCTGGCTCAAATGGTATAGACTCTGCAACATTTGACGCAAAACTGCTCCCAAGCTAACAAAAGCCTGGAATGTTTCTGAACAGAGCCCTGGAGAGCACGTGGTTCGTGGTGTGGTGTACTACACCAAGACCAGTTCGAATGAAGTGTTAAACGGAGGTACTGGTTATCGTCAACCTTGTTACATTGGCTCGAATTTAAACTACGTGTCTGAGTTCTACAAACTAGGATCCTTATGGATTTAGTTTTCAAGATACAACGAAATTGATATACTTATTCCTCTGCACAGACAGTTTTGACAAGTGCTGCCCTCGGATTTTACTACATGATTGATCACCTTTCCAATTTTCTGACAAAAAACGGGTGTAGTGGCAACTGATAAGAGTTCATGTGTACTCACAGGATTGTGACAATCTGCTTCCAGATTAGTGCCCACGTTCTTTTGTGAAGGATCGTCTCAGCAAAGCTTGGTATCGCTCCGGGTGACTCCTTCCAGTTCCAGACTTCCAGCCGCAGTTCATAGATCTCCTGCAAGGTCATCTCCAAACTTGAGTGACAGGGAAATTTTGAACGAAATGAATACCCGTCGATGACATAGAAAAGATCATAACTGTTACAAGTCAGTCACTATCTCTGAAATGAAATGTCTACAGTAGAAGAAGAAGACGAAATCCTATTCTTGAGATTTCTACTAACTACTGTATGAACTTGGTGAGGACTATCTATGGTGCCTCCACTAGTACACTACGAGTACTCAAAATCTAATATAAACAGTATCCAGTAGCTAGTAGCCTAGTACGACGGAAGAAATCACTGAATGTTAAGAAACCTATGCAAATAGCGTCAATTGTTATTTCTGCAGATACTTACTATACTGGCACTATATAAGACAGATGACTTGAAACCAGCCCTAGTTTTCAGAGGTGTTATAATCCGGGTTCACATTCTGTTTTAAATTACCAATACCTACAATCAGATGATCATTCCAATCGACAAGAGCATAAAAATAGAAATACGCAGAAGATGGAAAAGCTTACATCAACGACCGACTGCAAACCTTGTAGCTGACTGTGTTGCACTTCCCGCATCAGTGATAGAATCCTGTAAAAGTACAACGGAGGACTTCTACATCAATATACGCAGACAAGTTTATGGGCAAAGTGGCAAACTGCGAAAGAGTTCTCTGAAACAGTATTAAGCAGTACATCATGCCCGGGCCACTCAGATTTTGGAAGAGACTGACATTGCCAGACAGTCCAAGTCAGGTTAAAATGAGATTGTAGTAACTAACGACAATTTCGCTATATTGGCAAATATTCACGACATTGACATGGACTCCTGGTGGCACTGAATTGTCACAAATCTGCACTAGTTCCCAGTTATTAGAGCTTTGTTTAGTTGAACGTCAGAATATTGGCACTCTAAATTCTACATTGTTCTAATTTAACAAAAGCTCACGTTAATTGAGGACTGGTGATATAAACTTAGGTTGCAAAGTTCTCGCTCTTCTTGGACTTGATTCTCGAGGAACTAACTTGATAAGTTACTATTATTATAGCAAAGATTGGCATAAGTGGTCAGTGGTGTTTGAGAAACTAACTGCGAGTCTGACGAATTCAACGGTTGGTTTCAGAATTTCAAGCTATTTTCAGTGCAAACAGACCAGAACGATAAATAGATTTCTTCTGGCCTGCTGACAAAGAAAGGAAAGAACGAATGACTGCGGACTGAGTCGATTCCTTCTAATTTGAGTCTACTGAGACACCTGTGCTAAATTATTGGGTCATACTAATTGTTGCTGCAAGGCAGAAAGAAAGTAAAACAAAACCCTTTCAAACCTTCATCTCAACATCTGAAGACTTCTTTGAGCCTCATATCCGAGGTGCCTTTGGCCCTACTGCAAGATCATCTTCAGTCCCTTTCAAGCAGTTGCGGCTTGGTAATGTTCTGATAAGCACAGAAAGTGTTATTCGTTAAATTGGGAAAAACGTAGGTACCATTTTGTGTTTCACCTGAAACCCAAAAAGTTACTTTAAACCAGATTCAAATGTATCAAATTCAGTCTGAGTCACTAAGATCTTTTCCCTCGCAAATTCCTCCTCTCAGGTGAGGGCACGTGTACAAAAAATTGCTGTGAGCTGGAATTCAGGTGATCACCTGAATTCTTGAAAGTCCTGAATTCTTGAAAGTCCCAAAATGTACTATTTTTCCCAATTTAACGAATAACGCGTTACAGGCTGGAAGAGATAAGAAATTAAATATTAGCCAGGGTAAGTTACTCACAAACCAACAAAAAAAAAAAATGACAGCATTACATTCTTACATTTTGTAGTTTGCAGTTACGTTGAGCTAGTCCTCAGAACCTCAGCTGAACTAAAAACGATGTCAAGCATAATTATGATACTCCCTGAAAAGATGGTGACCGAGTTAAACCATACAATCAGGGCTAGAATAGACTGCTGGAAGGTTGCTCTATCGTACCGTCAAGTTATGCTCTAAAACCATGAAAAGACGATTAAAGCATCTCTATAATAACTTAGCTATGAACTTCAGCCATCAATGATATACTTATAACCACTATGCAGCTTCTAACAAAGAGAATATTCTCGTTGATGAAACTCCTTTAATTCTTGCTACTGAAGATTCCTAAATAAGTTTTTGCAATTTGTTAACTAATCCTCCCTTGGTATTCAGCAACTGTATAGGACTTAACGAACGTTACTATGAAATCAATACTGGCTACGTAGGAAGATTTTCAATTGTCGATTCAATGATATCAGTGATGAATGATTACCGAGTATACGACTCCACAGGGATTGAAGTTCAGGTCATCAAGGAACACTGTATAACACCACTAAATCACATTCACGTTGCTGAGAAGACATTCACAAACCAATCTACATTAAACCTAATAAATACAGCATTTTCGTTTACGATCTGGAAGGGAAGAAGGGATCATGGATAGAGTGATAGATGTCACTTAACGTCAATTCCGCTAAACTCGTTCTTTTCCAAAGAGGCATTCTGAAAGGCAAATCTACAAACAGTCTTACTATTTACAACAATGACTGAGCAGTTGAACGCCGTAATTTCAGCATACTGAAATTAAACCGCCGATACAACGAACTGACGTTGCTTTTCAGGTTATCAGGATTAGACCGTCCACATTCCACAACACTAAATTACGTTCTTTGTCATTCATTTGACAATCCTATTCTCTCCTCACCATCTACTCTAAGCGTTCGCAGTTCGATGTAAAATGGTCCAGCATATATTACGTACTATCTAAGCAGTTACTGTAATTCTAAAACCAAAACCAGCATAATTCTAGAGTAACAGAGATTCATCATCAAGAGAAACGACACCCTCCTCTTCAAAACTTTCCACTTTCGCACGCAAGTGACAAAACTGATTCCCGAACTGTAAAAGTGGGAAAACCTGTCACTGTAAAATCACAATTTCGTAAAGCTCTCAAGTATCTGACATGCATGATTAGCCAAGCCGACTGAGCCAACAAGGGACCTTACCAACCAGTGAGTTGGCGAATGTCTTGAATCTGAGTTATCTACTATAATTAGATGTTTGTCAATCCTTTCAATTGCACAGAGCCATAGAGAAGTCCAATTCAGAATGGTACGCAGATCTAGAATCTAGATAGCCATGAGAAAATTGCATCCACGTTGAGAGAACAATCATACAGTATCTCGTGAATCGTGACATGATTATTTCAAGTAGCAGAAGTAAGATTCGTATGAAGGAATTCATCGACTTATTTAGGTCTTGAGCAAAACCTGTCACTCAAAGTCCAAAATCTACACTGAGACGCATATGCACTCCAGGACAAATTAACCAGACATGGTCTCATCTCACAACGCCGTTGCAAGTTCAAGGTGACCTAGCAAATCAGACAGATCACTTCAAGGCCCAGGCAACCTGACGGCGGATTTCAGAGCAGTTTGGCGACTGAAAATCTCAGACCTAGACTAATCCTCGTGTGTAATCTAGCTTTTGCCACTGAAACGCCACGATTTTGTCACGCTTTTGCCACTGAAACGTTACAACAACGGCGCTATGAAACTCGTCGCTGTAACGAATATGACCGCGATCACAAAGTTGGGCGGAGAAGAGTTAACTTACTGAATGATGCTAGAAAACGCCCGGACATCGACGATCCGCTTATCAAAGTTCACTTGGTGGTACGACCACAATGACACACCTCACTGGTGGAAAACGTTGTTAGCAGTGCTGATGACGACTCCCACTACTCGCACTCGGTTATGCTATGTGGGAAGAGTGTTCCTTCTTTGGCATGGGGAAGAGTGATAGGCCCGGTGATAGGACAGAAAGAAAATGGAAACCCTACTACCACTGTAGCATTCCACGAGGCTAAAACAGGCTAATGCCACATCATTCTGGGGTGACATCATCCTACAAAGGCACTGATGTCACTCAGTCTGTGCAGTGCAGTGCAGCTTGTATGTATCTGAAGCTGGACTGGAACTACAGTAAATCGAAAGCTTCAAACTTGATTACTCTTGCAAGTGACGGTGATCAGTTACAGTGACTCTTAGTTCCATACCTTTCGAACTTTCTCCTGTCTTGATCTTTGCATGCTCTCTTCGTTGTATGTTCTTCTTCGGACACTCGTTTCTCCGATCGAAGCGTAGACAGGCTGACCGGGTAGTGGATACTCCAGATAATCGTACTTCACTAGGAAACCTGAGTGGTTGAAAGTTGGAAGTTGAATAGTATCTGGGCAAGAGAAAAGGGCATATTATTATCAGTAGCATGACTTGGTTTTGCTGTCTAGATAGATAGAATCACAACCTGTGGATCGAATTGCTGGAGTGCTAAAGAGTCAAGACCGTACACTGCGAATATCATTGCGTGTCGGGAGTAATCTCCGGGAGTTGGTGCATGCATGTTGGGACTATATAGCCTACGCCGGGACCACCAATTGATTATTGCAGTAAACTGAAAGGCGAGGTGTGTCACGGTTGGGATTTCGCCTGCGAGGGGTAACATCAAAAGACATGTGAGCAGCAGCTTGCAATTTCGAAAGATGAACAGAATTTTGAAAAACATTCAATCAACGAGCAACTAATTAGCTTAATTAGAACACAGTCCATCCTTGTTGGTAACTGAGATATATGACTGTATGATAACCCCCGAGTACAGACTTAATTGACAATTTGCGTTATGTGTGGAAGAATTTGCTGGAAATTGGAGAAAGTAGAAAGAACGCGATCATAGAAGATGAAAAGTTAAACACTATTGAAGGTTCAAAGCCCCATCAGGTTCACAAGGGATTCGGCCAATAGAAAGGTATTATAACAGACAGGGTTCAACAATAACTGTATGTATGTCTCTTGGGCTTCAGTGAAAATTTGACCTAGAGAATTAATTGTGTTTGCAGACTTCAGGGTACTCTCAATCCAGTAATTTTTTCTTCATCGGTTACTTTACACGCACGTTGTCGTTATTATGAGTAGGGGATAAACGTGGGTTGGGCGAGTGTAACTACTTACTAATTAGTCGTTCTTTGGAAGCAACCAAACGCCCTGTATAGGTGATACACACAGGCAGAAGGTCCCTAACCACAGTTTGGAACATCATTTGAATCTGTTGTTCGGTAATTTTCAAGCTTTTACGAAAACGTGATGTTCTACATCAAGCATGATTGTGAAAAACAAAGGCAAGGCAATATGCGTCTATTGTTAAATTTCCATTACTTCTCTGGATGTTTCTCTTGAAGCACACTCAGAGACTTAGACTCTTAGAGTGCGTTACAAAACTTATCCAAACTTTGCGATCACAGTTTCATGAAGTCTCGACCTTTGCATCCACCGAATCTGGAGCTGTATATTAGTTCTTTCCCAATAGCAAGTTTCAGTCTAATCCACGCCACATGTAAAAGTGCAACCCTTCGTTTAGATAGAACTAAGCAGGAACGTACCACACATTAATCTTGACTGTCTGAGCTTCACAAAGGATCGCCCTTCGAAGATTGCATGAAGCTCGCAGCTCTTCATTAAACCTGAAACCAAAAGCACAAACCAGAATAAGGTTCGAAGCAGTGAAACAGGAACTTGCAACCATGATGGTTCTTCACTCCGAAGCGCAGTTGAAGTGAGAGATCCTAATTAACCAAGCTTGTAGCTTCTAAAGCAAATTCCTTTTATCACTTGATTCAGAGAATCAGAGTACATCAAACACCATATTTGTTAAATTGGGAAAAAGGATATATTTTGGGACTTCTGAATTTAGCATTCTTGAGAGTATATTGGTGATTTGGAGTAAATTTTATGATGATTTCTTCAAGATCTTACATTAATGATGTAGGATCTTGAAGGACCTATCATAAAACTCACTTTCAATTGCCAAAATACTCTCACAATTGCAAAATTCAGGAGTCCCAAAATGTACCCTTTTTCCCTATTTAACAAATATGGTGTTAAATTCACCGATCATTTCGTTTAATGGACCAGCGCTAGAATCATGACACAACCCATTCAAAAAATACAGAAGACTGATTACCAAAATTACTGACTGAACCAGACTCCGTTGCTTCGATTTCCAAAGACGAGGAGCAAGCTTTGGAATGTGAACATCGATATCTTTGCATACTCCAAATTGTTCCATAAGGCCCTTTTCATGTGGGGCCAATACCAAGAAACACTTCATGTTCGCCTTAAACACTAGGGTTTGCGTACAAGCCTCAATTCCAGTACTTTCCATCTGTTTGAGAGTCTTCGAGCAGGACATTAGCCCATGCCTCCAACATGTTTTGACGCCGTATTTTTTATGTGCGTTGAAGACAAACCATGGAAGATATGATCCTGTCGAGGTTTTTTTAGTACCTTCAAGAACCACGATCATCCGGTATAGGAAAGCCGTTGAAAAGCTGGCAGGGTACGACATGGGAGAGTCCGTTATGTAATCACTTTACCAGTGGCAGTCTTTCCTCCACAACTGTAGTTTAACTTGGTGGGCAACTCACCTACCCCCATGGTGATGCCCATGCTGGGTAGTGGTGGAGCGCCAGGTTGACGAGGCAGGTATGGGATCTGGCCATCTGGGGGTAGTGGACCCAATGGATGGCAGCACATGTGGTACTTCGGCATTGGAGACATGTCAACCGCCAGGGTAGGGAAAATAATCGCTGCAGCATGGTCGGACTCCATTGTGTACATATCGTCCACTGCAAGCCCACCACCATTCGTGATTAGACTAATAATGTTGCCATCTCCAAAAACCCTGATGTACCAACCCAAAACCTTCAAATTCTCACAGATATATATCGACAACAACAGGTACAATGGTCACATCATAAGCGAGTTTTCCTGTTACCTGGTAGGATCACAAGGCTCGGCACAGTTAGCACAGCGAGAATGTTGTGCTTATGAACTGCTTACTGTAACTTTAACACCAGCAGCTCCGAGATTCTTCGACCTTCAAGTAAGCCAGGGTTATTATTGTGTTTTCTCCTTCTCTTGGGGTCTTAAGCTTTCAAGTTGATCTTGTGATGATGACCTAGACTTGCAGGAAATGTTAAGGCTTTTGCTTAACTCGTGCTCTACGTTACTTGCAATGTTCGTTGTTGGCGGTCCCTCGGTAAATCAACCCCAGCGACACTCCTGCTTCTAACCACGTGCTGTCTGAAGAAACTTCGAACAGACCCAGCGCTTCTATATATCCGCCTCGTGATTCGGCTCCACGGCCGTACCGTCACTCTCGTTTGGTGCCCAAGGAATCAGTAACGCCGGGCACAGGAGAGATGTTACATACATTTGCAACAAGTGTTAGTTGTACATGTGCTCTGGATCCACAGCCGTGCAGGTAACGCCGCCCAGAGCCTGCACACACACCCACAGCCAAGCCTTTTCAGAAACTGGCCACCAGCTTGAAAAACTTGCCTGGAAAACTTGCTTTGAAAACTTGCCTTGAAGACTTGCTTTGAAAACTTGTCTTGAAGACTTGCCTCTGTGCATGCACCATCGATCTGCTCGAGAGAGGTCACCCGGAACTCGAAACTTGCAGGCGGCACTGGATGTTGAGCAGAAAGGTCCACAGAAAGACCGCAAGATACAAGGAGGTACAAGGGCGATGGAATGATTGTTGTGGGAGCAGAAAGGGGAAGGAAAAAGAAGGAGAAGGAAGGGAAAAAGAAAAGGGAGAGCGTTGGGACGGAGGACGAATAAAAAGCGTCCTTTGAGAGGGGAGCATTGATGAGAGTTCGTTGTTGCAGGAAATCTCGGAGAGGACTGCAATCGACGCCCATGCCAGAGTAGCCCATGCCAGAGTATCAGTACCCGGCGGTCTCGGAGCCCCCGGAAATACGGCGCACATACGTAGAGAATGTTCAGGAACTGCTATTTATGTTCATCAATACCGGTATTCCTTTATTCCTGCACACACACCCCCCCCCCCTGTGGCGCTCTCATTGGTTGCCAATTAGCCTTGCTCCAGTGATTCACCCACCCAGTCCACCTGGCCCTGGCCTCTGGGTACTCAGGGTCCTTCATGTGAGGCGCTGGGACCGTAGGGGGCCTGTGGGCAGCCTTTCCTTTAAATTTCTGGCAAACTTTAGCCAAAATCTTAACCCCTAAACGTCTTAGCGTGCCGCTCCAACCGGTGCAACATGGGATATTTTTCTTGTATTTGGAATGGATTCACACCTTTACTACATTTGGGACCAACAAAGAAGTTGGAGAATCAATTTATGCAATTTTAGTGAGCTATTTGAGATCCCAAATTAAAATTTCTTATTGGTAGTAAATTACAATTATACGTGAGCATGTATAATATGCCCTATGAACGTTTAAGGGTTAACTCAGTTTGTAACTGGCTACCATTAACCCCTAAACGCCTAATTGACCCTTTTTTGATCATTGTCCTTTTTTTTGGGTTGCCTGAGATGAAAAAAATCATTTAAAAATATATATATATATATATATATATATATATATATATATATATACTCTCACAAAGGAAAGCAAGTCTACTTTCCAACCCAATTTTAATTATGTCAATTCAAGTTAACCTCCACCAAGAAGATTTTTTCAAAGATAAACACTTCAAATATTTGCTAGTGTTACAAAATTACTATTTCAAAGAAACTAATGATGTTCTCTTTTTCAAAAAGGAAGGATTTTTTACTAATAGAATGTCAATTTTTGACCAATCATACCAAATTTTGTATTCCATGAATAAAATTTGTAATTTTGATGAATATTAAATGGTAAATGCTTCTAAATTCATTAAATAAGTAAATGCTTCTAAGTTCATTAAATAAGAATCCAAAACTTTTTTTGAATGTTTAACCGCATGGATAATTACTAAACATCATGACTTTTGATTTCTCTTTAGAAGCAACATTCATTGAAGTTACAAAAGTATCATTTAATAATGCATATGTGTTTTGCACTTATCCCCTTGGGAGTTTAGGGGTTAAGGTAGGAGGCTCATAAACTGACCATCTAAGGGTTGAAATTGAATTTTGGGGAGGTGGAAGTTTCTAAAAAAAATATTTTAGAAAATTTTCCTTCAAAGATAAGAGGAATTGGCATCTAACCCAAATTGTTTCATAATTTTTGGAGTTTTGTGAAATTAATTAAGAATTTTTGAAGGTGAGGTGGCATAGGGCTACCAAACCACCCACCTCCACAAATGTACATAGCCTATACATTGTTGAAACTCATGAAAAATAACATGTACAAACTATGTACATCTGAGCAAGTGAGTGGTTTTAGAGCCTAGGCAAATTATGAGCCTCCTACCTTACATTAGGGTTTAATTTTAATTTTTGCTAGGATAGAGCAATGCGCACTCCAGAATGCAACAAGTAAAGAAAATTTAGTTAAAATTGGATCAAATGAATGATCTATGGAAGTTCACCCAAAAATTGCTAATTTGAGCTACTTTCATCTAGATCTAGCACCCCTAAGTGCTCAATTGACCATTTTTTGGTCGTTGCCCTTTTTTGCAGGCTACCTAAGATGAAAAAATAAAAATATTTTCAAATAGGAAAGCAAGTCTACTTTCCAACCCAATTTGAATCATGTCAATCCAAGTTAAACTCCACCAAGGAGAATTTTTCAAATACAAACATTTCAATCTTTGCTAGTGTTATCAAATTTACTATCTCAAGAACCTAATGATGTTCTCTCTTTCAAAATAGTACATTTTTTAGTTTTAGAATAGAGTGTTGTTTTTAACCAACTATGCTAGATTTTAAATTCTATAAATTATTTATAATTTTGATGAATTTTAAATGAATAATGCTTTTGAAAAAACTAAAAAATAGTCCAAAACCTTTTTTGAATGTTTAACCATATGGATAATTACTAAACCTCATGATTCTTGTTTTCTCTTTTGAAGCAAACTTTATTGAAGCTACAAAAGCATCATTATGTAACATATCTATGTTTTGCCCTTACCCCCTTGGGCATTTTGGGGTTAAGTTCTTCTCCCATAGTGTTTTCAAATTCATACTTGTTTGATTCAGTCACACAAAAAAAATTGTCTTGAAAATGGAGAGTTTTGCATCAAGGCAAACTTGCCTTGTGTTCTCAAAAAAGGGGAGACATTGTGAATAGTAAATCACATTTTAAATTACCTTCACATGTTTGATTGGACATGACCCCTAGTAGCCTAAAAAGACGTGTTTAATGAATGGTCATACTAGAAGTCAAAAAGACTTTAGATTAGATACGTACACGTGAAGAAAAGACGTTTTCTTTATATTTGAAGAGATGTTTATAGTTGACCCTTGGAATGATGTGGTAATGATAAAGCTAGTTTGGAAGGTCAATGAGGGACACCTCAAAAATGATGCTCCAACTTAAATTACATGCACTTAACTCTTGCATGGTAAGCCATTCTTGAAAAACAATTGATGGTTCACAAAACTACACACTATCAATTGGTATATCCAAATCACCATGTGCATGGTGTTTGTATTTTTGTATTAAATTATGAGGGCCTTTTTTTCCTTTTATACACATAACTTGGTTAAAATGTGGACGTAATTGAATCATTCATAATCCAAATCCAAATTGTCCTTGCCTTGTCTTAATGTATTTTTTGATACACTTCTTGTGAAATCATTCTTAGGTTTCCAATTCTATATTTATCTAAAATTATCTTTTCTAGGACAAGTTTATTATTTGCAATGATTGTACCTTCATCTTGCAAAATTTTATTTTATTTGTATTTTTTGTTTGAATTTTATTTATAACTATACATAAAATTATTGAGCATAAAACAAGTGCGGAAATACCTTGATTAAAGAGGACATAAAAAAAAACATTATGATATGGACATCTATTGATTGCAAATTAATGAAAATTTTAAAATATCATATGGGCAATTTTGCTATATGAATAGAGACTCAAACACTTCAATTTTTACAGCTTTTGTTATAATCAATAGAGAAAATACAATGAAATCGCACATGTAAATGTAAATATATATATATATATATATATATATATATATATATATATATATATATATATATATATATATATATATATATATATATAATTTTAAAAAAAGGCCAATAGTTTCAAACTGCAAGTGCCATGGTCTTTGTTGGACACACTTTTCTTGAACTACTTCACACGAACCATGTCTACTTTAATTTTAAAAGTTTTGAATAAATCAATTATTATCAAAAATAATATTATCGCCATCATTTTTTTTTAACTTGTTATTTATTATAATTATCAAATCAGATTGAAGTGCAATTTACGTGGATCAAAAAATATTATCATCATGCAATTGGATATTTTCACTCTTGAAAATCAATCTATAAACTCTCAAGCATCCCATAATCTATTTTTGGACAATGAAGAGGTTGTGAATTGTCCCTTGATTTCCGAATGATGCATTTTGCATTCATCAAAGTTGCTTTGTCTCTTTTATCATGTTGAAATATATTTTCAACAATACAGATTTTCAT
The DNA here is from genome assembly GCA_963920765.1 of Ulota crispa. Taxonomy (NCBI): domain Eukaryota; kingdom Viridiplantae; phylum Streptophyta; class Bryopsida; order Orthotrichales; family Orthotrichaceae; genus Ulota; species Ulota crispa. The sequence continues at coordinate 30,838,264 of OY987242.1, forward strand.
AACTACTTTCTATTATCAATCTATAGATTTGAAGATTAGAAGTATGTCAAGTTTAAAATAATGTCTTTTTAGTTCAAAAGTGGCTTCAAAAATCAAGCTTTACAATTTTTACTTTCAAATCATATACAATTTTTATCTATTCAAGGATTTCCAAATTCAGCACATTCCAACCTTTACTTTCAATCTAAAATTCTCAATTTTCATAATATAAATAATTTAAAGTAGGGATTTTGGACTTTAGGTTTCAAACCTGATTACAATATGAATGATAGCAATATGAATTTCAATACCTGACTATATTCAAATTCTGCAGACTTCTTTTTAGAGATAGGCACCTACAACAGAAATTATTCTTTGTTGTTTATATTGCATATTTACATAATTTAAAATCAAAAGATGAGTTAGAGATAAGTAGCTCAAAAGCAAGCATTTTCATGGGCTTTTTAGACAAGGAAATGTTTGGTTACATTTTTAGACAAAGAGAAATGGATGTCAAATGTAAAATAATTATATATTTTTTAAGCATTATGAAATTGTTGATGAGTTTTCAAATTTATTTGTAGTAGGTATCCATTTGTGATTCTAGGCTTCCCATAAATTGTTCCCTTGCAACTTCTAAAGAGATGAGGTGAAATCAAGGATTGTAATTGACTCTTGCAATAGAATACTTCTTTTCTTTTATGACTAAGGAGGGTCTATTCAATAATCACCTCATATCCATTCTTGAGCTATCTATGGGATGCCTTATATAGGAGGGACGCATTTTGAGCTACCTACCTTAACCCCTAAAGCCCGACGGGTGTTGCAAAGAAAAATAAGACCAAAATTGCCATTTTTTGATGATTTATTTAAAATTCAAAATAAAAACTTTTTTTTATAGTTTCAACCATACAAAAGTGTAATATATAAGTAAGGCAATGTGTGAAAACAAAATCAGCCCATATGACTGCACAGATTGAAAGATTATAATGTTTAAAGTGAGAAAAGCAACTTTTTCCATTCATGCAAAATAAGGTTAGCAAACTTTGAGCCCTCTTGGAGTAAATTTTTTGCTCTACGCAAAAACAAGCATTTTGGCTATTCAAAAGTCTATGATGTTAGATTTACTCATGAAAAATTCAGAAGCAAATATAGAATCTAGCTTATTCTAAATCACCATGTAATGCAAGGAGGTTCAATGAATTGGCAATATACTAGTCATTTTTCATGATTTCTTGTGCAATGAAGAACTCTTTTATTTGAAATTTGAACACTAAAAAGTTAGAGACAACCATCAAGAATATGCAAAAAAAATCCAAAGCTTTGGCTTTATAAATTGAAAGATAATAGGGCATGAAGTCAAAAGAAAATATCTTTTCTTGAAACCGCCCAAACATAGTTAACAAAGTTTGACTCCTCTTAGATTGTGATGTGAGAGCTCAGTTTTATTTTTTATTTTTTTGACAATTGTGTACCATGTTTTATTATTTACATACATGCCAAGTTTCAAAAGTTAATGAGAGTTTTAGCATAAGATTCACCAAAGATGCCTAAATTGCCCAAGATGCCTAAAATCTTTTAGGGAGCATAACTTTTTACTTGAGCATCTAATCAATGGGGTGTTTCTTTTCACACAAAGGGGTTCATTGTGTGCCCCTTATCTCCAAATTTGAGAAACATCTACCAAAAATTGACTTCATAGGAACCTACCCAAACTTTCAATCGACTATTGAACAAACTTTTGTGGTTTAGGGGTTAAAGGCATATAGAAGTAGGTCCATTAGCCCAAGTAACCAAAAAAAAAAGCATGTTAGCATCTATGGGGGGAATGCTAAATCGTGGGTAGGGGAATGTGAGCCTTGAGCCAAGATTTTTTATCAAAATATTACACCTCACCTATAAATGTGTACATAGGGTCTTATAATTGTACAATAAAGATGTTCATTTCTTAAAAAGCTTGCTACTTTTCAAGTTTTTCCATTGATTTTGAGCTTAGAATTGGTTTGAGCTCACAAGATCTTGGCTCACTACTCATAGGCTCACCATTTTACGTTCACAAATAGCTTCATCCACATCCACGGCCATGAATTGTTAGTACCAAGGTGAGAAAATTAGCTACATACACACAAATTTGTTAATAAAGTAAGTTTTATTGAAAAATAACATTTCAGTATTGTATGCAAAAGTTCAAAACAAGCCTTGTAAAATTACATGGATACCAAAACCACTCAATATGGCATGAGCATCAATTAATGCCACTTTAGTTGTTCCAAAAACCCAAAAAGATATCACTTGAATATCATTAATCTTTTGGTTTTTAAATTCTCCACATGAAGTTGTAATCTATTTATCTACATAAAAAAATACAATTTATTACGTGGCCATCCTTTTATCGCAATCTTTTTACCGCGTGGGTAAACAAAATTACATGGGCCTAAACTTGCTTGAGTAAAAACCTTGCATATGTAATACCTTGCGTAGGGTGTAGGTAAAAACTTGCATAGATAAAAACATGCGTAGGAAAAAATGCAAGTGTAAAAAATGCATGGGTAAATAATAAAAAATGTAACAAAATTGCGTGGGTTTTATATATATATATAAAATCTTGTGAATAATTACTACATGGGTAAAAGAATTGTGTAGGTATTTTTTATTTTATTTTCTTTGTGAGATAACAGTGGCGTTCTTTTTACTACATAGGTAAAAAAACTCTATGGGTATAGAACAAAAAATGCTTTAATGCAAGGAAATGTTTTGTAAACAAAGACAAATTTTATACTGCATGGGTAAAGTCTAAAATTGGAGTGCGCAAATAAAAAGTATGAAAAAAAATCTTGTGGGGGAAAAGTTTTGTATAATTGGGCCTAAAATTAGTTTGCATCCCCTCGGACTAATGGGTGCCTATATTAGTTAGTCTCTGGAAAATAATCAAGTTGCAAGCAAGCAAACCATCCTAAATTTATCACTACCCGTACAAAGCATGTGGTACTTTACATTCACACTTCCATTTTAACCCCCAAAGGACCAAACTATGTTTTCTAGCAACATAGTGATTTTATGCATGCTAGTACTTATAAAATAATAAATACATTTTCACAAAAAATCTAGAGGATGTGTGCCCAAGGAGTAGCTTTCCATAAGGTAGGAGGCTTGGATTCCATTTGGGTTCTAATTGCGGTCTCAATTTAGGAAAGATTGACACGTTCCTTCAAATATCTATTACTATTATTGATGACTTAGGTAGGCTTGGCATATCGTTCCTAAATTGTGAATGCAATAGAACCCAAACATAATTCAAGCCTTCCTACCTTAGATGTTTTTTTGTCAGCTCTAACCCAACTTCACTCCATGAAGGCAATTATCTTTGCTTGTTGCCTTTTACTTCACCTTTATTGAAAGTGGCCCTATGTTGATCAAGCTCATCAAAATTATAGTTTTTGGATGGTTTCCCTTTTTTTTCCTCCCCTTCTCTGAAGCTATCAAAAATCTAAAGCTCCAAGATTCACATTTTGAAAATGTATTTGAATCCGGAAGCTAACAATTGTTGATAAATGGCTTTGTATGAGAATTTCCTTGAAGCTAGTTTATTTTTTCTAAATTTTTAGTATGTGTTCTCCAATTCAAAATTTTATGGATTTTTTTTGGCATATGACTAGTTCTATTTCAAAAGTCACTCCAAAGAAGTTCAAGCAAAAAATTGATCTAATTTGGTCCAAAAGCCTCCCCAAATTGGAGCTACCCAGAATTTGAGTTCCCCCAAAAGAACTATTTCTCACTTTAAACCTTATAACCTCACATTTTGTGCAGTATATGTCTTTCATCTTTTTACAATAGCACAATGAAGTAATATATTACTAGATATGGTAAATTGCACTAGGATTTCATTTTCAAATTGTTTTGCCTTTGCTATCAAAACTACCCATTTTGAGTGTTTTTTGGTGAAACATAGTCAAACACCTTATAGGGGGTAAGCAATTCAAGTATGTTTTAAATATTTATTCAATGCAAAGTTTATGGACTACTAAAAGCATTTACAAGTTAATCCAAAAATATTTTATGAAAATGACAATGAAATTATTGAAATTATATTTTTTATACAAAAACATATAGAATGGAAAATAAAGTATGATAAGGAAAATTCAAAGTGGTTAACTCAATCCATTGAAAATAACAAAATTTATGTTTTGAATGTATTGAAGTTTCTATTAATGTACAATAGAAACAAACCATCTTTTTTAGAATGTTGGATAAAGTGTTCTAGTCAAAATGTTTTTACACATCTTTAATCAATCCCTAAAGGTCCATTGTCCCCTCAGGGGACAAGTGGGATTTTGGGCATGTACTTATGGTTAAACTAATCTACTTGATTTTTTGAAACTTTTATTGAAGGTGGGGAATTCCAAAATATATGTGAGCGTCTAAGTTTTTCTTCATTCTAACATTTTATGAAAAAGTTACGCAAGAATTCATCAAAATTAGAGTAGGAGAAGCAGTTCGAGCAAGGCCTCTCTTTTGTAAGTGGGTGTTGACTCCAAAGAGGGCTAGCTCTTTTGGGCACAAGGTATGGACACTTGGGCAAAGAGGAGTAGAGTAGAAGGTGTTCATCTTGGGGGACTCCCAACCCTTCATTCTTCTTGTCCTTAGCAAAATTTGGTACTTCAATTTTCTAAGCAATTTATGTACTTATTTTTTTATTCTTTTTAAATTCCAAGTAGTAGTGGTCTAAGAGTCCTTGCTTTGCACCATTCAGATTAGTGTAATTTTCATCTCTGAAATTTTCATAAATCCCCCAATTTTGCCTAGTATATTGGCAAATTTCAGGACCTACAAGCATTCAAATATTTTTTGGAGAGTATGTTGTACACTTCTAGTTCATTTCAAAATTCTCCTACACATGCCTAACTTGGTTTTCTACATGGGAAAAGTAAACCTCAACTTTGTATAGAGTGTTTTTTTGCTATAGGAGCGGTGAAAGGCTTTTTGAAAATTTCAGGCATGAAGGAAAAAGACTTTTCTTTTTACCTCATATGTCAATATTGCACTCCTCTCCATCTAAAATGAGCTGATTTTTTTCCAACAAGAACCTCTCATTTTCTAGGGCAAGATCCTACAATTAAATTTTCAAAAAAGCATTTTTTTCTACCTTTCTACTCATTGCCCCAAAAATGATAGTTTTCATTGACTTTTGCAAAAAAAAGAGCTCACTCCTTTTGGAGTTAAGTAAAAGAGTGCACTTAAATATAGCTTTAGAGAATGATTTGAGAGACTCTATGTGTGTGTACTGTATATATTAAAAATACATTACAAGTCAATTTTTTTGAAACGTAGCACAAATGTCATTGTTCTAAGATGTGCATCTTGATGTTGGTTTAAATGCAAATAATAATTTACTTGGCATGAAAGTAATATTGTTTTTAAATGAGATCATAATTAAGTATGTCATGATCAAAAAGATAACATGCAAATAAGGTGTTTTTCTTTATAGTTAAGATTTAGCAATAATGGGAAGTCAAACATGGTTTCATCAGCAAAAATTTGTAGATTTTTGAGTAAGATGTCAAATTCATTACTCATGGATAGGAAAGTACAATCATTTGCATGTACACTACAACAAATCATGCTTACATAACTATTTAATGCTTAAATGGCAATTCACCTACTACTTAAACGGCAATTCACCCACTACTTAAACAGCATTTCACCCACTACTTAAATAGCATTGCACCCACTACTTAAACGGCATTTCACCCACTACTTAAACGGCAATTCATTCATTACTTATATAAAGTTCACTCGCCACGCAATTCACTCAACACTTAAATGCAATTCACTTATTACTTATACAATGTTCACTCATTATTTAAGCAACAATTCACTTGCTATTTATACAACAATTCACTCACTACTTAAACCATAGTTCACTCACTAGTCACTACTTAGTTCACTCGCTACTTGAATGGCGGTTCACTCACTACTCAAACAATAATTCTTTGTAAGGTCAATAATGCTCAAACTGCATTTTATTACAATTGTACAGGAAACATAATAGATGACACATAGTAAATCATGATGGAATGAAGGATCTCAAAAGCAGTAAAGCTTGCTTGTGCTTATTGCCAAAAGGCTCATGAAAGCTAGTATTTTCCTAGATAAAAAGCCAAGGCAGAAATTTATAGTAGTGATAATTTTGAGTAAAAGATAATATCACCTATACTTTTGACAACTAAAGTCACACGTGAGATTAGGAAGCTTTTCATGGGATTTTATATGCTAATTGGATTTTAGTTTATTTTTACAAATTAAATCGAATTTTAAGTTTAGTGGATTCTCAATAGAATAATCATAATCTGCATATAATCTATTGCTAAATATTTAAAATGTACATGCTCATGTATCTTGAAAAATCTATTGTAATGTACACATCAATGCACTTCCAATCTCTGGTCCAATAAGTTATTCATTGTGCTTACAGAATTGATAAATCTAATTACAATAAACTTTGTATTTCTTACAAAGAGGATGAGCTTGATTGGGCATATAAAAGCTCTTGAATTATTTTAGTAATGATCATTATTATTGCCATTCAACAAAGGCTATAAGGTATGTACACCCATAAGCGTTAAACTAAGGGTTTTGAACATGATGAGTATCAACAAACAACTAGCAAATTATAGGATCATATTAGGAATAGAAAAATAATGAGTTTGCACTTTCAAATGTATTATTTGGATACTGTGAGAATAAGTTGTGAATTTTTAAAGAGCAAATTGCCATTGCACCCATAATCACTTTCAAGATTTCATGTTCACATGTTGTACATCCTTGTCATTATATCTATCCACTTCCACAGATTTTTCAAGATTTCAAAGGTGACAGTTATGGGGATAGTGGTGCTTATGGGTCAAATCCAAAAGTTATTTGATAGATTAGTATCAATTGCTCATGGACACTATAATGTTTCCTGCTTGTTAGCCTAATACCTCATTTAGTACAAATGATATAACAAATGGTATAGTAAATGACAAATTGTATATTCCTATCATTCCAATCTCACAATTGCACCAATGGATATTTTTTGGACAAAAAACTATAGACAATAAACATGTTTTTGAAAGCATTTCTTTCCAAGAAAACTCAAGCATTAGATACACATTTTTTTGATGCTTTCATGAATTCAAAGAACTAAAAATTCTTTCTCAACATATATACTGACTTCAAAATACTAACACAAATTCAAAGTCTTAAAATTCTTTGTTCGCTACCATGTCACTTGAATAACTTACCAATTGTTATGCATTCTTATTATATCTAGAAAATTATCAATTTGAATACTTCTAGCCTTTACTTGTTTTATCAAACTTAAAATTTAACAAGCCTTCAAGATTTAAAGCATTGTGGAATTCTACAATGAGCAGTTTTAAGACGGTAGCTTGGAATCTCGCTTGGAATCAAATTTGAGTGATGGCTAATTGAAAATTTTGATTGGGATGATAAAGGAAAAAACTTAGAGTTTGTAGGAATCAACTTAGTTTGGTAATTGAATCTGACCCAAATTAGAAGGTCACCATTTTTACACCAACTTGTATAATTATTGTTGAGACTAATAGCTTTGATTCCAAATGGAGAATTTGATATAACGATGGAAAGTTATTGTTGGAAGCTTTCCAAGTTAATACAGAGAAACCCATTTGGATGTGAACTTGATAGAAACTTCACACATGGATGTACTAAAGAATTGATGGCAACACATTGTGAGCTTCAATACAATTCAAATATATTTAACAAGACAATTCTGTCCTTTCACTTGTTTCCTCCCTACTCCCATGAAAATGATATATGAAGATATTAGTTGTCAATGTGAGAATCTGTCTAACCAACTCTAATAAACATCTTGAACATCTTCCAACTTTGCCAACTCAAAGAAGTCTACATAATAACACTTCATCATAAATTACAACCAAATACTTAAACCTATTTTTTGTGTGTACAGAACTGACTAAGCATATGCCCAAATGTGAGTGACAAGTCATGCTTCTAATTCATAACACCAACTAGGTTTGGTATAATGCACTTACGTGTTTGTAGGGTCAAGGTGGAAACAATCAAATTTTCACATGAACAAGACTAAAAGTAAGATAAGTTTTTGATATTAAAACAGTAGACTTATTTTTATGACATTTAACAATGTACAATTTTGCATAGATATTTAAGTGGAGTACATCATTGTACACTTCTGATACAATGATATTAATTTTCTACTCAATTTGTAATCCTAGTAGCTATAGGCAATATATGGATACAAACAAAATCTCAACTTCTTAAAAAAAAAGACAATTAACATATGCATTTTGCTACAAGTGTCAAAAGGTTACTATACTTGTTGAAACAATTTGCCCCCATTTTGTAATTGGTCAATTATGTATCTTCCTTTGGTCTTGCATTAAATTAGGATATTTGAATCAGATATGAACTCAAAAATTTCAAACCCAATTAAGTAGTGTTAAGTTTCTAAACTCATACAAATTTTGGTTGTCTTTCAAGTGCATTCATTAGAGGAAATTTGAGCTCAAGAGAAGGCCTCCCAATCTTGACACACTACCATATTTATTTAGGTAGGAGAAGCATATTTAAGGCACCTACGAAATGGTCTCTACCTTGTGTGAAGCACTCAAATGTACCATGCTACATGACAAAAGGATTTGATGACGGAAACAATATCATAACATGACAATGACAAATGCAAGGACCTCTAGTGTGTATCATCTTTGTCATTGCTAATCAAAGAAGTCATTATCTATTTTTAATAAACTTAAATGGTACGCATGGTAATTCACTACAAGAAAAACGGTCAGCAATGACATGCCCAAATTGACTAAAATGTCCAAATTGACAAAAACATTTCCAAATTGACAGAAAAGTGTCCAAATCATGGTGACCTAATTGACAAAAAATGTCCAAATTGACACTGCTCCCTTGTAGTGTAAGCTCACCTGGGTACAATACGGCTAAATTACTCATGCATGGTTGGAACCCACTTACTTCCACCTCTCCTTATTATCCTTACAAATTACAAATTGCAAGCAGGGATAGGAGATTAGTCTTGTGTGATATGAAAAAAGACACTAAATTTTAATAATTTTGAACCCTCCAACCACTTCGCATAGGGGCCTTCTCTTGAGCTCAAATTTCCTCCATTTGAGATGGAGAGGCATACAATTCTACTATGGTGTTATGACTAGTAGGCTTGCAGTTTAACCCTCAAACATTGGTGGGGACATTTTCTGTCCAATGAATGACAATAAGACAATTTGGTGAATGTAAAATAGCTAATTTTCATCTATTTTTTGAAGAAGTGATTATGGAAACATGTTTCATCATGGAAGGTAAAAATTAACTTCGTTGAGAACACTCAAAATTTTAAGTGCCCCAAATTATGAGAAGATTTACAAAAATGGTGTGAGGTTTCATGCAATTCTTCTTGTAATTTCCATGAGGGTAGCATTGCATGTTGGCTTATGCAACTTTTGGAAATAATATTGATAATTGTGGGCACTTTGGCACACAAGTCACACCATTATAGCCGGCAATAACGGTAACCAACCCATCATTCAAGGATTGACCCCTAAATGTTGAGTTGGTCACCATGATTGCCCCTCTCTAATAGCTCTATAGTAGTGTGGCAAGTGCCCATCCATTGTGATAATATTTTGTTACAAAAATCAACATTGCATGTTACCCTTGTAAATTTTGTAATTAAGGCAGCAAGGGACCTAACACCATGTCTATGAATCTTTTCACAATTTGAATATGAATACATTCAATGAGGTTATTTTTTGCTTTCCCTGATGGACCATATGTTTATGATCATTGAAAAACCGCTTTTTTTCATCCTAAAGGTTAATCCCTAAGCGCCTAGCCCAAATTCATGGTGTGTTGGACCTCATTGCAAATAATTTGGCATCGCAAGTTCAAAAACAACATCTAGAAGAGTTAGCTATTGATATTGCATGAGGCTTAGGGTCCGCCAATGTATGAATTTTTTTGTAAGTTTTCATTGCATGGATCAAAATATTACAACAGTCAAAGGCAACAAACTCTTGAAAATTGAGAGGCTAGATTTGGGGCGCTTGGGGCTCAGGGGTTAAGGGCCTCCTTTCATGTGAGGGGGATAACAGGTGGTTCTTTTTTCAAACAACCGATAATCGGTCAGATCAGGGTTTCAAAAAACTAGAGCCCTAATTCGACCAATTATTAGTCGTCTAAAGATAGAACCAGCGGTCACCCCTTCACATGGAAGGAGGCCCTAAATGGGTGCTTGCAAGGTACATAACATTGTTTACCCAGTCATGTTCCTCCCCCCAGCTGGAGGGATATTTGTGCATGTATACTTGGGCAGAGTTTAGTTAAAGACCTCCATTGGTGTTGGCCAAGAGCTCACAAATGGCATTGGCTAAGGGATCCTTGTATTGGGGGAGCAAAAGGGAACCCCTAGGGAAGGTTAACCCCTAAAGGACCAAAGAGCCCAATATGGCCAAAGGGGGTGCTTGGAGGTGTGAAAGTATACAAAAGAGGCATTTTTAGCTCAAATTTTGGTTTGCCACTCAAGTCCAAATGGAGTTGTTAGTTCAAGAAAAATTTCTGATTGGCTTGTTGTTCCTTGAAGCACCTCCTTTGCTCTAGATTCTACATGGAATATGGAAAACATTCTATTTTTTCAACAATTAGGAGAAGAATGTCTTTGGGCAAACAAAGGAGTGACTTATAGAGCGGATGGGATGGGTGCTCTCATGTCTCGTATTGTACAAGGGAGAAGTTTGGTGATGTGTCACTTTTTTTTTTTCTCGATTTGGGCAAGGTATTTACAGATTTAAAGTAAGGAGCAGTGGAATCTAGCTACTTTGAGTGACCACATCTTTTGAAGTTTTTATCCATTTGTGGAGTTTATTTTTCCATCAAGTATAGCAAGACACAATCTCATGGGATCAACCATTAGGTAAATCTTTTTTTTGAGAAAATATTACATGAAAGTCCAAAATTCACATTTTGAATTGTTGCCCTAATTGGAAAACATGAGATTCTCAACAATGGGAATTTGTAGATTTACTTGGATTTGAAATCAAATTGGTTTAAAACATTTGATTTATAATGAGGTATAAAATGACTGGTTTGGATTATGTGATTACTTGTTCAACTTTCCAAAAACTCAAGAAATGTGTTGAAAATTTCATGTTGGAAGTATGCTGAATTTTCTTAGCAAGACGCTTAGGGGTTAACAATGTTATGTAGGTTTGTGTGGTCAAAGCCCCTTTGTCTTTGTGTACCCCTAGGTCATTTTTGGTTGGAGATATTGTACTTTATTTTTGCTATAAATCTTCTTTCTTTTATAACCAAAAAACCAGCTTTTGTGCCAAGTGAAGAATACGAGCTTTTCCTCCTGGCCTCTTAAACACACAAGTGGATTAATACCAAGTCCGCCAACTGTACAGAAAAGGACATGCTGAGGTTGATCGCGGGGTTGCTCACGTACTCTATCTCCAAAGTCCAAACCCATTGGCCACAAAGCTATTACTTAGTGCAGCTATTATTTGTGGAAAAACCCCTTTCGGGGAAAAAATCGGGATCAGCCCGAGACTGTCACACAGTGCAGCTATTATTTGTGAGGGCCACTTCTCAGTTCTCACAGAATCTTACCATGTGTGACACTAGTGGTAGTCACGGTTGGTGTGAGATTGAGATTTCAGTAAAAATTGAGAAATAGCTGAGCAATTGTAGGAGTCAATGGAAGCACTTCTTCATGGAAGGAGGCGTGACACCCCTTTTGTGGGTGATGGAGGATGAAGAATGAAAGAATGGAGAATGTTTTACTTAAAGGAAGGCAACACGACCAGCAATTGGAGGAGCAAAAAAAGCAAGGGTCAAAAGTAGTTCACAAGCAAGTAAATGGTAAGAGTTCTCACACAAAAAAATTCTGAGGCCATTTCTCCACGCTTGGGAGACGAGAATTTTTTTCTCAATCTTCACGGAACTGGCCTCGCGTCAGTCGCGGACAGCTTGGCACATAGATTTTTCCGTGAAGATTGAGAAAATAGAAACTCAACCGTGACTACCACTACTGGCCACCATAGCACCCAAGAATTTGGGTGCTCAAAAGGATGAAATAGCCAAGTCCCTCTCAAAAATAAAAACAATGTTTAGCCAATACTTGGATGAGATTTAGTGAGGTAGCAGATTATATGCATGAACGTGCCTCATAAATCATATCTATTTTCTTCCTTTCGGCATGCATTTTGTGGTGCCATTAGTGGGTGTCAAACCTCTTCTTTTTGAATAGCTTTATCCTAAAATTCACGTAGAGTTATTGAATGGTTGCTTGTATAGTAACTTGCAAAGTTGTCATCCTTCACAAAGCTTCACAAACCACTTGATAATTTTGGTCAATTTCCTTGCATATTTTTTTTCCTTTTTCCCTATCTCATCACATTGTTGTCCCTACACGCAACCATGTCCTACTCGTTACAATGTAGCGCAATCATTAAGCAAGTTGAGGAGGAGTTTTCCTACGCGCTTGTTGACAAGCAGCTGTTAAACCAGGTCACCCTTGTTAGAAGAGAGTGACCTCTAAGAAATCACTTATCAACCCCCTAAAGGACCAATCCCTTTTTTCTGCCAAAATCAATGAAAACTGCCACTTCTAGGGGATGAGTAAGAAGAAAGTTTCTTTATTTTTATTTTGAAAATCCAAATGTAGGATCTTGCCTTAGAGTAGAAGAGGTACTTGTGGGAAAAAAAATTAGGTCATTCTAGATGGAGAGGAGGGAGATATTTACATTTGAAGTGAGGAAAAAAAGTTTTTTTCCTTGCAGCCCGTAAATTTCAGAAACCTTTGACCACCGTTACATGAAAAAAATTACTCTACCCAAAGTTGAGCTTTTATTTTTCATGTAGGAGATCAAGTTAGGTGAATCTGGGAGAATTTTCAAATCAATTGGAACTATACAACACAAGGGAAAATAATAGTAAGTAAAAAGAAGTAAAGAATGAGTCAAAACACCAAATTGTTAAGGATTTAATTACTGAAATGAAAAATGCAAATCCCAATGGTTATAATGTTGTAATAAATAATCTACTTCCTTTGGTTTAATTTTTATTTCCAAAATATTGTAAATTGAGTAAAATAAAGAACTTCAAAGTTTATTTTAGAATAGAGAATCCATAACTACCCGCAAACAAAAAATCCTCCTAAATTTCATCTCATTGATTGAAATCAAATGATTAAAAGCTTCCCACATATAAAAAAATCTAAAGAACTGGTTCTAAATTTTTTTTTTTTTAAACGTAAATTTTAAAGAAGTTTTTTGAGCTGCCTGGACGAGCAGTCCTCCCCAAATTTTCATAAATTCATGCATAACTTCTTTGTTAAATATCAAAATAAATAAAAATTAGATGCCCATGTAGGTTTTTGAATTCCCCACCTTCAATAAAAGCTTCAAAAATTTACAAAAAGTAACTTATCTAAAGGTACATGCCCAAAGTACCACTTGTCCCTTGAGGGGACAATTGGTCCTTGAGGGGTTAACTCTTTGTAAAAAGGGGTCATAACTTGTTTGAGTTATGAGGCACCTCCCAAGGTGCTTGGTTAAGTTATCATGCTTGATAACTTGCAAAATTTATCTAGTTATGGAGTGAAATCACTAGTGGAGTTATTGGGTGAAAAACTCCAAGGTTTGACACCTCCTATTAGGGTAGTCACACCTTTTGTGGGAGTGAAACTTTTATGAAGAATGAGAAGTTGTTAAGTTGTGAAGTGGAAATAGGAGCCAATGATAGTACTTTTCCATGAAGAAGGTGTGACTCCACTCTTATGGGTGGTGGAGAATGCAAAATGCAGAATGAGTTTACTTAGAAAATGGTGATGCGGTAAGAAAGCAAGCTCCATTGACACACTCAATCAAGGTTTCCAACTATAAGAAGGATGAAATAAATAAGAGCAAGGCAAGAAAGATACACACATTCATAAAATCTTCACATGCTAAAACTTCTTCATGTCATTCTTCTCCTACGCAGGTGAATACAAAAACTTCTCAATTTTCAAAAAAGGGGCTCCCACAAATCAAGGAAAGAGTGCTACGTCTCCATCCTTGAAGATTTAGAATGGGGTGCAGTAGGCGTACGTACCTCTGACGGTGAGAAGCGACTCGCCTTGAAACGCAACACCAAAGCCCTAATTCCGTGGTGCGGGGTGGAGCTGGAGTTGCCCATCGGCCGGTAAGCTACTCGAACCGAATTGCAAGTTCCACACGAGGATGTCAGAGCAGGTTCGGGACAAATAAAGTGGCAAGAGCATCCTCAATCTAGCAGGTATATCATTTTTGTAACATCACTCTCACGATGGATCCTAGCTCAAGCTACAAACCTGATCTAACGCACCTTGTAAACAAGACTTGATTTTACAGGGTACAACAAAACCTAGTCCATGTTTGGTTGTTTTAGTGACCTTCAAAAGTCCTTCAAATTGCTCCGTATACAAATGACTGCTGTGCATTGGGTCGTAGGAGCCAGTGTGCCGCTTGTATTGGTTGAAACCATGCGACAAAACTTAGCAATCGCCTTTGGTTTGGTTGAACCCGATGCAAGCTCTAGACTGAATACAACCTTGGAGCATTTCCAGTGCAATCAATAAATAGGCTTGATTTTTTAATTAATAATTGAATATAATACCAAAATTATAGAATTTGAAGGGCATGACCTTTCTTGTTGTCAAAACGCAATAAATATTTGGTTTGGATAGTGGTTGGTGGGTGATTGCAAGAAACACTTGTACTAGTTTTTGTCCCCTTCACTTCCTGCAAGTGCTTTTTGGCTTGTAACTTTTGTGCAGCAAGTTCTTTTGAGCTGAAATTTTAGAAGAAGGTACATGTCATAGTTACAAACCTTCCATAATTTTTTCGGTTTTTTTAAAATTATTTTACTATTTTTGAACAGCCCCTGAATAGGTGTCAACAATGGCCATTTTGGAGGTTTTTAGTACTATTTTGGGTCCAAAAAAGCTTTTCTAGGGCTATAAATTAGGGATGTTGTTCATAGAGCATGCTTACACGCATTTGTAGAAGGGGTTTGCAAAATTATAAATACCATGGCATCTACATTGTCTCAAAGTGGGCATCCTATCTCCCTTCATTGGCAAAATACAAAGAAATTCCTCAGCAAAGCAATTGTACCATGTGAATGTGTTTAATGAGTTTTCAAATGTCTAATTTTTATTTTATTTGTTTGAATTATTATACTATTTTCAAAAAGCAAGAAAGAAATTGGCTTTTTGTTGGTGATTTTGTTTTGTGCATAACTTTTAGAATAAAAAATTTCTAAGTCTAAATTTTCACAAGGATGCTATTTTAAGTGCTTTACAAATTTTCCATGTTTTATTTTGTTTTAAAAAAAATTATTTCAAAAGCTCATTGTACTACATAGTACTACCAGTTTTAAGGGTGTTTGAGACAAAACTGTGAAGTGTTTCTTGCAACTACCTTGATTTAGATTCATCACATCAAATGTTAGCTAACTTTCAAAAAACTTAAATGTCTTTCCAAATCAAGCATAAATAAGGATGATTTAGTAAAGGGCTCCACATGATTGCTATCCTCTTTGCTTAACCCTTAAATCCTTGGGGCCTTTATTTTGTCAAAAGGCACTCAAAATTGCTATTTCTATTGCAAAGTGTAAAAAAATTTGAAAATTGGTCTTTTTGCATATCTAACCATAGGATCTTGTACTAGACTAGCATAAGAATGTGGGATCAAAAATTCTAAAACTTTGACCATACATATTGCAAGATATTTGCATTAAAAGTGTAAAAAACAAATTTTTTTGCACCTTGCATAACTAGATTATTTGACTTTGAACTTTTTTAACTCTAAATTTTTGCACCACACAGTTTTAAATTCTATTTTTGCATGGTGGAAAACTGAGTGGAGATTCTTTGGAAAAAATCAAAACAAAAAATACTTAATTTTTATTCTTAAAAGAAACATTAGGTAGAAGAAGGTATGAGATTGAACAAAAACTCAAATTGTTAATAAACTTGCAATGGAATTGAAATGCAATAATCCCAAAGGTGAGATTGTTCTAATAAGCAAACTTCACCCTTTCCAACAATTTCTTTGAAAAAATGTTAAAATTGCATTTTAATTTTAATTTTAAAAGTTATTTTTTCAAGAAGATGCTTGAGGTGCCCAAAAAACAAGATCATCCATAACTTTCTCATAACTATAAGCTATGAGAAGAAAAAATTTAAAAAAAAAATTGAAGTTTTTGTTAAAAAATAATTTTTGCCCAATCTCCATAAATTAATGCTTATTTGGGCATAACTTTTGCTCTCAGGCATAGATTGGAATGAAATTTATATTCCCCAAAAGCTAGTAAGGTAGGAGCACCCATAAACGTCAAACTAAGGGTTTTGAACGTGATGACTTTTAATAAACAACTAGCAAATTATAGGATCCTATCAAGAACAGAAAAAAAATGAGTTTGCACTTTCGAATGTATTATTTGGATATTGTGAGAATAAGTTATGAATTTTTAAAGAGAAAATTGCCATTGCACCCATAACCACTTTTAAGAATTCATGTTCACACTTTGTACTTTCTTGTCATTACATCTATTAACTTCCACAAATTTTCCAAGATTTCAGAAGTGACAATTATGGGAACACTGATGCTTATGGGTGCTCCTACATTATGTTTTTCTATTTTCAAAAAAGTTTCAAAAAATCAAAACAAAATCTGAGGCTGTAGGTACCTGCCCAAAATCCCATTTATCCTCCAAGGGGACACTCAGGAATTTAGGGGTTAATTTTCCTTCTTTAGACTTAATTTGAAGAAGCCTTTAAATCTTTTGGAAGTTAACTAACATTTGATCTGATGTATCTAAATCAACCACTGTCCAAACCAAATATTTATTGCATTTTGACACAACAAAACAAAGTCATCATGCCCTTCAAATTGTATAATTTTGGTATTATGTTCAATTATTAATTAAAAAATCAGGCTTGCTATACCTGGCCTGTTTACCGGTTGCATTGACTCTAAACTCTAAAGTGGTGAATCATACCGGGAGGTGGACACTCCCATACAGTACCGTATGCATGAACGAAAATACCGGGATTGCGCAGGAGGGTACCGGGTACGGGCCTATGGGGTAGGGCAAGGGCCCCGGGGGACTGCACGGTGATTTCCACCGTCATCGCCAAGGGATAGTTTTTTATTAGAAGGGGGGGAATGAAATCCCGTTATTTGCGAGAGGATCCCGACTGGCATGGGAGCATGTTGGATTCGTACAGTCTCTTGTCGGCCTCCTCAATTTCAGCTTCTTTGCTTAGGGCATCTCCACCTGTCAGACTCGCTCGAAGTTTTCCATCTGGTTTGGGGAGGCATGAAGGCTCTCAAAGTCTCAATCTCCACCTATGTTTTTTGAAAAGGTTGTCTAACACTCCAAGACACCTTATAAATAAGCAGTTGACCACTTATTTAGGGAAGTAGGCAATAAAGCTTACTAAAGTTAGGGTGAATAGTAATGAATATTGGCGAGTCTAAGAGCATCTCTTGCAGCAATGGAAAGGAAGCACTTGCAAATCAGGTTTATAGGAGTTATTTTAGGAAGTAGCGGAGCAAGGAGGAAAATTCTCTTGCACCCCTGCAGCAAGCTTGACCTGCTACCTTGTGCGGACATCAAAGCAGTCTGATTGGCTTAGAGTTTTGTCATAGGCAGGGGCCATAACGAGACTTTGGAGAATGTTGAAATTTGACGGGAATTTGGGCTTGGCTTGCAAGCCTTGCGCCTTCACGGGGATTAGTGCAATGCTCTTGGAGAATATCACCGAGACAGCCGTTACAAATTTGAGCTCCAAGGCTTGTTTCCAGTGCTACAGGAGATGCTCTAACAAGCCACTCTTCAAGCCACTATTCATGTACTATTCACCCTAAATTTAGTGAGCTTTATCCTCTACTTCCCTAGATAAGTGGCCAACTGCTTATTTATGGGGTGTGTTGGAGTGTAAGGCCACCTTTTCAAAGAGCATGGGTGGAGATTGAAAGCCTTTAGGCCTCGCCAAACTAGATGGAAAACTTTGAGCAAGTCTAGACCAATGGAGATGCGCTTGACCCCTAAAGGACAAAGCAGCCCTTTGCAACCAATACAATACGAGGTATTTTTCTTGTATTTGAAGTGCATCCACACCTTTATTACAATTTGATATCAACAAAGAAGTTAGAATATAGATCAATGTTGTTTTAGTGAAGTAATCCAGATCCCAAATTGAAACTTTTTGTTGGTAGCAAATGCCACTTATGCAACAACTTACATAGTATGTATTATAGTAGCCTTGTCCTTTAAGGGTTGAACTGTTAACCCCTAAGCGCCCAGGTCAATTTTACCAAAATCAGGGTTTTGGAGATGGACAACTTTGATGCATTGTATCTCAATCAATCGGATGATCCACAAAAAGTGACCATTGAAAATAGTGGAATACCTACTTAGAAGAAGGCTTGCAAATGTTGGGAACAATTGACCGTGGGAGATGGGAGATGGGAGATTATAACATTTGATCAAACATCATGTGATGACAAAATCTCATATTTGGTAGGTAGTTGCTATTTGATGATTTTTACAAAATTCTATAAGCCCCTGATTCATCTTGATTTTTGTGAGTAGCAAGATTAGATGTGAATGTGCACAAACTTGTAAACTATTGAAGATTGCACTTTTGTTTATGTCAAGTTTTAGGGCTTCAAATGGCTATTGCACGGAAAACATTGACCAACACAATTGGTGACGGTTGCCATAATAAGGGTCTAGAACATGCTTGAACCCTTGCCAACAACTTTTCCACTACGACAAAGCTTACACAAGGAAGCTTGCAAGGGATATTGACCAGGTGCAGCCTGTAAAACATTGCTTGCCATCACGCCCCTATTGCCCCGTACGATGTTTCACCAAATCAAATCTCTTTGCAGCGCTTGTACAACAATTTGGCTTTCCTTACCAATACTGCATTGACATGGACAACTTGAATGCCTTCGTAATTGTAGTTTATAGCAAGACCGAAAACTTAAATCCAATGCCTCAAAACAAGGCTTTAAATCATAGGAGGCAATATATGGGGCACTGGCGTGCTCAAGGGTCAAACCCCCAAGAGCAGGGCCGTGCATCTCCAACCAATCCATAGTTTTTCGTCCCAGCAAATTGCACTGTTTCTTGTTTGGAAAGTAGTAAGGCTGCTTTACACTAGGAGTCAAGGCCATGAAAACTTGAGGCCATTTTGGCCAAATTTTCAGCCCAAATGACCTCAAAAACAGCCCCAAGTGCCCACTATAATATGAATACAGTAGGGGTTAACTCTCTTGTGTGTAGAGGCTTTGAGGCCAAAAAGTTGAGACCAATAGAGTAAAATTTGAAAATTTTAGGAGAAAAGAGATTAAAAAAAGAAACTAAGGACAACCGCTGATATGTTTACTCCATACTATGATGTTGAGTGTCTCAAAAAAACTTTTTTTTATCAACAAAATCATATTTTAGTAAACCTGACAATGGCCATGGGGCCAAGAATTGGCTTCACATTTTGAGGAGACCTAATTTTTGTAGTTGGGACCATGTCAAATCTTGATTTTTAAATATTAAAATATATTTTGAAAAATTAGTCTTGACTCCTAGTGTAAAGGTCTTGAGGCCATTTTTAGAATATGAACCAATCATATTCCAATGTTGGGCATGTTAAATGCTAGAAACCAACCTGAATTTGTAGAGTAAAGCGGCCTTAATTTCCTCCACTAGTGCTACTATGTAGAATAATGTTCAATCAATAAGAAGCCTCCTTCTTTTAAAAAATAAATAAGTTCTCCATCATTGCTTACTCAACCTATTAATTGATAAAATAAAAACAACTTTTAGAAAAATTTGTGTGCATTGGAAGAATGCAAAATTTGCAATGGAGGAGAGAAATTTTTGGTTAGATCAAGCATTAAATGCCTTCTTTTCTTCCAAAAGTGCACCTAACATGGTGTTTTGCAGTACAAGTGAAAATGCACTTAGATGACATCCCGTTTTGTGGGTCCAGAGTACAAAATTCAACTTATTCACTGATTGTAAAATGCAAGAGTTAAGGTATTTATCATCAAGAAATTGAAACTGATTTTTTAAAATTTCATATGCGAATTCAGAAACATATTGTAGACTATATAACCTTAGAGGAGGATACTACTAAGCAATGCCAAAAAAAAGGGGTAAATTATTACTTTTATCACGGTTTGTAGTGAATTGAGATTTTGTGAGCATGACCTTACAATACAGTATGTCATCTAACCCCAGCCCTAAGAGTATGGTATTTTTTTGTTCAAGTTAGGGTAGACTAGTAGAGCAACCTGTACTTAACCCTTAAAGGATCATTGTCCCTTTAAGGGACAAATGGGATTTTGGGCATGTACCTATGGTTAAATTAATTTGCGTGATTTTTTGAAATTTTTATAGAAGATGGGAAATTCAAAAATCCGCGTGGGCATCTAATTTTTTCTTCATTTCAATAATTATCAAAAAAGTTATGCATGAATTTTTGAAAAACAAGGGAGGGCAGGCACCCTTTTTTTTTTTTTTTCAGTTTTTAAAAATAAAAATTTCAAATTGGTTCTTTAGATATTTACATATGTGGGAAGCTTTGAATCATTCAATTTTGATTGATGAGTGAGAAGTTTTGGTTTGCTGGTAGGTACAAGACTTCCAAACCTCCATTCCTTCTGCCCCTTGTAAAATTTGGTGCTTTACTTTTTTGAGCTCTTTGGGGTTTTTTTTTTGAATTTTTTTTCCAAGTTGTAGTAGACTGAGATTCCTTGGCTTTTACCATTTGGATAAAAGATCCTCCAATTTTGCCTAATGTATATGCAAATTTCATGGCCTTACGGCATTGCAAGATTTTAAAAGTCTGATTCACACCTCCAATTCATTTGAAATTTCTCCCACACTTACCTAACTTGGTCTTCTACATGGAAAAAATAAACCTCCACTTTGGGTAGAGCAATTTTTTTGATATAGGAGCAGTTAAAGGCTTCTGAAATTTTTGGGTAGCAAGGATTTTTTTTTTTTTTTTTTTTTTTTTTTCACTTTAGATGTCAATATCTTACTCCTCTACATCTAGAATGAGCTGAATTTTGTTCCCACAAGTACCTCCCATAGTCTAGGGCAAGATCTTACAATTGGATTTCCAAAATAAACTTTTTTTTCCTACCTTTCTACTCATTCCCCTAAAAGTGGCAATTTTCAATGACTTTCACAAAAAAAAGGGCTTTATCCTTTAGGGATTAAGAAGGTAAGCAATTAAGAAAAATTTGGATAGAATCAACAATGTGTTCACATCCATCCATAAGTTTACTAACATTAGTTACTTTCATTCAAAATTTGGCAAATGTGATGTTTGCGTAGAGAGAGATTTGGTGAAATTTTCCACTTTTTCACCCATTTTTCTTAGTGTAATGTAGCCAATGTGAAATCGAGGTAAGGTTTAGTCAAAATTTTGCCAAAAAATAGAACCTTGCCCTATGGTGCCACCATCTTCTATGCTAACACTAAAATCATTTTCACAAAACAAAACAACATTTTGTTTCAAATGTGTCCGAGCATGTCTCTTTTCATTATATCTCCAAGTTGTTTTTGGCTTTAGCTTTTGTACTTTACTCTTGCAATAAGAATTTTTTCATTTGTGTCAAAAAAACCAAAAACAAAAACAAAACAGCATTGCCTCACTGTGCTACACTAGATGGATTTGTTCATCCAACTTGAAGGTTAACTCCAGTGTGAAAGACTTGCGTGAATGAAGCGAGACTTGATTCAACTATCCAAACTCCTTGGGCTTAGATGGCAAATTCCATCTTCAAAGTCTCTATTAGGAGGTACATCTTACCAAGGTCAAGCCACAAAGCCAATGCTGCTAGCACCTTCTTAATCCCTAAGAATGGAGAGAGTGGATACCATGTAGATATAGAACTTTTGAGGCAAAATCATTCGTAGCCTAAAGAGATTCCAAAAACAGGATCTCTTTTTTGATATATATGTATTTCTGTCTTCCATCTATACATGAACAAATTTAATCCCTAAAGGATCATGGTCTTTATTTTGTCAAAAGACACTCAAAACTGTCACTTCTATGGCAATGAGTAATAAATTTTGAAAATCAATCTTTTTGCATATCTAACCATAAGATCTTGTACTAGACTACTATAAGAATGTGTCATACAAAACTCAAGAACTTTGACCATATATGTTGGAAGATATTTTCATTTAAAAATTAAAAAACAACTTTTTTTGCACCTTGCATGATTAGATTATTTAACTTTGAACTTTTTTAGTTTCAAATTTTTGCACCACGGAGCTTTGAATTCTATTTTTGCATGGTGGAAAGTTGAGTTGGTAATCTTGGGAAAAAAACAAAAACAAAAAATAATTAATTTTCATTCTTTAAAAAAAACATTAGGCAGAAGAAAGTATGAGATTGAACAAAAACTTAAGTTGCTAATAACCTTGCAATGGAATTGAAATGCAATGATCCCAACAGTGAGATTGTTCTAGAAAGCAAACTTCACCCTCTCCAACAATTTTTTTTGAAAAAATGTTAAAACTTCATTCAAAAATGAAGTTTGTAAGTTATTTTTTCAAGAAGATGCTCAAATTGCCCAAAAAACAAGATTGTCCATAACTTTCTCATAACTAGTCCAAATGGAATGAATCAAAGCTTCAGATGTAGACAAAGATATAATCTATGAGAAAATAAATTAAAAAAAAATTTCAAGTTTTTATAAGAATATTTTTTGCTGCCCGAACTCCCTAAATTTGTGCTTATTTGGGCATAACTTTTGATCCCTGGCATCAATTGGAATAAAAATTAGATGCCCACTCAGATCTTTGAATTCCCCATCTTCAATAAAATTTTCAAAAAATCATACAAAGTAGTTTGGCCATAGGTACATGCCCAAAATCCCATTTATTTCTTGAACAGACAGTTAGTCCTTTAGGGGTTAAAGCCTTGCATACAATTACAAAGCATCCATTGATCAAACTAATCACATGGTTGTAGATACAAAAAAAAACTGCATACTCAGACGTACTTCATTCATTTCATGCATCTCCTGCACTAAGCATTTGAAATCATTTATTGTCCACATTTTGAGCTTTGGCACGATGGAAAACTTGAGATAACAAGAGCCATCCAAGGAGTAACGCTTCCTATTTTGAAAGTTTTTAGCAGGATGTTCACCATGATGATTACATTTTACTGAAATTATAAAAAACATTTATTAGTTATTTTCATTATGCTTAAAAATTTGCTTAGTAATAACATGTGGGTTTATTTTAATTAAAATTCAAACATTAAAATGATAACATACAGCTTGAATGCTCTTCATGTGGATGCTAAATTCAATGATTTAGACACTTTTCTTTTTATCAATATTGCTAAATTCCTAAATAAAACATGCCAAAATTAATAACCTTAGGTCAATCTTAGATAATTTGATGATGTTATTCAATAGAGTATTCCATTAAATTTTCTATTAATGATTCAAAATAAGGATTTTTAATTTGTTGCCAATGGCTCCTATCATCTTGTGTTCATCTTTTTTAGTTTTAAACAAAAGTAATTAAGCTAGAATTTGCATTTGGGTTGTTTATATATAATGATTAGTTGTAGTTTTGCGATTTGTAAGTGTTAGATCAAAAGATTTGGTCTTGTTGGCCTCCTGAATTTGAATTACTTAACCCCTAAAAGAAGCAACATCCACTATTAATACAAATAATAAAAGGACATTTACAAAATAAAAAACTAACATTGTGTTAATTGTATCAGATCATTTAGATGCATAATCCTCATTAAAGTCCTCAACAAGAGTTGTTGAGTTAGACTTTGCATATCTATTATGAGTTTGTAGTGGTCATTATACTTTTGTAACATGTTTGCCTGAAAGGTACCATTTCTATAGGGTACTTTTAGTGTATATTCACACCAAGGGTGATGAAAACGTGATATGAAAAACAGGGCTTAGCAAATCTTAAAGTTTAAAATACAATCCATGTGACAATATAAACACTTCTTACAATTGAAAACACATTTGCACAAAAGGAGGAAAGATAATCTGCTAAGGATGAGCATGGAACAAAGTGATCCCACCCTCCCTGAGGTTTGAATACCCTTATTATTCCCCCAACATCTAAATTTTTTGGAAATGTAATCTCACTTGAACATATTGCAACCCTCACAAGTTTGAGATATAGCCCACATGTCATGTCATATGCCACAATGAATCAAGAGTAACAATAGACATCTTAGTCAAAACACTCACTGAAAATTTGAAATCTAAACCTCATAAGTTTTATATTTCCCTCTTTAGTGTGGATGTACGCTTAGGGGCAATGTGCAAGAAAAACCGGTTGCTAGTTCGTTGTTAGCTGGTGAAATTGAGAAAAAAACCGGTTGTATTTTGAAATTGCTAGCAAAAAGCCGATTAGATTTTACTAAAAAATCTAAATATAGTATATTACTATGTAAATTTAGAAAAATAACCAACATAGTCTCGCAAAAAACCAATTGAGTACAAAAAATGCCAGTTTTTAGCTAGTGAAGTCCAAACAATTTCCCAAACACTGCTTAGGGGTTCCTAGCCCTTTGTCAAGTAACCTGCAAACCTGTACATTCAGTGCATCCTCTAAGCACAAATTTCACCATTTCAGTGATAATACAGTCATCCATAGTGAACTTGCATCTCACCTATTTTTATGGGATGTGGTTTACAGGGTAGAGACAAGCTAAATTTCCAAAATGTCACCTCTTTTGGAAATTGGTTACCATTAGGAAAAATATGAGGCTCCAATAAGGCCTTGACTTTGGGGAGTCCCTAGCCATGGGAACCCAGTTCCCAAGAAAATCATGCGCAGGCTGACGTGGCACTATTGGTGCCACGTTAGCTTTTTTGAATTTTTGAATTTTTGAATTTTGAAGTTTGAATTTTTTTTTAAATCAAAAAAAGTTTCTTATTGTTTTCTAAGACTTTTTTCTTTTTATTTATATTTTTTGGATTATTTTAATTATTATTTTTGGCCATCAATAGGGGCTGGTTCCCCACATCGAGAACAAAAAATATGGAGGGTTGGAATTGTTTATAAAGGCCTTATTGAGGCCCCATATTTTTCCTAAGGCTTACTATGGAATACTAAACAAATTGGGTGAAAATAGACTAGATCGCTATGTCCCTCTTAAGTAACATTAGGACTGCCAATAATATATTTGAAGAAAACTTATTTGAAAACAATTGATATATGGATGGCACAAGTAGATCATTCTTAAGATGCGTGTCAATTGAGGAATAGAGATAAGAATCTTGAACAAAGACTACCCCATGCTTTTGTAAAAATTTGGACAAGGTGATGAATCTTGGACCTACCATGGGTGATAGTGTAAACCCACATCAAGAGTATAGGTCAATAATGACCAAAAAGGTAGGTCGGTAATGGCCAAGGCAAAGAGTATAGGTCAATAAGGGTAAAAAGTATAGGTTAGTACTGGTTGAGTCTAAGAATTTAGGTTAGTAATGGCCAAAACCAAGATTATAAATTAGTAATGGCCAAGAGTATAAGTCAATAATAATAAAAATTATAGGCCAATAATAACCAAAAGTATAGGTTAGCAATGAGAAAGAGTTGTTAAACTAGATCTACTTGCAGGCATTGTACACAAAGGAAGCGGGGAAAACCAATCAAGTTTTATATAACTTCAATAACTAGGAGTCACTTGGTGCCAATAATTGAAGTATCCTGTATTATAAAAATTATATCATTGTCTCATAAAATTTTCATAAAAGGAAAAGGTATTTTTCAATAACATCCATCTTTTACTTTACAACTGTCACAATCCATGTACTCTATGCATAATCAATCACACCACTTTGAAGAAAAAACCAAAGTTGCTTGTGGGTCCGTGTTTTTTTGACTGAACACTTGGTGTTTTTCTCTCTTCAAATGGAAAATAATGTGGTGCTGGGAGTAAGCTTAGTAGCTCTTCTTTTTAATCCCTTGGGGGACATGCCTCTCTGTAATATTTTTAAAAGAAGCCGGATTTGTTTGAGCAACATGGCAGTAGGCAATTGCTAGCAACATGGCATTATGTACTTAGGAGAGCAAAACTCAATCCTATTTTTGATAACAACACTAGAACCTCCCTTCATAGACTTTTATACATGCCCAATATCCTTCAAAAGGAGAAAGCAAAATTTTAGTTCTTCTGCTTTTTTCTGAAGACACAAAGCTTTGGCCTTCTGGTGTTTTTGTTTGCTTATGTTTCAAGCTCCTTTGTTTTCTAAAATTTCATTACTTGTAGCAAAATACTAGAATAAGATCAAAACATGTATGTATGGCCAAGCTGCAACACATGCATAAACCAGGTGAGAAATTGTTCATGTGTAAAGTATGTTTGAAAACTAAAACTCACACTAGAAGAAAAATATGTTCTAAATGACTGGTTCACAATGACTGCAAATGTCTTAAATGACTATATAATGCCTCAATTATAGTCAAATTGAGTCGTTTAGGACATTTGCAGTCGTCGTGAACCAATTGTTTATTGCAAGATTTCTTCTAGAGTCATGTGGAAATGAAAATTGATGCATTAGGTTTAAACAAATCACTAAATTCAAAGTTGTGTTCTTAAACACTTAAATATTTTACTATATAATATGTTTAAGTAGATTTGGACTATCAAATATATATTTTTGAATCCAAAGGCAAAACACAAGGAAATTTGTTGATGCCTTGCATATATATATGAAATTTTAATTACACTAGAAGAGAAATGTGCTCTAAATAATTGGTCTCAACAACTACAAATATCTTAAACAAATGTAATTGAGTCATTGTATAATTGTCTGGGACATTTACAGTCATTGTGAACTAGTCATTTAGGACAAGTTTTTCTTCTAGTGTTATGATGAAATTTATACAAATACTTGGAAACTTGTACAAAACATTGAGAGATATATGTCCCTCATCATTAGAAGATCTCCTTATGTTTAGCACACAAAGTTGAAGATTACATGAATAGTCCATATTTAATTAAATATGGACATCTATCATTCCATCACGATTGTGACTCAACAAGGTGTCTATTTAAGTTGATTTTGGTGGAACGTCCTTGGCATTTTTTTTCAAGCAAGAAATCTTCAAGCAACCGTACTTGAGGATCAACAACATTGGAAACGGCAATGCAAGATTCGGTAACATTTTGACATGGGCAACTGTAGTTTTTGAAACTTTGGCACTTTTCAACTTTCTGTCAAAAAAAATTAGATTTCATCTTCTTCAATTTGAATATAAGTGTTGCTTATCAAAAAAACCACAAATTGCATGATAATGAACACATCTATGTTCCAACTCCAAGAAAGTGCTTCCGAATGAATTTTGTACTTGAGCTGAATTTTATAACTGCATGACAAAGCAACAAGAATTTTGGCGATCTAATTGGGGGTTTCTTTACATTTTTCTTTTCTTGTAGAAGATATTTTTTGAAATTAAAAAGTCTCCAACATTAACCCAAAATGCTTTCTTCAAACAAACTGTCAATGATTTTTACCTTCTATAATAATAGAGCTACTTCAAATCCAAAATTTTCTAAATGTACAGGTCTTTTCTTTACAAAATTGTTGCTAGCAACTATGCATTGTGTAAAACAATGCCAAACACCTTGTTTTGTGTGGAAGAAGTAAGTTTGTAAAGGAAACATTTAAAGCTGAACATTAATAAACAAATTTTATAATGAAGTGACATTAAAATAGTCACACATACTTGAAACATGATTAAGAAACTTAATGGAGTGAAAGTTCCACCCCTAATTCATGAGAAATGGGCATTTTTCTTCCATGTTGTACAGTGGCCTCCAACAATGTATGTCGGTCCCTCTTTTCTCGTTTGGAGCTCATGTCATGTTATGACACAAAGTTGAGGTCAATTGGCCTTACTTTATATTAGATTTTTTATATTTCATTTCTATCCCCAATCCCAATCAAGCATATCAAAATTCAATCCCAAAAAATCAAAGTCCAAGTTTTGATAAATTGTTTTGTGTCACAAATCATGGTTTTACGAGGAAATTGATTGAAAATATTGATGATGAATTTTGGAGATTTGATTGCATGGGTATATAGGTAACATTCATACGCACATCCATACGCACATCTTCCATGCTAAAAAAAATCCCCTCAAGTAAAACAAAGTTAATCTCCAAAAGGTTTAGTGTGACTTGTGATATGTCAAAATTATGTAAAATAGATATTTTTTTTGATAATAAAATTTTGTTATTTGACTCATATATTGTGACTAAGTTTGTACATTTGAACATGTTGCTGTATTTGTTTGGTGAAAAACTAACTAAAGATTAAAAACATCCATTTTAAAAAATTTGGACTTATCACAAGTCACACTAAACCTTTTGGAGATTAACTTTGTTTTACTTGAGGGGATTTTTTTTAGCATGTAAGATGTGCGTATGGATGTGCGTATGGATGTTACCTATATACCCATGCAATCAGATCTCCAAAATTCATCATCAATGTTTTTCAATCAATTTTCTCGTAAAACCATGATTTGTGACACAAAACAATTTATCAGAACTTGGACTTTGATTTTTTGGGATTGAATTTTGATATGCTTGATTGAGATTGGGGTAGGAATGAAATATAAAAAATCCAATATAAAGTAAGGCCAATTGACCTCAACTTTGTGTCATAACATGATATGAGCTCCAAATGAGAAAAGAGGGCCCGACATACATTGTTGGAGGCCACTGTACATATGGATTCTCCAAAGTCCATAAGTGATATTTCAAAATTTGCTTTGGTGTTCTGCAAAAATGTAGAAGACACATGCAAAATGAAAAGATTTTTTTTTGTAACTTAATGAAATCTTTTAAGTAAGGGATTTTTCAAATTTTTTTTTGATCAAATGGCTTCTATATGGCCTTGGTATTATAAATAAAATATGAAATCTATATTTAGAAGGAAACCACGCATTAAATAAGGGATCAAAAGTATCAATGAGTCAAATTAAAAAAACTTCTTTCCATGAGTAACAAAAAAAATAGTACGTAGCATCATCCATATTTTAAATTCTTACACAGCTCTAATAAACAAATTGTGTTGGAGCAAATAATCTAAAGCAAAGATTCACATCATTTGAAAAAGGGCCTTAAACTACTAATAGGACATTCCCTATGAGCATGAAATCTGATATTTAATGCTTTGTTTCCCCTTTATCATTCTAAGACTATACTATAAAAAAAATTGTGCTTAAATTTGAAATTAAAAATATAGGACTTTTGAGTTACTTAAAGCAAAAACACTTCAAAAAATAGTATTGGAGCAATGATACTTCAAGAAAAATTTGTATTTGTCATGTTTTTTTCAAGGAGGTGGTAATGTTGTGATTGAATGAATAATGGACCATTTGAATAAATCAAAAATAGCACTAAATTATCAAATTAAAGAGGTGTCCCATTAGCAATTTAGGTGTCCCATTAACAACTCTCTTTGAAAAATCTCATTATATGTTTAAAATATAATATCAATAATTCCTACAATGAAATAAAATCATCAATGTATTGATTAAACTTTATTACCACTAACGAGGCTTCTTGTTTTTGGGCTAATTTGACTTTCAACAAGAAATGCTTATGAAGACCATAATGCATTGACGTTGGAGAGACTCGCATTCATAAACCCTGGAGCTTGTCAAATGCACAATCATGTAATAACATTCAATAGTCCCTATGTATATAGAAACAATAAAATAAACAAATTAGTTGGGACATAGTTTAGATCTAAAATTATGTTTTAAAAATTGGAGCTTGAAAATCCATTAGTATATGCAATTTGATATCAGTTATTAAGTTATTAATATATAGAGTACTAACTTAATTTTCAACAAAATTGAAATCCTCATCAATTAAAAAAACACAACCTAAACTTAATGTAGTTTAAGTAGATATAAGGAGCCATGTTTCTTCCACCTTGAAAAATAAATTGTAACAAAAAGCTCTGTAAATTATTCAACATAGTTTTGTTTGAAAATCAAGTGATAGTACTATGTTGTATCTTCACAAATACAAGTACTCATTGAATGCATTTATTGTCCACATTTTAGCAACTTTGCTATGTTTTATTTACCAAAATTTATGTTTTGGACCTCTTCATAACCAAAAGTATCAAAACGTTGCTCAAACTTTGCATTTTGACACACTTGGGTAGTTGTTTGTAGTGTTGAATTCATTTCAAATTTTTTGCTACAAACTTTCTACTAATTAGTGGAAACCAAATTAGGACGTAATGTATTTGAAAAATACATGTATAAAGTTTTGCTATTAACAACATCAATGAAAGGAGAAACTCAAAGATTACTTGTTGTGAAAAACATTTGGTGACCAAATGGACTCTTGAATGAACTACCAACAAACAAACTAATACTACCTTGCACTAATTAGAGCACAAACATAGTTAACTTTACATCAAATATAGATTATTTTTACCATCAATCAAAAAAAGTGTAACAAAGGTGATAGATGGAAGATGTTTTGCACAACTATTTATACTAAACAAGTAACAAGCCTTTATTGTTTATCAAGTAAATTGTTTATAATCTAGTCATGAAGGCAAATCCAAACAAGCTTAAAGATTTGCTACAAAATTCACATGCTTTTTTTATATTACTTTGTAAGCATATAATTTATAATGGACCATCTTTTTGTATTTTGTCATTAATCTTTCATATTATACAAACTTAAATAAACAACTGTTTCTTATCAAATTGCATTTAAAACCCTAATCATTCCTTCAAAATAAAGCAAGTAAGGAAAGGTGAATGTGCATTGTACATTCTATTTCTCCATTGAGTTTAATTTGTATATTGATATAAAATTTCAAAAATAGCTCAATATCTAGTCACAAAGAGAAATTTATTTACCATTGTGCTTGCAAAATTTTCTTGAAATTATGCCTTTAGCACCTTATTACAAAGAAACTGTTGCTCAAAAAATGCCTTTTGGCTCCTACAAATTTCCCATCATTATTCCTAAACATTCAATTTGCTGCATCATTCCCTTAAAGTGTTAAATGAATGAAATTTCCTTCATTTGTTTTGTACTTCAATTCATTTAAGGTTTTATAAGTGTCTTGGAAACAAAATCATGTACAAGTTTTGAAGTTTGTAGATTAAAAAACTAATTCACATTTTGTTTAGAGTTCTTTTGTTGTGAAGGTAGCATTACAATTTCAGACTTTATTGTAACTCAATGCCATTTCATTGCCACTACCAATGCATCTCCTTGTGGGCCAAGACCCCTTCTACCTACTAGTTTCACTCCAAGCTTTTGAGACAAGTAAGCTAGCCTTCCACAATCACCTCCACGTACTTCTCGTAATTCATAAGCTTGTTGTTTTGTAACTATGGTATACAAGTGAAATTGTTGTTTTGGCCCATTCAATTCAGAAGATTGAAATTCTTGTTGTTTGAAGTCAGTATTGTTGGTTGCACTTTTGTTTCGAGGCTTGCCATATTGATATCTTAGCAATGCAATAGACTTTAAATCATTGTTTCTATGGTCAAATATTATAGAAATGCTTCCAAATTCTAAGTTGGGTTCTTCAAAAAGCTCTTCCAAAGTAGATGAAAACAATTGGAAGTCTTTTTGTATTTTAAGTTCAGATGTTGGAAATTTTTTCTTTGCACCAATTTCACTTGTAATTTTACCAGCTTCCCTTAGACCACTTAAATATGCTCCATGCATAGTTGCAGGGTATCTACACATGCAAACAAACAATTATTATTGTGCAAACTGGAAATCTGAAATCTGATATAAACTCTTGAAGTTTAGAAATATGATTTGTCTGGTTATAATATATATAAACCACATTAAATTATAGCAAAATACCTTTCTTAAATGATGTATTTTGACATATGGTTAAAAATGAGCTTTTCATTATTTGAATCAAATTAAAAATGATTCAAACCAAAAAAAAATGTAAAGAATACATATGCATATGCATGCGTATATACATATGTATATATCTTGATGTCAAATACATCGTAAACAATTCACAAAGAGCAAGATTTTGGGATAAGAAATTTGTCAGTTTTGTCACACAAATGATACCATTTGACATTCTTTCAAGATTTGTAATTCAAAAATAAAAATAAAATCAAATATTGTTTACAAAACATCGAATATAAAAAAACAACTCGTATGGTTTGCTTCTATTTTTCATTAAGAACCTCAAATTTGTAATAGTTTGATGTTGTTTACTAAAACGTTTGTCATAAAAAAAAATCTTGGAAAATTCTTTTTGACCTGTTTGAAAAATCATACAAATACTTTCTGTAAATAAGAACTAAAATATGAAGAGAAGAATCCATTTTGTACTCAAGTTCTTTGACATACCATCACCACGTCTAAGAAAATGTACAAATTCATTGATAGACTTGTTCTTATGCATCTTGAAATCCCAATAACATTACATTCTAGTTTTTTGAGACCTAATCATTCTGTACTTAATCGAATATCACATGTTGATTTTTATTTGGTTATAAAAAAGCATATATTTGTACAAAAACTTTGTATTTCAAACCATGAATTATAAATCATTAGCAACATATATTGAAAACATAAGGATTTACGATTTATGGAATTAGTTATGGAATACACAAAGTCCACAAGCATCAACCAAAAATTGGACTAGACAGTATTTGATTTGCAAAACATCAATCAAGAGATTTCCTTGTGCATTCCCCGTAGTCCCGTACAGAAATTGTTGCCACTCCCTTTTCATCCATAAAATTTAGCATACAATAACATGTAACAAAATACAATTAGCATTTTTTTAATTTTGTATCATTGATATTAAATTCTTATTAGCAATCCCAATCAAGCATACCAAAAGTTGATTTCAAAAAATTAAAATTCAATTTTTGGTGAGTTTTAATTGTATAATAACCATGCTTCTACAAAAAAGTGGATTGAAAACATTGATGATGAATTTTTGACATTTGATTGCATGGGTATGTAGAAAACATCCATATGTACATTTTCCATGCTAAGAAAGAACCCCCTAAGTCACAAAATTTTGATTTTACAAAAAATTCAATGCAACCTTTGGTATGCTCAAATTTCGTAAAATAGGCATTTCTTTATAACAATCAAACTTTGTTATTTGACTCATACATTGAGAATAAATTTGTACTTTTGAACATTATGTTTTGTTTACTTAGTGAAAAGCCAGCTTAACCCCTGAGCGCCTAGCTCAAATTCCCTTTTTTTCAGGCCGGTAGACCTAGGGATAGTGAAGAGGGCATGGATTTTTGAAAAAGAACATCCATGCGGATGGACCTTTGAAACTTGTGGTTGGCTTGCAGTCAAACCCCTTATAAATTATGGGGCACTTTCACCGTACCTTTTAGCAAATTATAATGGTCATTGCCTTGCTGAAATGAGATTTTTTGGCAAAATTGTGGTTGTCTTCTCTTGCCGAACGTTGATTTAGGGTTGAGAAGGTGGAAATTTGTATTTAAGTTTTTTACTATGGTTTGTGCGTTAGACACTTGCCTACCCATCAAATTTTAAGGTTTTTTGAGCAGATTGAGAATGCCAAACACAATCAAGAAAGGCAATACCCTAACAGTACCCATTGAGACCTACTACCGGTTGGGCTGATACAGAGGCCTCTGGGCCGGTTGCATGGCCCTGAGGCCTGCCACCATGGCGCAGTCAATTGCCCTCTCAATTGTCTAAACCCTAATCTGTGACCACTCTCTGGAATGGAGTGAAAATCACAAAACCACTTGCAATGAGGATGAGGACCCGTACCAAGAATCTTAGATTTGTAAAGCATAATGCAGGAGGGAAGAGAAGAGCTGCCCTTGAGGGAGTGAAGCGAATGCTTGGGACTTTTCCCAATCTCGCACCAACTGGCTCCTCCCACTAGTATGCAACCAACCGTGGAAGGTGGAGCCAGTCACACACAAATTTGAAATGCGCCTTGAACTATTTTTCCTAAATCCATGGGCGGCTTACACATGCCATGCACCTACGATGAACTGGGTCCCCACTAACCCTAGTCATACCCTAGGTATTTGTATCCTATGAACGTGCAGCGCTCCAATATGCCCCAATTTGCTTTAGTAGCAACAAAAAATACATTTGGAGAGACCAGATTTGGGGCGCTAAGGCTCTCAGGGTTAAATATTGAAATATCTATTTTATAAAATTTGGGCATATCACAAGTTGCGTTGAATTTTGTAGATCAAAATTTTGTGACTTAAAGGGATTCTTTTTTAACATGGAAAATATACATATGGATGTTTCCTACTCACACATGCAATCAAATCTCAAAAATTCATCACCAATGTTTTTCAATCAGTTTCCTTGTAAATCTATTCTTACTATATATAAAAAATCACTAAAATTTGAGTTTTAGTTTTTTGAAATTGATTTTTGGTATGCTTGATTGAGATTACTAATATGAATTCATATTAATGATGCAAATAAAAAAAACACTAGTTGTATTTTGTTATATACTATTACATGCTAATTTTGTAGATGGAAAAGGGGGCGGCAACAATTTTTGTCCAAGATTGTACAATGCTCTCCAATAAGTTCTTGAGTTTATTGAAACTCAATTAGCTACATTTCAGACTTCGTCAAACAATAACATTCTCACAATTCTTGTTGATATTTTTTAAATTGATATGATTTGTAGATATACATGTGGCTTGAAATTGCTAGCATACAACCTTGTGAGATTTTATTGATTTTGAGGTGTTTAGTTGCTATTCTTCATGGGAATTGATATATGCACACCGAGGGGTTGATATTTGCACACCCTCCTTGGAGTAAATTTTAGATTTCTACCATCATAAAGCTGAATTTCAGAATTTTGAATGCAGATTTGGACTTAGAGACCATGATTTAGTCTAGAGCCATAAAAAAAATTGCAATTCAACAACACCCAATGAAAAAGTTTAGCTAGGGGGAAAAGTGTTACTTTTACTTTTGTTTGTAAAAAAAGATAAGATTTTTCATTGGATGTTGTTGCATTGCAACTTTTTATATAGTTCTAGACTAAATCATGGTCTCTAAGTCCAAATCTAAATTCAAAATTTTGAAATTCAGCTTTATGATGGTAGAAATCTAAAATTTACCCCAGGGGAGTGTGCAAATATCAACCCCCGGTGTGCATATATCAATTCCCTTCTTCATTAGTGGTTGTTGTCTAGTTTCAAAGAACTCAAGAACTTGTTTGAAGGTATTTTGTTATGGGCACAAAAAATTGTAATTACATGAATAATCCATGATTAGCTAAATAAATATATTTTTGGTTTTTTTTATTAACAAGAATGATCTAAAATAAATTTAAATAAGAAAATAATAAATTTTTAATCGCACTAACAACCTCCGAATAGTAGCTTCTCCTGCAAAAAACAATCGGCCATTTCCAAGGCTTTCTTCCATAATGTCGTAATCATCTCCTGATGCTTCTATTGCAACATTTGAATAAGAGCCATAGCTAAGGAAATCACTACCCCACCTTGTACACACGGTTTGAATTGGATTTGGAACATTAATACCTCGAGGTTCATATATACCTACACATATCACTTTTGTATGTTATTACAAAAAACTTTAAAATATAAATTACATCCATGTAATTCAACATAGTAAGAACACTATGCATAAACAACCAATCTCCAACAATTGCAAATGTCCGCAGTGACTATTAGATGACTTAATAATAGTCATTGTAGAAATTTGCATCCCACGTGGACCAATTGTTTAGAACTTGTTATTCTTATCATGCAATCAATTGTCATATATATTTTGAGGTAAATAGAGTTATTTAAATTTAAAAGTGGCAACTTTAAATTTATGGATGAAGGATGTAATACTATATATTTATATAAAATCATGTTTTCATTTAGAAAAATTAACTCATTTGAAAGTATGTTAAATTTCATGAGTTATACAAAAAATAATCAATAATTATTTTATCATTGAATATACACAATTTAATGAAGTCATATATTGAAGAAACTAAGTTGACAAATTCAATATCTTAGCAACAAGTTATAATGTTATTGGGGCAAAATTTAACATTGACAAAAAAAATAACCTTGCATTTCTAGTATAAGATTTGAGTTATATGTTTGTATAAATTTTTGTTATGAGTTTAAAAAAAATTGATGGATGTGAGTACATTTAACTCCATGGTAAAACATTCCAGTTTTTCTTTTGTGAGATTATAAAAAATTTAAAATTACAATATGAGACTATTGGTAATTTGATGCTAAACATTAATATCTTTATGATCTATACTATCACTTTAATAAACATCCAATGGACAATGAATTTTTTATGAAGTTTTAACACATTCAATTTGTAAAATTTGCAAAATTTGCAATTCTATTTTGAGAGCTTGCACATGAATAAATAAAAAACATGTAATTTAGGTAACATTGCAACAATTTGATTATTGCTGAATAAACTGTACAACACATATTCATTAAATTGGGAAAACCAAATTCCCAAGTTGTACTTCACCTTAAACTTAGCGTGTTTCCTTAAACCGTTTAAACGCCAAATTGAAGGTATCGAATTTTGTCTAAGCCACTAAAATTTTGTCCCTCGTAAACTCCTCCTCTCAAGTGAGGGCACATGTACCCAAAAAAAACACTCCCGAAACCTAGAGCTCAGTTTAAGATGATCACCATAAACCTAGTTTATTCACAAAATGGGCGTTTCTTCCCAAATTAATGAATATGACATTGTACACAATAATAATAACAATAATACAAAGATCTAAACTTGATTAATTTTATTGATACATCTAAACCTCACCTATTCTAAAAAAAAAATGTATCTTATAAGAAAGTATAGAGTTGTAAAATAAAAACAACCATTTTGCTTTTGTTTATAAATTCATTTGTCTACAAATGTAGAACCATTTGTATTTGAGATTTCAAAATGCATTAGAAAATTAAAAAACATACCTCTGAGGACTGTCATCACACGCAACACTGCTTGTAATGGAGGTATTTTTTCAAATTCAATAGCAGCTTCTCCTGCAACTAAAGCTACTAAAAGGGGTCCCTCAGATACCATTGCATAACTATAGAATAAAAAATGTTCACTTCTCTTATTTGGATTGTTTGCTAAATGTCCAAACATATCAAGGTCTGAGCTCCAAAACATTGTTGGAAAAAGCATCACAACTTTATTTAACAATCCAAATCCTAATCTCTTTATTGCATCAAGTTTTCTTTGAGGTAATTTTGGCTTGAAATTGATTACACCTCTTTGTAAAACTCCTAAAGGTATTGTACAAAGGGCTACATCAGCTTCATAAACTTCTTCACCTACCAATACTTTTACACCATCATTTCCATACTTGATTGAATGGACATTTTTACCATATTTAATAGAAACATCTTGAGCTAATGCATTAATGAGTTTTGCATTTCCTCTTGGTAAAAAACAATGATCACCCCCCATTTCATAAGGGTCGTCTTGATCCCAAAATGCTAAAGATAGCTTTGTAAGAAGTCCAGCATTTGCATACTCCAAATTAGCTAAATGCCAATGGAATAATTCTTTTTCTTCATTTGTTTTTCCTATTTCTTCTAGTTGACATAAAGTTTCAAGTGTTGCACCTAAAGAGATGCCCTCGGCTGCTTGTTCCAAGTTTTCACGCCATTTGCTTGCACTATCAAGCAATTCATTGAATTGTTTTTCTATTTTGAAATCCACAGTCTCTTTAACAGGATGTCCATTAGGTTGATACAATGGACATTTGTCCCGAATTTTATGTAGTGGTAGGTTTAATTGTCTTGCCAAAACTCCTAATGGATTACCTTCAATACCTGTTATGACACTTCCTCCTAAATCAGCACATGCAAAGATTCCCTCCCCTTCCAACTTTTTAGTGTATACCCGTCCTCCAGGTCGTTGCCTCCCTTCTAACACTAACACTTTATGTCCAAAAGCTACTAATTGCCTAGCTGCGCCTAAACCTGCTAGTCCAGCTCCTATTATAATTACTGAAGATTTATTGATTTTTAAAGGCTTCATTAACTTGATACTAGGAGCTACACCAAAGTTGATATAACCATGTATAAGAAGAAATCTATAAGCTTGTTCAACATAGCTCTTATATTGTGGTTGAATTGATTCTGTAATTGTGTCTTGTTCAAGGTAAGCAAAAACATTTTCCCTCCATTTTGCAAGTATGTGGTTACGAACAATAATATAGTTTGTTTTTCCTAAGTTTCCAAGAACTTGAACAACATTTGCTTCAACTTCTTCTTCAATTAAAGATTCCTTTGGAAAACCAATGGCAGCTGCAAGAATAGCTTCAACATTGACTATTTTATTGCTGATTGATTTTCTCTTTTCTTGTAGATTGTGTTTAGAAATTTTTCTAATACGTTTTTTAATGGTTGAATTTTCTAATTGCTCACTAGATGTTGGTACAATCTCAAATTGAGTTTGAAAACACATTCTTTTGCAAGTTTCTTTTTCATTTAACTCTTGATTTGAAGTAAGGTTTTTTTCCCATTTTTTCCTCTTTTTTGATGTCAAATTAATTTTAGATTTGGTCAAATGCTTAATTTTTGTTTTACAACCTATGAATATAATGTGTTTGTTATAGAGTATATTGAATTTGTTGAAATGAGAGTTTTTTTTTTATTCATGACAAAAGAAACAAATCCAAATTCAATGTTTGAAATTTATTTAAATGAACAAACACATTAAATAATGATCCACTTGAAAGAATCAAACTAAAAAATATACTAAAATAGTAATCAAAATGACACAATTATGTTTTGATAGTTTAACATACTATGATTTTGTTCAACATTCAAGCAAAGATTACATTGTATAATATTACTACAATTTGACTATTTCATCTGCACTTTTCAAAGTCACAAACTGTTTGCATACCAATGCTGTTTTTTGATAGTTGTTTTACAAATTGGTTATGATCATTTTTTTCTTGCCAGTTTGATTTGATATTATTAGCCATTTTAGTAGAATTTACAACTCCCAAGTTATTTGTTGATGTTGTTGATATTTTATCAACTTTATCAAGATTTTGTGAAACATTTTTAATATCTGAGACAACTATCTCTTCTTGCTTGTTAACAATTTTTTGATCATTTGAATCCAAAATTATTTCTACATCAATCTTTGACATTTTTTGTTTTTTCAATGACCAATTGTTTTCTTCTTTATTAACTATTAAATTTTCTTGAAGTTCTTCCAAATGTGCAATTTCTCTTTCACCATCATTGAGACTTTGTTGCTTATCATTTCCATCATTCCATACTTGATAGTCAGATAATGTTGTAGAATTGTCATCTAATAGAAAATTGGTAGATACTAAAAACTTTTTTTGTATCTTCATAAGTGCATTATCTTTTACTACAATACATAAACTTGTAGATTCAAAAGGAATATTTGAAGGTTCTATTGTAGAACTTCTTTGAAACATTTTGCTTCTTATTGATTTTTTTTCATTGTGCGTATCTTTGTATTCATTAAGATGCTTTGAATTTGATTGATTTGCATTTGAAATTGCTTTAGATAAGCACGTATCTTTAAGTTTTGGTTCAATATTTTTATTGAGTTGAGAAAAAAGTAAGTTTTTTGATTTTCCAAATTTTTGATTTGATAAAGCACTATTTTGAACTTCATCAACATCTTTAATTTTTATACATACAGGCTCATCAAAGATGTTCACAGAAAGTTCAAGCTCACCTTTATTTATAGTGTTACTGATATTACTATTTTTTTCATGATGACACTTAATAGCATAAGTATGGAGGTTCTCATGTGAAGCCTCAATCACATGAGAATTATAGTCCAAATCTTTGAACTCCATGTTTCAAGAATTTACATTCTTAAAAGATAGCTTTTAAAACACATTTCATATTATTGATTTCTCGATTAATGTTTTTTTTGTAATATAAATACATTTAAAATTTGCACATAGTTTTTGGTGATGCTGCTAGCTTATGGTTCTATTCAAGATTTAGTCTACCTAATAGTTGTCTTTCTATGAATGATTACCCTTTATCTATTATGCATGAATTCAAAATGTGTTTTTGATCAACCTACGTCATTTGAAATTGAAAATAGACAAAAATGTGTCAATTTGAATATGAGTTCTTAATTATTGATACTTTGAAAATACTTTTGCATAAGTGATATTTTTATTTCTAAGAAACCATTTTTTAATGTTAAGAACCTTAAAGTTGTCATTAAGAAGTTCCAAAACATAAACTTTGATCATTTTGCCAATTAAGATTTTGTTTATAAACATCAGAACAAACAATTGATTGTACGATTATGAATATGATTTATGTACGTTCATAACTTCAAAGTCCATATGTAGCACCTTCCAAACATGGGCAATGCTATTTTGTGAGCATAAAACAATGAGCCCATGAGCACTGAGCCAAGGTTTTGTGAGCAAGAGTCAATTTTAAATTCCAAATCAATATAAAAACTTAAAAAAACAAGTTTTTCAAGAGATGAGCGTTTATTACCCACAACTAATTCTATGTACATGTTTATAGGTGAAATTTAATATCTTGACAAAAAACATAGACTCATGGCTCATGGACCCCCTCTAAAAATTTAGCATTCCCCATTTCAAACTTAGAGCTACAAAAA
Organism: Ulota crispa; assembly: GCA_963920765.1. NCBI lineage: Eukaryota > Viridiplantae > Streptophyta > Bryopsida > Orthotrichales > Orthotrichaceae > Ulota > Ulota crispa. The sequence continues at coordinate 30,879,032 of OY987242.1, forward strand.
AAACGGGTTTACTTATAAAAATTCCAAACTTGCATGTAAAATCATGTTTTCATGAAAAAACCAAAGTTTTTTGTGCATGTAATTAACTATGCAAAGGTGCAAGCCTAGACTCTCTTGCGTGAAAAAACAAGATGCGTGGATTCTCTTTGTGTGAGAAAATGAAGAATACAACAAAGAACAAGCTTTGACCAACAAGAAACTAATTTTTTCCTTGTAAAAAGGAGGAAATGAAGAGCACATTAAGCTACAAAATGTAGCAAGGTTGAGATTCTTCAAAATTGATAAGAAAACCCCAAAATTTTCAAATTTCTTTGCATTTTGATAAAATACTTGAACAAATTTTACAATATTCTTTTGCTATTAATCTGAAATTTTGAGTAAAAACTTTGATAAATTATAGTTTTTTTGTTATTGAATGTTTCCATGCCATAATTTAAGGACAATTTTTGGAATAAAACACTCATGCCTATTGATACATGTATAATGTTTGGAGAGAGGAACTTTCAATATTTGTACTGTCCAATTATTTGAAAACCAACAAAGAATCTTCAGAATTTGGATGGATGAAAATTAACCAAGTTTTTAATGTGTGGAACATGTTTGAATTCATCGATCATTCAAAAGAATTCCTCTAAGTGTTTATTTGGCTAGTTATCAAATTTTCCTAATTTAAAAAAACCAACTAATAATTTAAAATTTGTCAATGTCATCAAAATAAACATTTTTATATAATTATTTTAGACTCAAAATAATTAATTGAAACCAATTAGTATACAATAAAATGATTTACTAGAAAATCTCATTATTATTTCAAACACAAAGAAAATTTCATCTAGATTTTTTATTCAAATACTCCATTCTCATCAAAGTTGGATTCCTATCAAAGTGAAAGTTAAAAAAATTACATTAACATTCACCTCAACAACTAGGTTCTTTAAGTTCAAAAAACAACTCACCTAATTTTTTTTTAAAGGTGTATGATAAAAATTATCAAATTATCATCATGATTAGAACTTATGATATCAAACACTAAAAAAAGGATTGTTGTGAAAATTGTTAAGTTTCAATCCAATATTGTTCTTAGAATAGTTTTTAATCATTCTTTTCAAATCTTTTAATAAAAATTGGTGATTGCAATGGTAGAATTGAATTATATGAATATGATTCATGTATCATAGTTTAAATATTCAATTGAGCCATTGAAATGTTTGTTTTAGTTGTGCATTTAACATCTTTACAATTTTAGAAATATAATGCGTGATTGTCTTTCAAAGGCATAAACTAGAGAATCCTTTTCTAAACAATCACTTAACTTAGACAATTTCCATGTATATAGAAACTTGATTTTTCACCCATCTATACATTACAAGATTCTTGTGTTAGTTATTAAGCATTTGTTCAGTATAAATCTCCACTACAACTAATTTATCATTTAAGGAATATAAATTTGTTCTATTGTAGAAACTAACATCTTTATTTTCAAAAAGATGACCCTTCAAAATAACTTCAAAAGGTAACAATGATAACATATCTTAGAAAACACTACAATTAAAATATAATATTTCAAGCGCAAAGGAAAGTTGAAATCTTTGTACAAAATGGTTATCAATAAAAATTGATGATTGCAGTGATAGATTCAGCTAAGGTAGGAACACCCATAAGCATTAGTTTAAAGGTTTTGAATATGATGACTATTAATAAACATCTAGCAAGTTATAGGATCCTATTAGGAACAAAAAAATAACGAGTTTGCATTTTTTAATTTATTATTTGAATATAGTGAGAATAAGTTGTGAATTTTTAAAGAGCAAACTACCATTGCACCCATAACTAACACTAAGGTTTAATGTTCACATGTTGTACATCCTTGTAATTACATCTATTTACTTCCACAGATTTTCCAAGATTTTAAAAGTAACAATTATGGGGACACTAACGCTTATGGGTGTTCCTACTTTATATGTGCATGATCTATGCATCAAGTTTGTAAACTTAATTTGAAAGTCATCATTTGGAGATTCTTCACCGTTGCTCTTTATGTTCCACTTTTGCATGATTTTTGGGAATTTACAGGATTCTTTGGTTCTTAAGGGATTAAAGTCAATTGTTTAGATGCATGAACTTGTGATTATAGGGTCTTACAAAGCAAACTTTTAAACTTTGAAACTGAATCTTCATCTAAAAACTTGCTTTTGAAATCCAAATAAAGTGTTTGAAATTTGATTTTCAAAAACCAACCAAATGAAAATATACTGTAGGTTGAGAGCAAATTCAGCATTTATAGTTCCCCAATATTTTGCCCAATTATTCCATAAATTATTCTTCAAAAATGCCCAATGTCAAACAAATCAAAAAGTTGAAATGCCAAATATTATAAAAGACATAAGCTTAACTAACAATGGAAGGTCAAGGTTGATTCCAAGAGGGCTCAATCTACTGCAAATTTTATACCAAGGGTTAATTTTAGAAAGTGGAAGATGCTAAGAAAAAAGCTTAATTCTATTATAAAATTTGGTTAAATACCAAATAATTACAACTTTTTCTAAAATTGCCTAATCTTTATTAATTACAAAATTGGATGCCAAATTGGTTTTTTCTCAAAAGGTAATTGATTCGGCAGAGATATGTTGAATCTACTCTCAACCTATAGTAGTTGAATATACTCTCAACCTATAGTAGTTGAATATACTCTCAACCTATAGTAGTTGAATATACATTTATTTTATGAATTTTGCATCACTCTCAAAAATTGACATCCAAAAGTAGAGTGGTAAGCATGATAATTAGAACTTTCTTTTACAACTAAGGTCATTTTGCAACTAAGTCCATTGAAAATTTAAAAAATCTTCTAGACCAATTTAAAAGCACTTGATTTTGAAAGTTAATTAAAACTTACTAGCTTTTCTTAATAATTGAGTGTAGATGCGATTACCTATAATTTTGACAATATTAGCACTAGAGTCAAGGTAAAAAATGTAGGTTCATTTCTTAGATTTTTTTCATCTACTCCACTTTTCACTAAATTGAAAACCAACTACATATTTTGTAAGACAAAAATAAAAAGTAAAGCATACCAAACTTTGAGGCGTATTGAACAAGAAAAGTGATAGTAAAATAAATCGGAAATTTGATTTCATCATGTCTTACCCAATACTTAGAAGTCACATGCAAATCCACCATCAAGTTTACAACCAATTCATCACTAATTTATTTTCAAAAATTTTCTTGAGTTGAAATACTATCAAGTTCTAAAAAAGGTTTTAGAGTCAAAAAGGCATTGATGAATATTAACTAACAAGGGTTGCATGGTACTCACTTGTGCAAACTTAACTTTGGTAGGAATCACAAATATGATGTAGCAATACTACACTTCAAACTTCAAAAACTTTTGTCCCCTCTCTTAGCATAGAATATGCAGAAGGTCTAAAAATGAGAAGGAATTGACTGTGTAGAAAGGGTTTGAGTGAAAAGTGGATTTTATTGACCAAATCTCTATGTTATAAGTAAAAAAAATTGCATATTTAACATGTTGTGATATATTCATTTTCATATAAATAACAACCAAAATAACTGTTTGTTCCTACAGCAATTGTACATTATTTGTGTATTAGTTGCTACAATCTTGATTAAGAAAATATGCGCTATAAATTTGTACTCCAAAGAAGCAACTTTACCTAAGCTTATGATAAATAACAAATTCATAAAATAATTTTAATAAAAGTGATTTATATTTGTCACAATGGTGTTGATCAAGTGACTCCAAACCTTTAAAGATCCATGAATCTAGTAACTCTTTTGCATATCTCTTTGAATGCTATTATTAAATGCGAAATTATCGTGATTATTGCTTTTAGTGCAAGAGATCTTAATACCGTGAATTTTTTTTCACCATTTGTTTAACTATTAAAGTTTTGTGAAGCCTACGATAGGATTTTTATATTATTGAAACAAACTCTAGATTAAATTGTTGTATTTACAAATTGAGAATTATAGTGTAGCTTATATGTTTAAAATTGTTAGCATCAAGCTTTGTTGAGAGCTCTGTTTTGTGTAATTTAATTCAGTACTGTCAATGTCAAAATTATTATAAAGCAAACGGAAGCACCTTATCAACATTGAAAATTCCTTTGATAGTACAAACCTTTTGGGCTTTTATTTACTTTGTGTGGTTGTATACAAGTAATTCTGAATAATTCTCTACAATTGATGACATCAGTATAAAAAGTTATCACATTATTTGGAAGCAAATTTTTTGATCCTCAACAAAGACCCAATTTTGAGATTTTCTAATAAATTTTAATTTTCAATAGTAAAAAACTAAACATGAACTCTCAACTACATATTGAAATATCACCATTCCCTATTGATGAAAAACCCATCTAGGATTCTTAATTTTTATTTTATTTTATTGTAGTGCTGTGTTTCCTTCTATTTAATATCTGACAACTAGAAGAAGTCAAAACAAACTAAATAATTTGTATGTACTATCAAATTGTTTATTCAGTATTTGTCTTCTTTCAAATACAAGCATATGTATATAAGTTTTATTAAAAGAGAAACTTAGGAAATGAAAAAACTTGGAAACAAATTGTACCACTAGTAAATGGAGGTCTAAATTCAATATCCAAGCATTATAATTTTGCAAATTTTTATGTCATTTTTAGCTTTGATATTATAAGAAGATTCATTTAAATAATTTGATTGCAAAGTCTAGGTGATTGAATATAAATTTGAAGAAGGCAAATTCTTTTGCTCTATTTTATAAAATGTTAATTCAAATAAGTTATCAGCCTAAACATCAAAGATATTCAAGGCCAAAGTAAAGAATTTGTGAATATCAAAATATAAATTCACACATTCATATTCATTTAGTATCTAAGGAATCATGAGGACTGGTACACTATATATATATATATACAATGACTACAAGTTTTGCAAGTGAAAACTCACCTTCTTGTTAGGTAGATTTTTTTTTTCCAAAAGTTGGTAATTTGTGGGTACACTAACAAAATCCACCTCTAGCTGCAGTAATTTAAACGATTGGAGTATCCTTTTGACATGCATGAAAAAAATATATAACAAATTTATATCAATTTTACTAGGCATGTACATATACATCATATATAGACACCCATATATCCTATGAATTGTTTTATTTGAATTCTATAAACTGGTCCTTAAACCTCAATTTTGTATCATTCAAACAAAAAGGAAGAAATCATTTTAAATGAAGTAGGATAAAAGAACCCACACATTACAAAAACTGGCAATAAATCATTTGTAAAACTCAAAGGAATTGGTCATTAACATCTATCAAAGAAAAGAAATTAAAATAATGTATATTCTAATGTACCAAACATTAATTTTCAGAAGATGTTTTTTCAGTTCATTTTTGATCTAATATAAGAATTTTGATTTCATTTGGTATATGGTTACACATACACTGTACTAGTATACAGGCACACACTTTGTGTGAGTAGGACATGTATAAGTGATGCAACATTCAACTTTACAAAAAATTGATATTTCACAAATCAATTGGTCTAGAATCTAATCTTGCCATGTACTATACAAAAAATTAATATCTCACAATTGGTTTAGAATCTATCCACATGCACCATCACTTTGGTCCTTTTTTGAGACTAACAATACCAATTGCTTTCATTACAATGCAACTCTTTTATATTTTGCTAGGAGGCGCTTGGCATTTTATTGATTTCTAGTACATGATTGGAAGGTGTTTGGTGTTCTACATTAGGAGTATCCTTTATTGTTTCAAATTCCACCAAAAAGTTTTACAAGATTTTGAAATGGACATGATTGTAGGACACTCGGTGTTCTATTTCTTGGGCGTCCTTTGTTGCTTCAACTTACAACAAAACATTTAAAAAATCTTGGAAAAGGATGCACTTAGAAAAATCCTCCCACTTAATAATATAGATGAAACATCACCAACAAATCCTAAAAACTTGTTTCCTTCTATCATTTTCTGAAAATTATCTAATGTCTTAATCATAAAATATGTCATAGAGTTTTGATTCTATGGAAAATATTCTAATAAACAAGCTTTGTTTATTTTCACGTTCATGCGTTAAAAGAAATCAGATTAAGTTGTATTGCTTAAATTATACTCACGAGAATGAGGATTAAATTTCAGTGTGCTTATAAAAGGGTAACATGATGTTTCAAATTTTCAAATTACAAGAATTATATACCACAAATACCTGACTCTAATGAATATTTTTCAAAAATATTGCTAAAGTGTTGTAACACTAGTGTGACATGATTTATTATGCAAACCTCTGTATCATTGCCAAATTGTCCAACTATGATGTACGTAGAGCATACAAAAACGTGATGTTATTTTTGTAATTTTATTAGTAATTAGTCATACAATATCTTAATATCTTAACCCCTAAAGGATCATTGTTCTTTTGGGGATAGGTTGGACTTTGGGTATGTACCTATGGTTAAATTATTTTGGGTGATTTTTTGAAACTTTTATTGAAGGTGGTGAATTTAAAAATCTACATGGGCATTTAATTTTTTTTCATTCCAACATTTGATGAAGAAGTTATGCATGAATTTACAAAAATTTGGGAAGGATTGCCCATCCATGCATCCAAATTTTTTTTTTAAAAATTACATATTTTTAAAATTAAAAATTAAAATTGGTTTTTTAGATTTTCTTATTCATGAGAAGCTTTGAATCATTCAATTTCAATCAATGACATGAAAGTTATGAGGAGTTTTTGTTTGCGGGAAGTTATGGATTCTCTGCTCTAAAATAAACTTTGAAGTCCTTTATTTTACTCAATTTTCAATATTTTGGAAAAAAAATCAAACCAAAGGAAGTAGATTGTTGATCACAACATTATCACCATTGGGATTAGCTTTTTTCATTTCCATAATTAAATTCTTAACAATTTAGTGTTTTGACTCATTCTCTACTTCTTTTTAGTTACGATTTTTTCCCATGTGTCCTATAGTTCCAATTGATTTGAAAATTCTCCCACACATACCTAACTTGATCTCTTACATGGAATAAATAAAGTGCAACTTTAGGTAGAGCAAATCTTTTGTTATAAGAGTGGTTAACAGCTTCTAAAATTTTTGAGCAATATGAGAAAAACCTTTTTTTTTTTATACTTTAGATGTAAATATCTCGCTCTTCTCCATCTAGAAAGAGCTGATTTTTTCCCACATGTACCTCTTTTAGTGTAAGGCAAGATCCTACGGTTGGAATTCCCAAAAACAAAACATAAAGGCCCTTGTAACTAAACCTCCTAGAAATGGTAATTTTTAGTGATTTTCAAAGAAAGAAGGGCTTGGTCCTTTAGAGGTTATCTTTGAAATACTAGTAACAATTGAAATTTGAAATTTGTCAAAACTTTAGATTTGGGTTTGAGGTAAGATACTGACTATATTGTTCAGTCTAAGTATAATAAATAATCATACATTTCAGAGTTTTGAGATTTCAAGTAATTATCAAGTAAAATAATGTATTCTTGAGATATCTAAATAAACCAAGCAAAAACAAAAGCATTAATGAATTTAATAAAAGGAACAAAAAAACGATTTTGCTTTAACCTTGAACTTTTTTACTATGAATTTTTGTGTTTTAAGATTATATATATAAAAAAAAAAGACATTCTTTTGCTTTTAATTTTTTTTGTTTACATGTAGGTTTAGCTAATTTGTGTTATTGATAAAATAGGATTATAGTGTATATTCTGTACACACTTTGGAATCAGTTTCATAGTAAAAGAATAACAAACTACAAGATTCAAAATTCAAAGAAATTTTTATTTATTCTAAGATTACACAAAAGCATAAATTTCTATTCAGATTATTAAAGAAAATAAAACCTCATTTCAAACTTGAAAATTTCAACAAGTTTGAAGATTTGTTTTTATCAAAACGACTTCATGTATATTAAATATGTTTATAAAACATAAATTAATTAGTAAGTTGTAATTTTTTCTTTTAACATTTGAGACACATCAGCATTTCCGGAATTGTAACATTTTTGTTCCAAAATACAAAGCCTTATGTTCAATCAATACCAATCGAAATATGTAATAATTGTTGTAAGAAATATTAATTTGTGCAGTCATCATACTTTAATCTTGATTCATCTATCCATTTTTTGTTCTTTCATTAATTTTAATATGATATTTTAATTCTAAAAAGTTGAAAGGCAGCTTCAACACAAATGTTGATTGTCAATTATTTATATCATACATTGAAATACAATTCAACTACACAATACATAAATTGCAATTTAGAAATGAAGTGGACTTACATGCTAGTTGATTTGGTGACGTAGATGCTACCGCTCTTCACAAACAACAAAAATATGTTTGTAATGTGTGACTTATAACAAACAAACTCATAATTTGTTCCAGTAAAGAACCGAAATAATTTCTCTTTTTTTTAAACTACTAAAAAAAATCCTTTTTTATGACTTGAACTTGGCAATGTGTACTAAAAAAGTTGGCTTGAACGCCATAGATGCTAAACAACAATTGCTAAAACTTTTACATTCAAGGTTTTGAAAGCTTCTGAAACAGCAATCAATCAGCTCGTTACAAATTTTACAATCTGTATAATCTTGTTCTATGAACAATACTTGTCTTTTTAAAAACAGAATCTATTCTTGATTGAAAATAACCACCTTTTCAAAAATAGGAAATACTTCACAAGTTATTGAAATTAGTGCAAGATTTTGTATATTGCAAGGTCTCTTCACACTAATTTAGGTGAAATATGTCAAATTTATGTGAAAGTATGGTATGCATCCATTTCTTGTTCTCCAAGTAAGGATTTGGCAAGAACCTTTGACCACTGTTCAAAAAGCAACTTGGTGGCAAAACTTATAATGCGGCATATTTCACACATTCGCTAATTCAACTACTTGCTAACAAAATCTTGACTACTTGAATTATGTCATTTGAGATAGTATTTAAATAGCCCAACTCAAACTATATTGAATTAACCTATATTGTTGGGTGATGGCATGATTAGGGTACCCAAAAAGGATTGCTTAACTCCGATTTGGCCATACCCATGATACTTCTACTATTTATTATGTTTGACTAGAGAGTGCTATGCTCTTAATTTTTTGGCAAGAAGTTGCTTATACTTGAAGATCAGTAGAAAAAAAATACACTTTTTCAAATGATGAATGTTATCATGTCCAAATGAGTGATTTTGTAAGAAGTTCCGGAACTCTCTCATTTCATCAAAATGAAGTAAAGGACTCATCCGGACTACAAATTTGGATAGTAGGAATTAGGTTAATACATTTATTGGTGTGCAAGCTTCTATGGTCCATGAATTTAAAGTGTATAAGTCCATACATTATTAAAATTAGTTGTGGTGAATTCCTTTAGGGACATTTTCATGAGAGTTTTTCCACATCCAATAAAGAACATTAAAAATTTGTAAATTTTCTTTTTAAGTGGCAAAAGCATGCATATGTACTTGTTTCTAGGTGCACATATGGTCAAAATTATTAAAATGTTAATAGTTCATTTTAGGGGGCCATTATAAATTACAAGTCAAAAAAAGTCCGGAACATGACATTTGGGTTCTAACTTCTAATCACTTTCATGGTGTGAAAAAAAAATCAAGAAAGTCTTTTTGATGGAAGGAACACTTTCTAAATGAATGTTTGAACGTAAGGAAAGCTTAAGAAAAACGTTTCATCACTTGCGAGTTCAATTTTTTCCCTACACAAAAATAATCTGGACTCACAAGACTGGAGTCCTATCCAGAGGTCTAGGGAGGCCATATTGGGGTACCTTGATTGTGCCATCACCTTGTTGCGAACAATTTTGTTAGTGCACCTTGCAAATTGATCTCTATCTTGAGAAAGTGCAAGTTAGCGTGAGTATTGCCAATTGCAGCAGTTGAAATATCTTGCAAATTATGCACATCAAATTTAGAGCATGTTTTGGGAAATCCACTTTGTCTTTAAAGTAGGTGCTTTCAATACACTAAAAGACATTTAATGTGTTTAATGGGGGCATTTTTAGATATCACAAGAAACAACTACAACTTATTAATGTCTTTTTAGCAACTATCTCCAAACCCTAAAATTTATAACATGACTAATCGAAACATTTAAATGTGCCATATCCAAAACTTAAACTTACACCAAATAGTGCATTTAGGTTGCCTTAAGAATGAAGTTGCCTTACCATGAAAAGTTACCTCATCACTCATCATTTAGCCACTTGAAGGTGTGTATAATTTTTTAAGTACTAGAATTTCACATGGTTTACAACATGAGCACCCCTAATTTATCTTTCTTAAATTGTGTTATTATTGCCAAGGTTTTTAAAATTTGCTTATTGCAATAATTGTTGACAAAAGTTATTATAATCTTGGTAAATATTAAAATAGTGTGAAATGTTGAGAAATTAGTATGGAAAACCTAAATGCATTATTCGGTGTAGTTATCTAAATACATTAAAATTTGTTTAATTTTGAAGTTAAATTGATATGTTTGTTGTGATATCTTCAATTTCAAAATGTCCTTTGGGCTTGGGATTGTTTAATCCATCATACATGTAGGATCCATTGGTCAAATTTTGCATAAATAATTGTTAAAACAAGTCTTTTGGTTTCTGATGTTTCTAATCATTGTTGACGTCATTTAGGAGGTCTGCATAGGACTATTAGGTTAAATTGGGTTCACACTGTAATGTATATAAGGTCAATTTGTCAATTTTAACAAATTCATGAGCTCTTTCATGTAGGATTCAAAGCTATTATATTAATAAACCTCAACAACAAAATAATCTTTGCTCAAATGTTAGAAAATTTACAAACTCAACATTTAAAAGTTGGATCCTTAACCCTTTAGGGCCGGGGCTCCCTGGATCAGTAAAATCGATCAATTTTGGTCGCCTCGGCCCTAAATGGTTAACCTGGAGCGCCCGCAGTTAAATCAAGGAAATGAGGTCGGGACCATACTCAAAAATATTGTATGTCTCAAATTAGGAATTTAGATTGAGGAGGATTCACCACTAAAATAGCAAAAATTGTGCTCAATGCACCCATCCAAAAATTTGTAAAATTTTTGACCGCACCATTTTGAAAATAATAATAATCAAAGTACAATTGACTATGTGACAACCAGCCAATTTGGCGGGGGTCTGTGGCTGTGGAAATAGGAATTCATGCCTTAGAGGAGGCTCATTTGCTGAAATTTAGGCAAGGGGTATGCTTTACAAGTACTTGGCTTGTTGCGAAATTTGGTGATGTTCTAACATCTGCAAGGTGCTTTTTTAGAGGCCCAAAGTTCCAAGGCTCACTCAGCATGGTGAACAATAGACCGAGGACTGGTACGGCTCTGACCTCCACAAGGGCACAACTCACAATGGTACAACTACAAAACCCTTCTTCAATATGAGGGTGCACGCCAAAACACCCCTACTGGTATGGAACTGGCTATAGCCGGTGGTTTCTGTCACTGCAAGGGAATTGTGTCAATTTGGACATTTTTTGTAGATTTGGCCATGTTGATTTGGACATTTTTTGTCATTGGAGACGCTTTTTTGTCCTTTTGGACACATTTAGTCAATTCAGACATGTCAATTTGGACAATTTTTCTTGTAGTGTGTCCTTGCCCCTAAACCCTAAAGCGCAATTGATGAAATTTTGGCGTATTGTCATATTTGACTTGCACAATCCGTGCTTGTACAAGTGGTAAAACCCCCATCATCCATTGTGTGGCATGAGAGTAGTACCATAGCCTAAACCAAGTACAATTTTCCAGGTAGTACACTTTTGATTTGGACTCGGTTTTGTAGAAAGCTTGATTTTGGGAGGCAATATTTGTGGAAATGGGGCGCTTAGGGGTTAAACTGTTTGAGAATTTTAAAATATCAGGACCTATAAATATATATAAAGAATTTTAAAATTAGGAATTATTAGTTGGAAAAACATATAGAGCCTTTACTATGTTTTATTAAGATTGTAATGTTTGATTTTGCAATTTTCCAAATGGGTCAATTTTTCCTTTAATATTATGATTTACTAGTGGACCCTTGTACCCGCCGTTCCGGCGGAGGGCCATCACGGGAGGGGGTCCTTGCAAAATATTAACATGACCTTCCTCATAATCACCTTCTTTAGGCTTCTTCTCCTTTCCGTTACAATGAGCTTACTTATACTATGCCTACCTACGCGCTTTGCCTCCTTCTCTAAGCAACCAACCCCTATTCCCATGTATATCTCATCCCCAAGGATGATCATAACCGCCACATAACCATAGAAATAAGAATAACTGCCACATAACCGCCATTTAATCTTCTTGAAGCAACACCCAACTACCCAACTACCCAACTACGCAACTAATAGAGATTTTATTCTATTATAAACACCTAATTACCCAACTAATGAAACCAAGCCTATTATTAGTATAGTTAAGATTGTATTGTTTGATTTTGTGATTTTCCAAATGGTTCAAATTTTCCTTTAATATCATGATTTTATGAGTCTGATAAATATGTGGACTTTCACATATTGTTATTCATTAAATTTTCTACTCCTGTATTAACAAAGATAATTTAGACTTTGACACAGACATTCATCCCAAAACTAAAGTGAATCTACATGACTCTTTAAAATTAGAATATGTAAGACGGTATCCTACCCCAACTTTTTGATTCACCTGGAAAGTGATATTGGGCAAACGTTTAGATGTCAAAAAAGACATACATTAATTAAGAGAAATATAAAATTGATGTTTAAAATTTGGAAAATAGAAAATAAGACAGTAGCATGAAAATAGATTAGTAACTCCATACATACATAAAACAAAAATGCATATTAAAGTAAAAGGTGTTTGGATTTTATAGATTAATGATGTAGAGAGCATAGTATCTAGTTTTGTTGTTTTTATACAAGATAGTTTGGAAATTTAACATTGAAGGTATTTTTAAATTTATAAAGAAAACTTGACAATGTTATTTTGTGAGCATACAACGGTGAGTCATGAGTAGTGAGGCAAGATTTTGTGACCAAGAACCAATTCTAAGCTCAAAATTAGTAGAAACACTAAAATAATTTCAAGTTTTTTAGAAGATGAAAGTTTTGAATGCACATTTACAAGATCTTATGGACACTTATAGGTAAAATTTAGTATTTTGACAAATAGTCCAAGCTCACGACTCACAACTCACACATCCCTGCTCACAATATAGCATTCCCCTTGAAAACTTGAAACATATAGTTATTAATGTTTACATAACTCTTAGATTAAGAAGAACGTGCATAAGTATAAAACTAACACTAGTGAATACTATTTTGAATACACAAGCATTTTGGTATGCATTAGGATTACATCAATCCAAAATTGACATCTTAGGTTCTTGGAAAGATTTTTAGTAATACATTGTTATTGTGTTGATTTCCTTACCTAACATTCCTCTATTTTTTCATTTCTTCATGAAAAGCCTGATGAATAGATAAATTATTATGAGCACAAAAAGGCAATATAAGAAATACCTTACCCCTCAACAAAATATTATAAAATGAGCATGATTGAAGAGTTCATCCTAAAAATAAACACACACCATCCAAAAGATTTAACTTTTCAAGGAATACTATCACACAATATGTTTCAATACAAAATATTAGCACTTTTGGCTTAAATGTTTTTTGTACTCACCCAAAAATTAACATTTGGATGATCGGATCTTGTTTGTAAGAGACCAAACCAATAAATGTAAATGTAAAGGTTGTTAGTTGAATTTCTTTAGTCATTTCATTTTGTTTTTGCAAATCTTTCTAAATGATGGAAGTTTCATAAGGAAATTTAAATTTTCTTAACCCATTAAGGACAGTAGTTAATTTTGGAGGTGGGTAAGGCCTTCTTTGCACATTTGGGGAGAATTGGTTTAGCAAAGAATACAAATGCCTAGCAGAGATCCAACCGTACCAGTGGGATTGTCTTGCATGGGGTTACTGATATGCATCGATTATTGATGTTTTAGTTGCGATCTTAGGCAGACATTGCTGTGCCCAATCCCCATTGGAACACCTTGGCAACCCTAAGCGCCCAATTGGCGCGTTACAAGTACTCAATCTGCTGTATTTTCAACCGGTATCCCCTAATGTTTCAATTCCTCTCACCATGTGGCACCTCAAAACTCCATGATTATTATCCCAAACCATGCATTTCTAAATTCCCCAGACACGTCCCCTTTGGCATGTCCACAAATTCCATATCATACTCACCATACCAGAGAAAAAAAAGACCAAAATTGACCATAAAGTGGTTGACGAGTCCTTAATTGGTTGATAAAAGTAAACAACATTATTATCCAAATTTCAAGGATGGATTTTTGGGCAAAAATTAATTTAAAAGATTTAAATTGATCATGTAGGCTTTAAGCCTTCAAAAAGCTTAAAAGTTTATCTATGGTGTTCACATGTCTTTGTAATTTGCACATTTATGTTGACATGAATAGTGTTAATAAAGCAGTAAAGCAAAACCTACTACAGAAAATTAAAATTGAATGCAATAAACTGCTTTTCACTTTAACATGTAGCATAAGAAATGTCTTGAAAAACAACCTAACTAATGATTATAGTAACATCATACAAAAAGCTAGCCCAAAATATGTTGTAATACATTGTTGCAACTAAAATAGCCAAGATTATGTTTTGATATATATATATATATATATATATATATATATATATATATATACATATATATATATACATATATATATATACATATATATACATATATATATATATATACATATATATACATACATATATATATATATATACATATATATACATACATATATATATACATATATATATATATACATATATATACATATATGTATATATATATATATACACACATATATATATATATATATATATATATATATATATATATATATATATATATATTTATTTATTTCAATTGCAGTTTTTTAAGGCCCAATTTGAGAAATTCAACAATCCTTCATTTTGGATAGGGTCAATAATTGAGTTGAGCATCTCTAGTGTTGTGCTTCACACTTGACATTCCAAGGGCTTACATTTATTTTGAAAAGCCCTCAAAATTCTTGTTTTTCACCCTTGCACTTCAAACGTGTCCAATAAATAATCATTTGACCACTCTCCAAGGGAATATAGGATAAAGTTCACTAAATTTACAATGAATAGTGTTTTGAAGGATCATTGCTTGACACACTAGGATGGAGTGCCATTAGGTGATTAAGGCGAGGACTAAGGTAGGTATACCCATTGCCGACCACCTCCCAAAATTGTACTCTACATTTGAAGTGTTCTCCACACACTCTTAAACCCAAAGTGGAGCAGTGAATGCCACTTGCACAAGCAAATCTTGCCACATGTCAGCTTAGGAGTTAATTTGGGTGGGTTGAGATTGGGACCGTCAAGTACGTGTAATAGGAACATATCCACTCAATTTCAAGGTTAGTCTCAGTTGCTTTTAAGGTCCTATGAGCTGCAACTTTGCCCTTTATTGTAAATTATTCTACAATATTTTCTTTTACATAAATGAAGTTCCATGATAGCTTGTTAAAAGATAACCCCATGGATTTTTTCCCTAAATTTTCCAAGTACCTTGAGGTACCCCAAACCTAGAGGCAAATGTGCGTGGGCAATCACCCCAATGTCCACCGGTTCACTTCAATTTCAACGGACCATGTGATTGCACAATTAAGGCAACATAAAAGTTGGTTTCTATTTCTGATCAAGCTGTGCTTTGCCTGCCATGCATGCATGTAGGGCCCATGGACATGAGTTAATGGTGAGTAGTTCATAGAAAGAAACAAAACCACTCTATAAATATAGCGCACTATAAAACATTGCAGTCTCGGCAACTCCCTGTCCCCGGCCCTTTGTTTGGCAAGATCGCTCAAGAATATGAGCGGGGCATGTCACCGGTGGAGCTAAAAATTGTGAACAATGACTCGCTTGCTCGCTCTAACCCGTCTTTGCTCAATTGGTGGAGATGCTCTTATAATATTTTGAGTGGCCCTCAGCATTTTTCATCCACTTTGGGCGTGTGTGAGACCCTCGAAGAGCCCACCGGTGGAGATGCCCTAATTTAAGGTATGTACACCCATAAGCGTCAAACTAAGGGTTTTGAACATGATGAGTATCAATAAACAATAAGCAAATTATAGGATCCTATTAGGAACAAAAAAATAATAAGTTTGCACTTTTGAGTGTATTATTTGGATTATGTGAGAATAAGTTGTGAATTTTTAAAGAGCAAAATGCCATTGCACCCATAACCACTTTCAAGATTTCATGTTCACATGTTATACATCCTTGTCATTACATCTATCTATTTTCTAAGATTTTACAAGATTTCAGAGATGATGGATATGGGGACAGTGGTGCTTATGGGTGAACATACCTTAAAGTGCTTTTAATAAAACCCCCAACTATCAAATTTGAAACCCCCCAGGCAAATATGTGAACCCAGATTCCTTTTCCACACCACATTCCCTCACAGTTTCGCAAACTGGGCGCTTGTGTTTGAGAACAAGCTCGGAGCTTCAAGCTCGCATGGAGCATCGTCTTCGTCGTCGTCGTCGTCAATCTCCCGTGTCGCCACTCCCACAACCAAATCCATCCCCAACTGGACCTCTCGCAATCCCACACCTTCGCGCCCTTCGCACTCCACAATTCCTGCTCGGGTCTCAATCTCTCTGCTTTCAATTCTCCTTCTTTCTCTTCTTCGCAGACCACGGACAGTGCTCACTTTGTTGCGATATGGCCCTCGCAACGATTTCGCTTTTCATTGATTCTCCCTGAGCTGGAAGAATTCGGAGAGCGTTGAATGCGCTGGCAATTCGGCTGGCATTTTGCACTGTCGATTGTCAGGAGTAGTGGGAATGGACCTCGCACACACCCTGTCGTGTATGGCGAACTCCAGCTACGCCGTGTGGCCGCTTTGTGATGGATTAGGGTTTCTGCAAGCGCACAAAAGGAGCACCGGATCACCCAGATTGGCTGGATCGTGTGGATCGAGGGCGAGATTGAGGAGGAAGTTTGTGTACGAGCTTGTATACTCCTCCTCAAACGGGTCGATCAGGGCAAAAGTGGTGACGAACAATGGCGGCAGCAGTAGTAGTAGCGACCAGGCGTCGTCGTCGTCGTCGTCGCCGAGGGAGAAGAGGGCTGCAATCTTGAGCCTGCCGGGGGCAATCTGGAGACAGGTGTTGGGGCCGTTGAGCAACTTCGGATTCGGGAAGAGGAGTGTGTGGGAGGGGGGCGTGGGGCTGTTCGTGTTGTCGGGGTTGGTGGTGCTGAGCATGACGCTGGTGTGGGCGAAAGGGAAGCAGATCCGGGCGCGCACGCGGAGGTACGAGGCGGTGTTCGAGTTCCAGCAGGCGCAGGGCATCACCGTCGGCACGCCGGTGCGCATCCGCGGCGTCGACGTCGGCCAGGTGGTGCAGGTCAGTCATTCCGGCGCTCTCTCTCACTCACAACCCGGGTTTTGCACATGCTCCTCACATCTCACATGTTGCTGTTTTCCTTCCGAAATCCACCGGTTTTCTATGCGACTCGGTCTCAGCTACTTGTTTTTTCTAGGGGAAATATAAAAAATGCCCCTCAATTCTTTCAAAATATCAAATATACCCCTATATTATATCATTTGAAATATCAAATACACCCCTAGTTATCTTCAGCGCATTTTTTTTTGGCGAAAGAAAGCCAACTGGCGACAAGGACAACTAATCGAGGCTGCTCCCTCCATTTATTCCCCAATCGCGTGTGCTCTTTTCGAATCTGGCGAAAATAAATTCGTCAAAAAAAAAAAGCCCTGGGTATCTTGAAAATGTCTAATATTCTTAGTTTTCTTGTACCTCTTTATTGCAAATTATTGTAAATATTGGGATGAAAATGAAAATTACAAAAACTAGATACAAGTTGAATGTAAGTAAAGTCAAATCTTGAAGGCAAGTTCTTCAAGCTTTATATAGGGTTTTTGCATATAAGTTTATTGTGGCCAAAGCTATTGCATGGACTAAACAACACACTTTCCTTTGCTAATGTTTTTGGTGCAAATGTGACTTACAATTTTTTTTAGTAGAGAGGCACAAGAAAGCTAAGGGTAGTAGATGTGTTCAAAGATAAGTTCTTACACAAATCCAGGGGTATTTTTGATATTTCCCCACCTTTTTATCTTCTAGCCCTTCCCTCAGCTCAGCTCAGCTTTGCTTGATATTGCCATGACTTTTTCTGCAAATGTTGCTTACTTTTGCATCCTCATCATCGGTGGGGGTGGGGGTTGCAGGTGCGGCCGAGCTTGGAGCAAATCGACGTGGTGGCGGAGCTGTCGGACACGGGCATCGTGGTGCCTCGCAATGCTCTGGTGGAGGTCAATCAAAGCGGGCTCATCAGTGAAACGCTCATCGACGTCACCCCGCGACTGCCCATCCCCACGCCCACCGTTGGGCCCTTGGATCCTGCCTGCCCCTCCGAGGGCCTCATTGTCTGCGACAGGTAGTACGCCAAATCTGCACACACACTCAGTCATTTACCCCTTCTCTTCAGGGTCTTGATACTGCCACCCCCCTCTTTTACATCATTGTTCAGTTTTTAGTGGTTTTTGGGGCCAATTTTTCTTTTTTGAATTTAGAATTAAATATGTATCAAACTAAGTGATTTTTTTGTAGGTGTTTTTCAAAATGATAAACATCAATCAAATTTTTTGATAAGAAAAGACAATAGAGTGTTATATCTTCTTATCAATAAATTTTAATCATTGTTTATCATTTTGAAAAACACCTACTAAAAATCACTTAGTTTGATACATATTTAATTCTAAATTCAAAAAAGAAAAATTGGCCCCAAAAATCACTAAAAACTGAACAATGATATATAAGAGTGGGTGGCATTATCAAAAAGGGGGTGGCAGTATCAAGACCCTCTCTTCAGTTTACTACTGTAGTGGGCGTCATAGTTGGAACTTATGCTGGAGGATAGAATTCCTGGAAAAAATAAGAACTTTGGTGCCCCGACTAGGATAATTTAAAGACCAGGAAGATTCTCAAAAACTAGCCTTTTCCCATTGGGTTTTCAGAACAACTACACTTGAATATTGCGTTTAGGTTGTCCCACACTTATTCCTCAAAATTTCACACTATATAAATACTCCATTTCAGTGGTTTTCATCAATTATTACTGCAATTAACAAATTTTAAAGAGCTTGGCAACAACAATCAAGCTGCAGAAAAAACAAACTAGCAGTGTCTAGGTCGTAAACCATGTGAAATCCTAATATATATAAAGAGTTGCATGCGCCTTCAAGTGGCCAATCAAGGAGTCATGAGGCAACATTTCAAGGTAAGGCAACCTAAACGCAATATTCAAAGTAGAAGAAGGAATAATTAATGACGTCATTGTTCCAGGCCTACTTTTGAAAACTTGGTTTCTCCATCTTGCAACAGAAGTTCCAACTCTGACACCCTGTAATGAGTTTAACAAGCTTTGTTGAACTGAAAACTCTATGTCTTGCGTTTCTATTCCACATGAGTGTGAAACCTGAAAAAGAAAGCTTGTAATAAGGTTGTTCAAGTAGGAAAGCTCACCTCCTCTAGCAGTATTATTTTTTGTGCTTGATAGGAATTTGTGCACTTTTAACGAAGGATGTGTGTGTGTGTAGGGAGCGGATCAAGGGCGAGCAGGGCGTGAGCCTGGATGAGTTGGTGGGGGTTTGCACCAAACTCGCTCGCCAAATTGACGGTCTCGGCGTCGAGCGCTTGGCTGACATGGCTGCACGTCTCGGTGACTCCGTCCAGGAGGCCAGACCCTTGCTCTCGAAGGTAACCCACAAATTCTCATATTACTACAATTCAGGCATATTCGATCAGCATTGTGTCTGTGGGTATGTCGGGTAGATGTTTGGTCCTTTGCGCCACAATCCCTCATAATCCTCAAAAACTCCAAAGCCAAGTCATGCTTGCAGTCAACTTGTTAATTGAAGGCCACTGTAAAATTGTACTGGAAAAGCTAAAGAGCTGTTTCCACTTGCTTGTGGTCAAAAGTTACGATTTTTGTTAAGAATAACAAAGTAGGTGCACAAAGGGTACTTACAACTTGCAAATGTTGTCAGCTCTGTTTGTGAGTACTACTTTTGGTACTTGTTCACACTACTACAGTGGTGCCTCCATAAGATGAAGGTATCCGGACAGCATATTCATTTCATGTAAGGAAAGCATTCATTATAACCAAACACATCTTCTGTAGCTCCCCTACAGCCAGGGACAGTCATTTCCTTCATCTTAACTAAGCATTTTTTCTTATAAAGGTTCATCTTAAAGAGGCACTACTGTAGTAGGGTTAGAGCTACCACTATTAGTCAATCCATCATCCTCACCAACTTTACATAATACCATGGTTAGTACTATCAAATCTTTGTTTTTCTTGATTATGAACTTTAAGATTTTTTACAAAGAATTGTTTATGTGGTCATAGTTTACTACAATTTATACCTACTAAAATCTGCTAATTGGATTCGGTTCTTAATTACTAACTCAAGTGAGAATGCCAATTAAAACTGACCATCTGATACTCACCTAACACTGCTCATTAATGCAAGTGGAAACAAGCTCATTAGAGCAAGTGGAAACAAGCCTTAAGCTGCTTATCACGGTTTTAGTTGTCCTGGACTTTAAATGACATCATGGACGTGGGCTGTGCAGGTGCAATCAATGGCTGGTGGCATCGAACCGTTGTTGAAAGAAGTAAGAGAGGGTAGTCTTCTCAAGGATTTTGAGAATTTGACAAAGGTTGCTGCGGAGGCGGGACGTGACTTGAGGTAATTAGTGCTTGATTTTTTTTCCTCTTGCACCGTCTTAGAATTCAAATCTCTACTTTGACCGAGAAGGGTTAGCATTTAGGGGTTTACTTTTCTAGTTTTCATTTGCATTCTGCCATATTAGCTTCAATGTCCTTCATTGGCATTGTAGATTTGCATTGTTTTGACTTGTAACACTGTTTATACCAAGAATTTGTTGTCAATGCTGGTTTTGAATTCTGAGCTTCATCTCTGCAGTAATTTGAACAAAGTAGTGCTGACCTCATCAAACATGGAGCTACTGCGAGACTCGGTGTCCACGTTAACCAAAACCTTACAACACGCAGAGGTAAGTGTTTTGTTTTTAGTTTCGTGGTCTTTGCAGCTGGTTTCCCTTCTGATGCTAATTCTGTTTTTAGATCAACTTTTTTTATAAATCAACAATAAGATAAAATTGACACGCTTTCCACACTAGACGAAAGGCAATGAAGTTTTAAACATGTCATTTAGGTTTATTAGAGCAAGCAGATACTACATTAGAACACCGGCATGAAAGTTCAAAATTCCTTTCTTCATTTAGACATGTTTTAGGCACTCTATGTGTTACATGCAAGCATTCTTTTTAAGCAGTATTACTTGGAATTCCATGAAGTAGGGCAAGGGAGGACCTTTACTTTTCTCATGCATTAAAAAAATTATGTTGTCATCTTAGATACCTTTTCTCATCTGATGTCACACTTGACAATGTGTCAAAGTTTAGGCCCTCCACTGCAAACCTAAAATACAAACGCTCAATTTGTAATTGCCTACGAGTCTCGTTGCATCTAAATCCTTGAATTCTTTTTGGAAGGTAGTTTTTGTGGAGGTCAACAAAATCATGGACTCTAATAGACAGATAGGGTTCACAACTCTGTAGGATTGGAGAGTGGGCTTGGTGGAAGTAGGGGTAATGGCCATTATTAATACGTGGATACACCCTTATTTGTTGTGCAGAGTATTAGCAGAGATGTAAGTGGGGTGACTGGGGATGTAAAAACCAGGAGCAATTTGAAGCAGCTCATCGAGTCTCTAAGTCGGCTCGTCACCGAATAGTTCATGGAAAACAGGCGGCATATAAAAAAATAGAGTTCAGTTTTCCTTGTACATTTTTTAGCAAATATTCTGAATTAGGTGAGGATCCCAAAATCCTCTTGTACATACTTCAACTCTGGTCATATTCATATTTATATGTTTTTTTCAAATCAAGTGTACCTTGTTTTCTTCATACATGGCGGCATCTAAGTCCTGGTTGTGGTGAAGTATACTGTAAACTAAGCCTTCTATGAAACCTCACTTGATTATAAACATTCTTCAAAATAGAGAATTCGTCAATGAAAGGTAATCAGCTTCTTCCGAAGGAGGAAGTACAAAGCTTTGATTTGAATACGGAACTGTTTCAGGAGGGATTGTTCTTAATATTGTGTTTTTATCTTTTGTTGTTTTTTCCGACTTCAAAGAGATGTAAGGAATGTAAAATTTCACGTTGGTGTATGGTACTTACTCTCAATAGGGTCCTTTTTGCTGAATGACTTATATGGTATACAGCACAGAATCTTTTTACAATATTCTAGGGTAACATTTAGACCAACTTTTGTGTAAGTATTGTAGAGTTTTTTTTGTTTTTGAAAAAAGATGAAGGAAAAATACAAACAAACAATTGGTAATATGTTGCGCGTTTGGGCAACCTAAGGTAGCACCTATTGTGATTAAAGGGACACGGTCCATCCTTGTATTACAGTATGATGTGGGCTTTAGATTCATTGTAGGGAAATTACAAATAGAGGCATGAAAACGTAAAATATTACATATAGGGGCACATTTTCAAATAATTATAAAGAGAGGCACAATTTCAAAATAATTGTCAATTTTGTAAATTTATTTTGGTGTGGACATTGGTTGATTTAGACACATCACATCAAATGTTAGCTAATTTTCAAAAAATTAAAAAAAAAAGTCTCTCCAAATCAAGCCTATATAAAGAAATTTTAGTGAAGGGGATGGCAATTTTTGGAGATTTTCAAATCTCTTGGAAGTTAGCTAACATTCCATGTGATGTATCTAAATCAACCAATGTCCAAACTAAAAAACTTACAAAAATTTACAATTTTTTTGATATTGTGCCCCTATTTGTAATTAATTTGAAACTATGCCCCTGTCTTTAGTATTTTACGTTTTCATGCCCCTATTTGTAATTTTCCTTTCATTGTATGTAGGTATGAATAAAATTGGGTCACTAGAAGAAAAATGGCAATAAATGGCTAGGTCATAACAACTGCACAACAATTACACAATTATACAATGACTATGACATGATTACAAAATGACTCAATTACAGTCGTGCAATTATTGTACAAATGTTGTGACCTAGTCATTTATTGCATGTTTTTCTTGTAGTGGGTGCTCTATACATGTAGTTTAAATTGGATGAATATGTAACTTATTTTTTTGCTCTCTTTCTACTATGTGTTTTGTCCAACTTGTTCTTCTCTCTACCTTCCTTTTCCATCCTCCCTTTCTTTACCTTTTCCTCTCCCTCCTGTGAAATTTCTAATGACTTTTCACCCCTCTTTTTGTGCCATTTCCCAAGAGAGAATTGCAAATTTCTGGTCTTGATAGAAGATTTTGAATTGCCCGTGAGAGACGTACACTTAATGTTTTATAATTATAATAGAGATAATAGATGATATTCATCACGCATTGTAAATTGGATTTATTTTGTAAAGGTTTTAAATTTATGCACAAGGTTTTTCAAAGGACAAGATTCTTCAAACTTACAATGTTTTGTTTCAGGAAAACCATAGTCCTTTCAATACCTCCTAAGAATTTGATTTTTCTTTTTCATGTCAACATCAAACATTCCAACCAAATGTACAAACATACATGGGAATCCAAAACTGGAATGATGATTTTTAAAATGCCATCCACATTAAGCCAAAGAGTCATCTTAGATTTACAAAGCTAATAAAAAGCAACTCTCACTAATTCCGTTTCACATTTCAAACATCCACACTAATCTAAAGCGTCATAAAGGAATGCATAGAGCCATATTCACCATTCCCAAGGGACAAAAACAAACATGTTTCCATTATAAAACCCACACTAAATTGTAGAATCACAAAACAATGTGTTCTTTGTTACTAACTAACACTATTGAGAAGAAGGTGAAATGCTCTTGAAAAGCCTTGGCTTCATAAATGAAGAGTTACAACATTGTGAAAAGCATGATGCTGGACGCTCCACATCTGCTTGAATCTTTGGTGGCTGTGCTGATTTCGTGTTGTGCAATGTGGCTGACCATGATTTTTGTTTGAAAAAAAGCTTTTGAGTTGGCTGAAATTCTCTTACCCAAATTTTCCAACAGCCTAAAGATGCTCAAAATATCAATCAGATAAAATATCAAAAGAACAAGCAGCTACGCTACAAGGCGTTCTATCCGTAGAACACTTTAACTCACTTTTTGAGAGAGGTTCTCTTAATGCAAGCAAATGCAGCTAAGAAGAATAAAAAAGAAGAACATAAGCAGTTTGGGAGAAAAAGCTCTAGGGAACCAACTGCAAAAAGTGAAGAGTTGAGCAAACTCTTCAAACATTCTGGACTTAAATGACACCCCTATTCCATTACAAACAGAATTTTGTATTATATTGACATTAGAGAGCACCGAGTTTTCAATTTGCAAAAGTAAGACATGGTCGATCCCAAAATGTTGCAGCTAATATCACCAAAGACATGAGATGGCATTTAATTGAAGAGCACTGTTTGTAAGAATGTTTCAAAGATTAACATTTCTTACATGTTTGGTAAATTCACAACGCCATGGAAAGATCCTTGGGCACAAGCTGTGAGAGAGAAAACTTTCATCACAAAATTTACGAGTGTCTTATGCAATAATTTCAAAGGTTGAGAGCACACGTTGCCCTTTTTCAATTTTCAAGATGTTTTGGCAACTTATAGAAACAATATTATAATAAGTGGGCAATTGTCATACCATTGTTATGCAATGTAGAGGTATTATAGAGAGGCAGTCACATGGTGATTAGCAAGGCATTCAAGGGTTATGATAGGAGTTTTTGGTGTATGATTATTTAATGATATAGGAAATTTATAGATTTACATCAAAAATGAAAATCAACTTATAACTAATAGCACTTTCTTTGTAGATTTTGTTGTGTGAACATTGAAGTTAAAAATAAATCTTAGAAAAAAATGAGTAGAAATTCTCTAACACTCTTCTATAATCATGATTTATGAACTTGACGATACAAGGCCATTTCTAATTCATATTTCCTAAGTTGCATCAAAGTTGTCACAATAACCGCACAACAACTAAGTGACTGAGTTGTTTATTGCCATTTTTCTTTTAGTGATTTCTTTAAGCTCAAGAGTTTCACCTTCCAAAGCCATATTTTAATTTCTTCATCAAGCTCATCAGTACTTTGCTTGCATTTAATTTGCAAAAGTTCCATGTTTTCTTGGAGGTCTTGGTTTTGAGGTTTTGATGCTTCATTGTCTTGTTCATTATTATTTTGGAAAAATGCTTCCACTACTATTGAACCATTTACATTGTTCATGGTAGCACAATTGTCATTCATTGAAATTGAATATGTCCCTTTGCTCTCCATACTTGAATGAAATCTTTCACTTAGGGGTTGTAGTTCTTCTTCGTTTTCACTTGTTGATGGCATATCCAAAAGATTATTTTGGGTTAAGTCCTCACCATCTTGTAAATGTCCAACACTTGCTAAGCTTTCTAAACTATGATTGATAACACGTGTTGAAAAAGAAATTCCAATGGTTTTTACATTACCATTTTGATTAATGGTTTTGTTTATTTGGGTTTCGTCTTTGAGATCCCATTCTACACTTCTATTCAAAAACACTTTGGCATAAGCCATAGTAGCTAACCAGTATGGTATCATAAACCTTTTACGTTTGGTAGCTTTTTGACCCTAATATATTCTTTCCTATATAACACCCATTTCTATTTTAAATGCATCATGCTCACAAAGCTTCAATGGTGCATAATATGCCTTTAGCATTTTTTCATGTTGTGTTTTTGGCCAATGTTGAAGTACGTATCGCCATGGTATCCACTTTTTGCAAACTTTTTTGTTCCAAGGTTGTGGAGCATCTCTCCAACCATCCAAAGCCAAATAATTGCACAATGAAGACAAACTTTGGTCCCTCCTTTGTGAGTCAAAAGTCCACTTGTTTGAGACCCCAAACCACGGTTCACATAATTATGTATTGACATTGCTACAACTAGTATCACAAGAGTCAACTTTCTATTTTAACCTATATTTCTAATGTGACCAAATTTTAAAGATTCCCAAGGACAAAATATATCATTTACATATAGAGCAAATCTTTTAATGCTATACAAGATTTAGGTATGTTACCACCTTATATATATATATATATATATATATATATATATATATATATATATATATATATATATATATATATATATATACAACCATTGGTAGATTTTACTTTAAAGTAAAAAAAGGTGAAAGTTGCTACTTCTGGCCATCTAAACAATCAGTAATCACATCATTAAAAGTAGTTAAGTATGTATTTATAAAAAATGTAAAGTATCATTTTTGCCATATTTAGTATGGATATCTCAAACTCCAAAAATAAAAACATACTTGTCTAAAAGTAAATGATAGCAATGTTGGTTTTGGGCCCTCTATGGATCAAGTGTGGATATCCTTGACTAGTAGGTCACTCTATGCTTAGAAAAATTTAGTTCTAGAAGATATACATAACATCAAAACATTTTCTAATTACTATAGCCATCATAGTTTGGAATTAGTTAAAACGTGTTATTCATTAATATGGGAAAACAATGGGTACCATTTTGCACCTCACCTTAATCCAAAGTAGCCACCTTAATTATCAATGAATCACATGGAACCATATTCATTAAATTCAAGAGGTCACCTTAAATCTAGTTAATGAACTTTTGTCCAAAATTTCAGAAGTTAATGAACTTTTGTCCAAAATTTCAGAAGTTAATGAACTTTTTGTCCAAAAAGAACATATTTTTGAAAGATATACATCTCGTTTCACTAGATAACAGTCAACAGATTCCCAATTCAACGAGTATTTTATTTTCTGGAAAAAAGAGAGCCAAAAGTCCCTCTTTGTATGCTTTTTCTCAAATTAACTAATAACGGGTTTTAATCCTTAAAGTTCATTGACTATGTTTCACCAAAAAACACCTAGAATGAGTCATTTTGATAGCAAAGGTAAGCAAAATGTGAAGTGAAATCTTGGTGCAACTTATTGTAGGATCTAGTAGTAGACTACTTTATTATGCTTTGGTAAAAAGATGAAAGATATTTGTTGCACAAATTGGTAGATTATAGGGTTCAAAGTGAGAAATAGTTTTATTTTTTGGGCATTCAAATTCAAGGTATCTCTAATTTGGGGAGGCTTTTGCACAAGTTTATTTCACTTTTTTCTCAAATTTTTATTGATTAACTTTTGTAGTAGAGCCGGCCATATGTGATATGCATGAAGAGTTTAAAATCATTTTGAATTGGGGAACACACATTAGAAAATAAGAATTGGAAACTAGCTTGAAGAAAATTCTCATACCTAGATGTTTTTTCAACAACTTTTGACTTCCACAGGCAATGATCTTTTCAAAATGTTCAATGTGGGGCTTTTGATTTAGCTAGCTTTGGAGTAAGGGAAAAAGAAGAAGGGAGAATTGGCTAATTTTTTTTGACTTTGACAAGTTTGAACAACATGGGGCCACATCCACCTAAGGTGAAGTAAAGGGTAGTAAGCAAAAACAATTGCCCTCTTGGAATGAGGTTGGGCCAAGGTCTAACAAGGATATAGCTTGCCCCTTAAACTTGGGCAAGATCCCAAAATTTCAATTGTAGTGTAAATAAATGTGCTTGTGTTGCCTGACAAGCAAACAAAGTTACATTTTGTATCATAACTTTTTTTACAAATTAAAATGGTTTGAAATTGTTATATTGGAACGTTACTCCTTAAACACATATCCTCTAATTTTTTTTGTAAAAATATGTTTATTATTTACCAGTACTAGCATGCCCAAAATTGCTATGTTGCCCAAAAAAACGATGTTTGATCCTCTAGGGGTTAAATACGACATGGGTTTGAAACTCTTACAGAGTACCAAATTTTACTCATAAAAATAAGAAATAAGTTGATTTTCAAAGCAAATAAAGGCACATTAATAGTATTATTTTCTCAGCATTGGGGCTTGGGCCTTGTTGGACATATATACGATTCCTATATATGGAATGGCCTTTAATGAACTATAAGTGTATAAACTAGCTTAGTTTGTACTAGTCTACAAGTTTTGAAGAGGGGCATGTATGTGTTAGGAATATAGAGCAGAAGTTATAAAAAAAAACACGGAAAAAACAGCATTAACACATATAGATTTGTAAAGATAAAAATAAAAATAAAATGAAAGGAAATACAAGGCTTTGAATTTTAGTAAATGAGGTGCAAAACAACCTTTGCAATCCAAACCAATAGAGCATAATCGGTAAAGCATGTCTATTTTTAATACATGTATGTAAAATTATAAAAATGAAATTGAATGTTTTTATAACACTATCAAATACCTTGTAGGAATAAAAGACAATAAAAAGTAAAAGTAAAAGAATGTCATGTTTAACCTCTAAAGGACCATTGTTCTCTTGGGGAACAAATGGGATTTCAAGCATGTACCTACAACTGTACTAGTTGTATGATTTTTTGAAACTTTTATTGAAGGCCGGGAATTCAAAAATCTACATGGGCATTCATTTTTTTCTTCATTCCAACATGTGACAAAGAACTTATGCAAGAATTTACCAAAACTTGGGGGGAGGGGCAATACATGCAAGACATTTTTTTTGTAAGTGGGCGTTGACTTCAAAAAGGTCAATCCTTATGGGCACAAGGTGTGACTAATGTAGGAGACTTGTAAATGGACCATCTAAGCAAGAATGTGCTTTTGTGGAAAAATTAAAGCAATTTGGTAAAATGGGAATATATTTGGTAGAAAGCCAAAGAAGAGACAGTTATGTGTCCATTTAAATTGATTTTTTTTGAGTTGGTATGAACAACTACAATTTATCAAAGCAAAAGGTGCATAGGTAGCTATTCTTGATCATAGGTGGTAGTGTTCATGATGCAAAGGCGGCTTGTAAATGGACCACACAAGTCCTAAAAGCAACCACTACAAAGCCAAGAATGCTCCAATAAGGCTCTTAAAGCATGCAAGCACCCATTCCATATTCTAGTACTCAAAACATGATTGAGAACAAGCTTTCATTTATTTTAGTATGACATATATCTATATTTTACTGAAAGACATATCTAAACACAATTATGACCAATAAGCACACTCAGCAGTGACTCATGTTGCTCTCTTAAGTTCCTAAAAAAGTGCATACACAAGTACAATTTCTAAACATAAAAAATGTGACCCAATTAAGAACCTTTGTGCACTGTTTTTGTGACCCCTACATTGTCCATTCAAAAGACCTGCTCCAAATTAGAGCCTCCTACCTTACTTGGGCAAAAGGGAGTGGACCAGTGGAGTGGAAGGGGCTATCTTGGGAGACTCCCAACCCTCCATTCCTTTTGCCCCTTGTAAAATTTGGTACTTTAAAATTTTTAATGATTTGTGTACTTTTCATTAAAAAAAAATTCTAAGTTGTAATAGGCTAAGATTTCTTGGTTTTCATTGTTTGAATCAATGTAATTCAGATTTTTTAAATGTATATATTGCCTCCAATATTGCCTAGTGTATTTACAAATTTCATGACCTTTTGGCATTGCAAGATTTTATGTAAGGTAGGAGCACCCATAAGCATCAGTGTCCCCATAACCGTCACCTCTGAAATCTTGGAAAATTTGTGGAAGTGAATAGATGTAATGACAAGGATGTACAACATGTGAACATGAAATCTTAAAAGTGGTTATGGGTGCAATGGCAGTTTGCTCTTTAAAAATTCACAACTTATTCTCAGAGTATCCAAATAATACATTCAAAAGTGCAAACTCATTTTTTTGTTCCTAATAGGATCCTATAATTTGCTAGTTGTTTGTTAATAGTCATCATGTTCAAAACCCTTAGTTTGGCATTTATGGGTGCTCCTACCTTAGTATGTAGTGCTCCTCCAATTCATTTGAAAATTCTTCCACACATACCTAACTTGGTCTTCTACATGGAGGAATTAAACTTTAACTTTGTGTAGAGCAACTTTTTTGCTATAAGAGTGGTCAAAAACTTATGAAATTTTGGGTAGGAAGGAAAAAAAAAAAATCTTTAGTTTGGATGCCAATATCTCCCTTTTCTTCATCTAAAATGAGCTACTTTATTTCCCACAAGCACCTCTTGTGGTATTGGGCAAAGTCTTACAGTTGGATTTAAAAAAAAAAAAAACCTTTTTCCTACTTTTTTACTCATTCCCTCAGAAATGGTAGTTTTTGACAACTTTTATTGAAAAAAGGGCTTGGTTCCTTTAGCAAGTAAGTAAGCAAACTGATATATGTACCACCCCTTTTGATTGTTCTACCACACTTATCATATATGGCCGATATTTACAATATTAAAGTAAGTGTGGACCACAAGAAAATCATCAATAATTTAAAAATACAACTTTACATAGAATTTGCAACTCTAATTTTGTTCTTTAGCTCCACATCCTGCTCATAGTATCAATTAAAAACTCTAAATTATGCTTAGTTTAATTTAAGTTTTTCAAATTGATACTACAAGTGAGATTTGGAGGTAAAAAACAAAGTTAAAGTAGCAACTTCTACGTCAAGTTGTATTTTCAAATTAGTGATATTTTCCTATGATTCACTCACACTTATTATTGTGAACATTGGCCATATATGACAAGTGTGGTAGAATAGTCAAAAAAAAAAGGGTGGTACACATATCAACTCCCATTAAGTAAATGTGGATCCAAAGCCCATAAGCAATAATGTAAAATCAGCTTTCGGTTTCAAAACATTGGGAGAACATGATATTTGTTAATATAGGAAAAAGCCTTTCCCAAAACGGATTGTAGAGATATTAAAATTTACATTTGTGAGAATCTTTTGGTGGTTTAAAGTGAATTTTTTAATAATTCCTTCAAGATATTTCATCATTAGTGTAAGGTCTAGAAAAATCATCATAAAATTCACTCTAAACTACCAAAAATTTCTTAAAAGCATAAAATCCAAAATTCCAAAACTGTTTTTTTTTTTTTCAAAATGATGAATTTTACATTGGAGGTAGTTGTGTTATCTTTAACTAAATATGGATTATTCATGTAATTATGGGCTATTTACGTTTTTTGAACATTGGAGATCTCCCAATATTTTACATATATTTTTTTCAAAATTTTGCGTGTGTTTTTATTTGAACCTATTTTATAATGTTTTGTATGTATTTTGTAATGTTTTGCAAGTACCTCAAATCATTTTGCAAACCAAAACATTTTCTACTATAATTATGGATTTTGGATAGTCCATAGTTAAATGTGGCATATATAGTTACAAAATATGGAGAGACAAGTTCAAATGAAAAGGGAAAAATAGTTTCAAAATATTGGGAAACTTGCAATGTTTTACAGACACAAGAAATCCATAATTGTATGAAAAGTTCATGATTAGTTAAATTTCTCATAAAAGTGAAGTGAAAGGAAAAAATGTACAAGAAAACTTGGGAGAAAAAGTTATTGCGCCTTATGCCATTCATTTTAGGAAACGGTGTCTGAAATTCATGAAGGTAACAAATATTTGAGAGTACCCACCACTCTTTTTTTTTAATAAATCCTTCTATTTGTTTATTAATTGCAACTTCAAAACACTCACAGCTTCCAAAAATACCTCTTAAGGTACGAAAACCGCCCATCTAAGGGCTCATCCCTCTTTTTCATGGTCTTCCGTGGATGGAAGGATTTTTAGTTCATTTTCCAGACAAAGAGAAATAGATGCTAAATGCAACACAAGTCATTTCATATTTTTTGAAGCATTTTTGAGTTACTTATGAATTCTCAAAGTGCATGTGTCATAGGTTCCTATTATTAACCTTAGACCTTCCAAGAACCGTTCACTTGCAAGTTGTGAAGAGATTTGAGGAAGCAAGGAGAATGATTGGCTCTTACAATTAAAAACAAATTTTCTTCCATGCATTCAATGAGTTGTAAGAGGCTAATGTAAGAACCACCAGTGCACCATTTCACAACAAGCTACTAGATGGTTCAAAATGAGCGGACGGTTTTCGAGCGTACTACCTTACCATATGAAGACCTAGAATCCAACTCATCCAAGAACGGTTCAAATTAAGTAACAAAAGGCTTGCAAAAGATCAAACAAAAGAGAACTAGAGTTTGGATTTCAAATGAAATTAGTGTTTGAAGTAAGGTTTATCACCTAAATGCTCAAGACACCAAATTTTGGTGTTCAAAAAATTTCAAGAAACTTTGAAATTGAATTGAAGGCACAAATTTGATTGCTTTAGGGGTTTTTTTTTTGGAGAAGTTGTGGGCTAAAGTTAACTTTAGAATTCAATTTTGGTTTCCTCCTTATCTTGTTCCAACTTTTTTGCTGAAAGCTAAACTACAAGGATACTTGTGCACACCAAATAATGTGATTGAAAATTTCTTACACAAATTTTCTAGTAGTCTAAAGATCTCAAAATATTAGATAAGATATCAAAACAACAAGCAACTACGCTACAAGGGGCTCTATCTGTGGAACACTTTAACTCTCATTGTTTGAGGTATCTACTCAAATTTCTTCAACATAGCTTTCGTTAACCCCTCACCACCTAAGGGGACCAAAACTGTTCACCCTGCATTTTGATTTGGAATTTTTTTACTTTTCTTGAAGATTTATTTTAGTTGTTATTTTTTTAAATTATTCTTATTGAATTTTTATTTTAGTATCAAAAATCCAATTTTGAAAATGAATGACTATGATTTGTCTATTCAAGATATTGTGCAAGGGTGTCCATTGCAATCTTCACTTTCTAGTGTTGAGAGCTCTTGGAAATGAGTCTCAAGTACACTTGAACTTGGAGAAAAAATCACATTAGAAACTTAATTTAAAAAATTGTAGACTAGATTTAAAGAAGCTGTAAATTGATTAGGGTTACACATGTTGAATTTTACATACTCATATTTTTTTTTTCTGATATCCTTGTTTTTAAATTTAAGATGTGAAAAGAGGATTGAAAGACTTCAAATCACTTTCACAATTTTATCACCCACATGATCAAATCTTATAATCTTTCAATCCATAAGTGATATTGTTGTGTTTTCTTTTCCTATGTGATCTCTAACATATCTAGTTTGAATTTGTACAATTACAATTTTTTTTTAAATGATGTAACTTATCAAAATGTTGCCATTCTATTCATCCAAGAGCAGATTCTGAGATACTCGGGAACGTCCGTGGGTAATGAGGGGTTAATGCAAACAAATGCAACTCAGAAGAATAAAAAAAGAAGACCATAAGAAGTTTGGGAGAAAAGGTAGAGATCGAATTGCAATGTGAAGAGTTGAGCAAACTCTTCAAACACTCTTTTGGACTTAATTGACACCCCTATTCCATTACGAACAAAATCTTGTGTTATATTGACATTATAGAGCACCAAGTTTACGATTTACAAAAATAAGACATAATTGATCCCAAAAGGTTGCAGCTAATCTCACCAAAGACATAAGATGGCATTTAATTGAAGAGCACAGTTTGTAAGAATGTAACTTCAAAGATTAACATTTCTTACATGTTTGGCAAATTCACAACGCCACGGAAATATCCTTGGGCACAATCAGTGGGAGATAAAACTTTCATCACAAAATGTATGAGTGTTTTATGCAATAATTTCAAACGTTGGGAACACTATTGATATTGAAAGTGTAATATACAACCCAGCCCCATTTCTACTAGAAATCAGGTCGCTAATGTTTTAAACATCCTCTACTTTATAAGGGCAACAAAGCAAGTGTTATTCAAGTCTCGTATCAAAATTCTTGACGTTGTAATAAAAGCAAGCGGTACATTACCTACAAGTAATCAATGTGAACATTTCACTGACCAGATGTTAGCACTCGGTACTCTTCAAACTTCAACCCAACTCGTCACGGTTACTGTTTTTTACTGTATC
Source organism: Ulota crispa (assembly GCA_963920765.1). Taxonomy (NCBI): domain Eukaryota; kingdom Viridiplantae; phylum Streptophyta; class Bryopsida; order Orthotrichales; family Orthotrichaceae; genus Ulota; species Ulota crispa. The sequence goes on from OY987242.1 coordinate 30,913,045, forward strand.
AACAAAAAACTAACTCCTTCAGTGGCCAATCCCTAATTTACAAAAATGTTATGTACTAACAGACTTTGCATGTATAACCCTCCATCACACCATTGTTGGAGTAGGGTCCGTGACTTGAGGTGTAGAAGGGGCGTCAATCTCAGCCACTTTCTCAGGCAAAAGATCCACTACCCACTCGCCCTTCTTATTCTGGTAGAGCACGCTTCCTTCGTGCTTAAGAGCTTTTGCTGAATCCACCTGAAAATGCAAGCATGTTGACCATGTTAAGCAATTGTTCCATATCCTATCCCATCACAGACACCCGTGTTTTTAAAATAATATCTGGGGCACAAATGTTTAAAAATCTAAGCTCCACTACGTCATCTTCAGCTAGTGGAGGAATTACTTGTAATCTTTTCAACAATACCTCTTGAATCCAAATGTAAAAGAATATGACACTAGTGTTCACAAATCAATGACAAACAATGAGAAACTGAAACAAGTTCATAATAGTAAATCATCTCTTCCAATACAAATGATTGCCCTTCAATTAGCAAATTCGGTTTACGCATGACTTGGTTTAAAAAATCTATGGCCAATTCAAATGATTGCATAAGGAGTTCATATGGAACTGATCATTCTCTCCACAACTCTATATCAACCCTCTCAACAAAAGCACACTCTTACATGTTACTTCTATTGCTTGAAGTGACATAACTTTGTTGGTAATAGAGACCTAGCCAAAAAGATCCCTTTCTTTTTGTTGAAGCCCGAAGCTCTTTTCACACAACTAATTCCTCATCAGATTCTAAACTGACTACAAATTTTGAAAGCTAAGAAGGGAGGACTCAAGTGTTAAAACATGAGGCGTAGGCTATTACTCCACCATGCCTGCAAACCCTACCAAACGTAATTCTACTCTTACAACGCCAAGCAAATGGGTTGGTCCCCTTTCTCAGCTTTCATTATGGATCCTTTTGGCTAGGTCTCTATGTGGTTCAAGGAACCAAGGAAAACCAACACCACAAATGCAAAAGAAGCCTCTTTCATGCACGGTGTAGAAAATGTGTACCTTGGCTAGGATAGCAGCTGTGGGATTATTCCGAGTTGGAAGTGGCAGATCATTCAGGATCTCATCCGCTTCAGAATCCCGTGACTGAGGCTTTTTATCTGAAATAACAAATTAAGCAAACTCAGATATTTGCAAGACTTTGGAAAATTTTGATCAAATAGCTGCTGCAATCTACCCCAACGAAGTAGGATAGGAAAGGTCCAAATATTCCCAGAGGCAGAGAAAAAAAAACAAAGCTTTGACACAATGGTTGCAAGTAATCCCCAAATTGTGAGACTTGGTGGAAAATTTTACTATTCTGCTAAAAGAAAGCACAGTCACTGCCAGTTTCTGCTTCTAGTAATAAACACAAAAAAGATACCGCACTTGACTGTAACCCTATATAATATCCCTGTCTAACATCTGCACACCCATGAACACCAACGGCCAAGAATCTGACACCCAAAATTCTTTGTCAATGGGTACATACTACTCAAGAGTTAAGAGGATGTACACCACCTAAATATCCATTAAAGTGTTATTTACAAATATTTTTTCTGAAGTTTCATGAATTTTGCATGCTTTGTTCAAATAACGCATTTGTTATGACATTAGAATCCTCTTTCATTGGCTAAGAAGAACCTATCAAGATTTTCCTAGCCTAACTATAATAAATTATGCTCAATAGTAAAGATGATTAAGGCCTATATTTTGAAGAACATCTACATAAGATAAAGTCAATTGCCACCCAATTATAGAAGTAAGATATGATATAATCTGGAAACTCAATTGTATCTCCTTCACCCACCAAGCTAGAGATTATACTAGGTATATTACGCACCTACCAAAGGATTAGGACAAGGACTAAGGTAGGAACACCCATAAGCGTTAGTGTCTCCATAACCATCACCTCTAAAATCTTAGAAAATCTGTAGAAGTAAATAGATGTAATCACAAGGATGTACAACATGTGAACATGAAACCTTAGTGTTGGTTATGGGTACAATGGCAGTTTGCTCTTTAAAAATTCACAACTTATTCTCACAATATCCAAATAATACATTCGAACGTGCAAACTCATTATTTTTCTATTGTTAACAGGATCCTATAATTTTTGTTAGATGTTTATTAGTAATCATCATGTTCAAAACCCTTAAACTAACGCTTATGGGTGTTCCTACCTTAGGACCTTCAGCTACTAAAGACCTCTCTTAGAAATAAGGACAAACTTCCATGTTAACCCTAGAATTGGAAAATCCATAGCCTACAAACAATTTTACATTACAAACTTGTTCAACAAACTTCACATTTTGAAACTACGATTGGGGGACTCGATTCCAACATTCTCAACTCTCTAAAAATCAAGCAAAGGAAATTTCAAATGGAGAGGATAAATGTTATAGTGTCAATGTAAATACCTGATGGTATAGCTGGTATTTCCGAAGGCGTCGTCCACTGGTCGCCGGGGCACAGCGGCTCCATCTCCGAGCGTGACGCGAACGAATGTTTCGACTTGCCGACCCGAGCGAATTTGTTGAGCGTGTCCTTGCCACTCTTCGTGACATCCTTGACAATCTGAAGCTTCACCTGCAGGGCAAAACAAAACAAGGAGAAAAAAAAAAACCCTAAATGAGTTAGTTAATCACAACTACAAGTTAGTGCGCCACTCATGCTCAACCGCAACGAAATCCTGAACAACAGTCCCTGTCCACAACCGAAACACGACACCTTGCACGCACTCTGTTCCGTCCACCCATGGCTGGATCTCTCCGAGTCGCGCTGCGTGAGTTGCAGTCTCAACTTTGAAGCAAGGAGGTGGCACCGAAAAACAGAGAACAGTAGCGCCGGCGATCGGATCTGAATGAAGAATGAGCAAGTCCAACGTGTTCTAGAAATTTATGGAGAAGGGCACTCTTCAAATTCTCGCTCTCCCTTCGGCGTGCCTGGCAAGCACGTTACAAAATCGCCCCCCTTCGCCCCCCTTCGCCCTCCCTCGCCCTCCCTCGACCTCCCTCGCCCTCCCTCTGCTCTTGAAAAACTGCAGCGGAGCTTGACAACAGGTTCTAAGGTAAGCTTAACCCCTAAAGGATGTTGCCTACCAAAAGTGTGGTTTGTATTTGTACAAGAACCATTTAGTACTTGAAGAAATGACTATATGACAAATATGAAAAATTTCTCAAAAAATTCCAATTGATAAGTAGTATGTCTATGACTTGACTTGAAACTTACAACTCTAATGGGATTCACAAGCTATTCAAATACCCCATCCGTATATAACTTGGGAGTCTGTATACAAAGCAGCAACATCCTTTAGGGGTTAACCCCTACAGAATGTTGTTGTTTTGTATACGGAATCTTGTGTTGTATACAGATGGGGCATTTGGGTAACACATGAATCCGTTTGGAGTTGTAATTTTCAACCCATGTTATAAACATACTTCTAGTCAATTGGAATTTTTTGAGAAATTTTTTGTATTTGTCATATAGTCATTTCTTCAAGTACTAAATGGTTCTTGTACAAATACAAACCACACTTTTGGTAGGCAACATCCTTTAGGGATTAATCCTTAACCCCTCACTGCCCATGGTACTTTGGAATATCTTAGAATTTGCTTGAAAGTGAACAAAATGTTAGCATTTTGATCAATCGTATCAAATTCTCTAAACTGCAACCATACAAATTCAAAGTAGACATGTTATAGATCACATAGGAAAAGAAATCACAACAATATCATTTATGGATTGAAAGATTATAATGTTTGATCATGAGGGTGTTAAAATTGCAAAAGTGATTTGAAGCCTTTCAATCCTCTTTTTGCATCTCAAACCTGAAATTGAGGGTACCAAAAAAATATGAGTATGTAAAGTATAACATGTATAACTCCAATCAATTTACAGCTTCTCAAAATTTATTCTACAATTTTTTTAATTGAATTTTTGATTTGATGTTTTCTCCAAGTTCTAGTGTACTTGAAGCTCATTTCCAAGAGCCTTCAACACTAGAAAGTGAGGATTTGCAATGGACACCTTTGCACAAAATCTTGAATAGATAAATCACTTTAATTCATTTTCAAAATCAAACTCCTAATGCTGCAAATAGACTTCAATAAGAGTTTAAAATTAATAATCATCACTAAAAAAAATCTTGTAGAAAGATTGTGCATCCCTGAATAAAAATTAGAGAAGTCCGATTTGGGCCCTTTGGGCGGTGAGGGATTAAAGCACAGATGGATCACCGTGGCTTGCCATGCCATAGGCAATTAATAGTGTTTTGCACATGGGCATCAATAGTATTGCTTCAAAAAGTTGGAAAGTCAACAGTGTATGGTGTCCTCATGAAAGTTGCAAGAAGGGCAGCTTGGGAGTTAACACCATGTTTTTGAATGTTATCACAATTTGGGTTATAGAAAAAAATGAATGCATCAAGAGGTAATTTTTTATCTTCCATAATGGACCATGTGTTTATGGTCACTTTTGAAAAAAATCAGATGAAAAACAACTTCTTTTTTAATCACAAAATCCTTTTTCAGAGTTAGAGGACGTTTTTTGTCCTCATCGACGTTTAGGGGTTAAGGTAAGTGTACCTATACCCAAGCATTTAACCCTTGAAGGGCCCTTGGGCTCTAGAGATATGGTACCAAATACAATCGCAATTAATATTTAGAAGTTTGAATTAGCTAAAAATGAAGTGTTACAACCATACATATTGAAGGGTTGTATGATGGTAGGTGCTTAAAAAAATTTGGAAAGCTCTCATAGCAGCTCAAATATGTCTATATATACAATTTTATGTATGGCCGTATGTATAGACGTATTTGAGCTGCTATGAGGGCTTTCCAAATTTTTTTAAGCACCTACCATCATAAAACCCTTCAATATGTATAGTTGTAACACTTAATTTCTAGCTAATTCAAACTTCTAAATATTGGTTGCAATTATATTTGGTACTATAGCTCTAGAGCCCAAGGGCCCTTCAAGGATTAACCCTTGAGCGCCTAGCTCATGCTTTTGCATAAGGGCCAAATTGGGGGAGTAATGGGCATCATGCCTTGAAAATAGCATCCACAAAAAATGATCGTATAGATGGAAAGAAGACTACCTTTCTACTGATGGGGACCTAGCCTCAACCCTTTTCACCATACAAATCTAAAATTCAAATGCAATCTATTTATGATCCCTAGCAATAGTATACAGCGACAGTATTCTGTCACTAGGGTGCTCAAGGGTTAAGGGTTTGGGGTACCCCAAGGTTTTTGAAAATTCCAAAGAAAATTTGTAAGGTTAGCCTTTCAACAAGTTATAATGGAACATAATTTTTGTGGAAGAACGTATTGTAGATTATCTTATATTAAAGGGCAAAGTTGCAGCTCATAGGGTCCCTATTAGCAACACTCTAGACTACCCTTAAAACTGCTTGGATGAGTTCCTATATATGTTCTTGACGGTCCCAATCCCAACCCTCCCAAACTAGCCCCTAAGCTAACATATGGCAAGACTGCTTGTGCAAGTGGCATTCATTGCTCCACTATGGGTTCAACAATGAGTGGTGCACACCACAAAACTAGGGGTCGGCATTGAGTGACGGTCGGTGAACAATACATTTACCTTAAGGGCATCATCAATGCAAGACGGGAAATGGGGCTGTAATTGCATTTCTCTTGGTGTTCTCTTGATGGAGGCCAATTGTGTGGGAAAATGAGGAACTTTGGGGCTCTAGCGCAACCATGGCAATGCATAACCAGAAGATGGTCCCTTCAAAACAACCTAATTAGATGGCAAATTTGCTCGTTTCCCAATGCCCTCACTAGTGTCTAGTGCCCCTAAGATTTCCTACTTTGGTGGAATAGCACGTTGCTTGTAATAGCTTGCAGTTTTTAGGCAGTAACTTGCATGTACTTGCAAACATCTTGCAGAATGTTTCCTCTTGTGCCTGAATTTGCTATAAGAGTTGCATGTTGGGAAGAATTGTACCATGACCAAGGCAGCAAATTTACGCGGACAAGAAGCAACGCAAGATTGGCCAGTTCCCCGCCCCATTCCCTGAGCATGCGTTGATAATACCTTAAGAGCATCTCTACCCCAACCGCGAGGCACGTAGCCAGGTGGGAGGCAAAGTGGGGCAGAAGGATTGTTTGCACCAAGGTCCAAGAAGAACCGGTGGCTAGTTCAAAGCTAGCCAGTTGAAATGAAAAAACTGCATCCATCAAACCCTAGGTGTGCATGGATCAATTCCCTTTTTAAGTGGAAGCACGAGATCCATGTACCACCCCTTCTTGACTATTCTACTACACCCTACTATATATGGTCAATATTTACAATATTAAAATAGGTGTAGACCACAAGAAAAACATTACTAATTTAAAAATACAACTTGATATAGAAGTTGCAACTTTAATAATACAAGTTTCAAATTTGAGCTTAAAATTAACCCTTAACCCTAACTCATTGAAAACTTGATAACTCACACATACTTCATTCATTTGGAATTTTGAAATTTGATACAAAATGTTGACTTAACCCCTAAAGGACTGAGCCATTTTTTTAGTGAAAATCACTCAAAACTACCACTTTTGGGGGGAATAGTAAGAAGGTAGTTTTTTTCTTTTTCTTTTTTAATTTGGGAAATCCAACCGTAGGATCTTGCCCTAGAATAGGTTAGGTACTTGTGGAAAAAAAATTAGGTCATTCCAAATGGAGATGAGTGAAATATTTACATCTAAAGTGAAAAGAAAAGTTTTTTTTCATGCTACCCCAAATTTTCAGAAGCCTTTGACCACTCTTATAACAAAAAAGTTGCTCTACCCAAAGTTGCGCTTTTTTTTTCCATGTAGGAGATCAAGTTAGGTATGTGTGGGAGAAATTTCAAATCAATTGGAACTACACAACACATGGGAAATATCAGTAAGTAAAAAGAGGTAGAGAATGAGTCAAATCACTAAGTTGTTAAGAGTTTTATTATTAAAATGAAAATTGCAAATCCTAATAGTCAAAATTTTGTGATAAACAATCTATTTCCTTTGGTTTAATTTTTTTGTGCAAAATAATGAAAATTGAGTAAAATAAAGGACTTCAAAGTTTATTTTAGAGTAGAGAATCCATAACTGCTCGCAAACAAAAACTCCTCATAACTTTGATCTCATTGATTGAAATTGAATGATTCAAAGCTTCTCATGTATAGAAAAATCTAAAGAACCAATTTCAATTTTTAATTTTAAAAAAAATGTAATTTTTAAAGAAGTTTTTGGGCTGCCCGGGCAGGCAGTCCTCCCTAAATTTTCATAAATTCATGCATAACTTCTTCATCAAAAGTCAAAATGAAGAAAAAATTAAATGCCCACATAGATCTTTGAATTCCCCACCTTCCACAAAAATTTCAAAAAATCACATGAAGTAGCTTATCCAAAGGTACATGCCCAAACTCTCACTTGTCTCCCAAAGGGACAACAGTCCTTTAGAGGTTAATCAATTATTAGACGATACCATAAAGCCATGGCATATGGTGTACCATACCTTTTGTAATTATTTTTTGAACTAAGCCCCAATGATAATAGGGGAAACTACCTATACTGCCTTTTTAAAATCAAACCTAAAATTTGATGTAACTGGTTTTCATCAAATTGCAAAATGAATCTATTGGAAGATTTGAGCATTTCTATTTCTTTTTCTAATGCTTGAATCTTAGATTTATTCAAACTTGCCGTATCTTCTATATCTCTATTCGACATTTGAACATGTAGTTTTAATTTACTATAATTATCTTCAAGTTTGTTGATAAATCTTAGAGTGACTTCTCTTGTCATGCACATATTATCGATTTTAGCTTCCTTTCTCTTCAAAACTTTTTTAAGCTCAAGAACTTCACCTTCCAAAGCCGTATTTTCTTCATCAAGCTCATAAATAATTTTGTTGCATTTCTTTTGCCAAAGTTCCGTGTTTTCTTGGAGGTCTTGGTTTTGAGGTTTTGATGCTTCAGTGTTGTTTTGGAAAAATGCTTCCACTCCAATTGAACCATTTACATCATTCATCATGGTAGCACAATTGCCATTCATTGAAGTTGAGAATGTCTCTTTGCTCTCCATACTTGAACAAAATCTTTTACCTAGGGATTGTAGTTCTTCTTCTTTTTCACTTGTTGATGGCATATTCAAAAGACTATTTTGGGTTAAGTCCTTCTCACCATTTTGTAAATGTCCAACACTTGCTAAGCTTACTAAACTATGATTGATAATATATGTTGGAAAAGAAGCTCCAATGGTTTGTACCACGCCATTTTGATTAATGGTTCTATTTATTTGGGTTTTGCCTATGAGATCCCATTCTCCGGTTCTATTCAAAAACACTTTGGCATAAGCCATTGCAGCTAACTAGTATGGTATCGTACATTTTTTACATGTGGTGGCTTTTTGACCCTTGTATATTTTTTCCCACATAACACCCATTTCTGTTTTAAATGCATCATGCTCACAAAGATTCAATGGTATGTAATATGCCTTTAGCATTCTTTCATTTTGTGTTTTTGGCCAATGTTGAAGTACGTATTGCCATGGTATCCACTTTTTGCAAACTTTTCTATTCCAAGGTGGAGCATCCCTCCAACCATCCAAATTCAAATGACTATTCAATGAAGACAATTTTTTGTCTCTTTTCAAACCTTTGTGAGTCAAGAGTCCACTTGTTTGAGACCCCAAACCATGGTTCACATTATTATGTATTGACATTGCTCAAGAAATTACTATAAGAAGTATTAAAATTTTCAACTTTCTATTTTAAACTATATTCCTAATTTGAGCAACTTTAAACATTCCCAAGAACAATATATATCATCTACATATAAAAAGATATCTTTCAATGCTATGCAAGGTTTGGGTATGTTACCACTTTATATATATACAACCATCAATAGATTTCACTTTAAAGTAAAAGAAAATAAGGTGAAGGTTGCTACTTTAAAATAAAAGAAAAAAAAGTGAAAGTTGCAGCTTTTGACCATCGAAACAATCAAGAACTGCATCATTAAAAGCAGTTACGTATATATTTATAAAATTGTAAAAGGTCCTCGAAAAGGTCATTTTTTCCATGTTCAATATGGGTACTTAAAAGTCCAAAAATAAAAATGTACGTGTCCAAAAGTAAAGGAAAGTATTGTTAGTTTTTGAGCCTTTATGGATCAAGTGTGGATATCCTTCAATAATAGGTCATTTCAATGATCTCATGCTTAGAAAATTTTAGTTCTCGAAGAATAGAAGATATACATGACTTGAGCGCGCTAGGGGCGATAATTATATCGCTCTTGAAAAAGATACTTTCGTCAGAACGTGGTCCAAATTAGAATTGTACTACCCACAAAGTTGCACTTGGTCAAGGGTATGGTACTACTCTCATGCCACATGGTGGGTGATGGGAGTTTCGCCACTTGTACAAGCACGGATTGCGTAAGTCAAGTATGACAATAGTATGCTAGAACTTCATTTCATATGCTTTAGGGTTTAGGTGCGAGGATAGAGACATCAACTATGGCCGATTCCATATCATTAGGGGTGTTTTGGCACGCATGCCTCAGATTGGATAAGGGTTTTGCAGCTGTACCATTAAGAGCCATGCCCTTGTGGAGGTCAAAGCTGTACCTGTACCTTGTCTATTATCCACCATGTTGTATGAGCCTTGCAACTTTAGGCATCCAAAAAAATAAGCACCTTGCAAATGTTGGAATTTTACCAAATCTGGTAGCAAGCAAGATACCAATAAACTGCACCCCTAGCCTAAATTTCATAAAAAGAAACCGCCTTTAAGGCATGAACTTTTGCGTCCACAGCCTCAGACCCCCCTAAAATTGGCCGATTGCCACATAGTCAGCTGTATTTTGATTATTATAATCTACAAAATGGTGCGGTCTAAAGTTTTGCAAATTTTTAGTTGGGTGCATCAAGCACCTTTTTTTCTATTTCAGTGACAAATACTCTCCAATCTAAGTTCTTAGCTTGGGGTGGACAATGTTTTTGAGCTTGGTTCCCCTAGCCTCAATTTCTTGTTTTCACTACGGGCACTCAAGGGTTAAAACATCTTTCAACTACAATAACCATCATAGTTTGGAATTAGTTAACCCCTAAAGTTCATTGACTATGTTTCACTAAAAATTATCAAGAATGAGTCATTTTAATAGCAAAGGTAAAAGTAAAATGTGAAATGAAGTCTTGGTACAATTATTGTAGGATATAGGGGTAGACTATGTCATTATGCTATAGTAGAAAGATGAAAGATATATGTTACATAGATTGTGAGATTACAGGGTTTGAAATGAGAAATAACTTTATTTTGTAAGCATTCAAATTCTAGGCAGCTCTAATTTGCAAAGACTTTTGCACAAATTAGTTTTTGTTTTTTTTCTTGAAATCTTTTATGTTGAATTTTATAGTAGAGCTAGCTATATGTGTAAAGAATTCCATAACATTTTGAATTAGGGAACCAGGCCCATACTAGAAAATTAGAATTGGAAGCTTGAAGAAAATTCTCATACAAAGTTGTTTTTCAACAATTTTTGACTTCCACACTAGTTTCCACATACAATAATATTTTCAAAATGTCCAATGTGGAGCTTTAGATTTTAGCTAGCTTTGGAGGAAGAAAAAAAAAAGACGTGGGAATTGGCCAAAAATTGTGACTTTGACAAGCTTGAACAACATAGGGCCAAAACCACCTAAGGTGAAGTAAAGGGCAATAAGTAAAAATAGTTGCTTTTACGGAATGAAGTTTGGTCAAAGTTTAACAAGGAAGTAGCTTTGCCCCTCAAACTTGAGCAAGATCTCAAAATTTTCATTGGCAGTGTTAATAAATTAAATGTGCCCATGCTGCCCAAGCAAGCAAAGTTACATTTTGTATCATAACTTTTTTTTTCAAATTGAGATAGCTTGAAAATTGTTGCACTTGAAAGCTACTCTCTGAACATACATCCTCCAATTTTTTTTGTGGAAATATATTTATCATTATACAAATACCAGCCTGCCCAAAATTTCTATTTTGCCAAAAATGATAATTATAATAATTAATGATCCATTAGGGGTTAAACATGACTGGGTTTTGAAACTCTTGCAGAATATCAATTTTTACTTATATTAACAAGAAATTAGTTAACTTTTAAAGCAAATAAAGGCACATTAATAATCATTTTATCAGCTTTGGGCCTTGTTGGACATACATGTGATTCCTAGTTATGGAATAACCTTTAATGAACTATTAATATATAAACTAGCTTAGTTTTTACTAGTCTACAAGTTTTGAAGAGGGGCATGTATGTGTACCTGAAATCATACATGGCTTAAAAATGGGACTTTAGGAAAATAGAGCAAAAGTACCAAAAAAATGAAAAAATTAGCTTCTACACAAATAGATTAGTAAAGATAGAAACAAAAGTAAAATGAAAGGAAATACAGGGCTTTGAATCTTAGTAAATGAGGTGCAAAACAACCTTTGCAATTCCAAATCAATATATAAAAACAGTAAAGCATATCTATTTTTAATACATGAATGTAGAATTATAAACATGAAGTTAAATGTTTTTACAAACACTATCAAATAACTTGAAGTAACAAAAGACAATAAAAAGTAAAAGTAAAAGTAAAAGAATGTCATGTTTAACCCCTAAAAAACCAAGCCCTTTTTTTAGAAACATAGCAAATTTGGGTAGGTATGTGTGATTGGAGCTTTTCATATTTTAGGCTGAAACTTTAATAGAATGTGAGGACAAGGTTTATCTTTCATATGTATCAAATTCCATAGCATTTGGAATTATGAGTAAAAAGGTATGGGCTAGTATGTTGTCTTTTACGTTTGGTGGGCAGCCTGGGCAGATTTAAATTTTTTTTTTTTTGAAAGCAAAGTTTTTAAATTGGTTTATGAGATTTATGTGAATGTAGGAAGCTTCAAATCATTTTGTTTGGATCAACAAGATGAAAGTTATGAGGATTTTTTGTTTGCGGGCAGTTATGGATTCTCTACTCCAAAATAAACTTTGAAGTCCTTTATTTTACTCAATTTTCAACATTTTGGAAAAAAAACAAAACCAAACAACAAAGATTGTTTATGAAAACATTATAACCATTGGGATTGGCATTTTCATTTCCATGGTTAAATTCTTGACAAATTTGTGTTTTGAATCATTTTCTACTTCTTTTTACTTACTAATTTTTTTCCATATGTTATACAACTCCAAATGATTTGAAACTTTTTTGTCATGTACTTTTTTGAGGTGGAATAAGGAACTTAGAGAAGCACCACCCACATGGGCTTTTTCCCCTAGGAATTTCACCTTTTGAAGGGTAGCTGCCCGGCTTTTCACAAGATGTTTTTGAATATTCAAACCAATCTAACTTCCAATCCACGTGGTGGAAAACTCTAAATTTTTTTCCACATCTTCTATAACCATTCTTTTATAAGACCCTACGGTCACATATGCATAAAAAAAAATTTGTTTCCAAATTTGGTTGATGCTCTAAAAATGGCAGTTTTGAAGAGTTTTTGGTGAAAACTTTGCTTCATCTTTTAGGGGTTAACACTAAAGAATCATTGTTCTTTTGGAGGACAAATGGGATTTCAAGCATGTACATACAATTTTACTAATTTGTATGATCTTTTGAAACTTTTATTTGAAGGCGAGGAATTCAAAACCTACATGGGCATCCAATTTCTTCTTCATTCCAACATTTGACAAAGAAATTATGCAAGAATTTACCAAAATTAGGGGGAAGTGCAATATGTGCAAGGCCTTTTTTTCGTAAATGGGTGTTGACTTAAAAAAGGGTAAGCCCATATGGGCACAATGTGTGACTACTTGAGCAAAAGGGAGTAGACTAGTGGAGTAGAAGGGATAGTCTTGGGAGACTCTGGACCCTCCATTTCTTTTGCCCCTTGTAAAATTTGGTATATTAACTTTTTGAGTGATATATGTATATTTTTTAAATTATTTTGTTTCAAAGTTGTAATAGGCTAAAACTCCTTGGTTTAAACTATTTGAATTTATGTAATTCAGATTTTTGAAATTTACATAATGCCTCCAATTTTGCCTAGTGTATTTGCAAATTTCATGAACTTTGAGCATTCAAATTTTTTTTGACGTATGTTGTACACCTCCAATTCATTCAAAAATCCTTCCACACCTACCTAACTTGATTTTCTATATGGGGCAATTAAATCTCAACGTTGTGAGGAGCAGTTTTGTTGTTATAAGAGTGGTAAAAACTTGTGAAAGTTTTGGGTTGGAAAAGTTTATTTATTTATTTATATAATTTGAATGTCAACATCTCACTCTTCTTGTTTAAAATGAGCTAGTTATTTTCCCACAAGCACCTCATATGGTCTTGAGCAAGATCCTATGGTTAGATTTTATTTTGAACTTTTTTTGTACTTTTTTACTCATTACCCTAGCAGTGATAGTTTTCAATGATTTTATTAAAAAAAATGGCTTGGTTCCTTTATGGATTAAGTAAATGTGGATCATCCAAAGTCCATAAGCAATAATATAAAATCTGCTTTGGATTGTAAAATATTGGGAGATAATTGTGTTACCTTTAATTAAATGTGGATTGTTCATGTAATTGTGGGCTATTTATGTTTTTGAGCACTAGAGATCTCCCAATATTTTGAATTTTTTTTTCAAAATTCTACATGTTTTTTTTATTTGAACCTATTTTGTATTTTTTTGTATTGTAAATGTTTCTTAATTTTTTGCAAGTGCCTCCCAACATTTTGCTAACCAAAACATTTTGCTAACCAAAACATTTTGTACTTTTACTTATGGATTTTGGATAGTCCATACTCAAATGTGGCATAGTTGCAAAATATGGAGGGACATGTTCAAATCAAAAGGAAAAAATAGATTCAAAATATTGGGAAACTTGCAATGTTTTATCGACATATAAAATCCACAATTGTATGAAAAGTTCATGATTAGTTAAATTTCTCATAAAATTGAAGTGAAAGGAAAAAAATGTACAAGAAAACTTGGGAGAAAAAGTTATTGCCCCTTAGACCATTTAATTTCAATTTTAGGAAAGAAAGATCAAAATGAAGATAACAAGGTTTGAGAATACTCACTATTTCTTTAATATAAATCCTTCTATTTGTTTATCCATTGCAATATCAAAAGCACCCAAATGCTAGAAGAAAAACATGTCCTAAATAACTGATTTGCAAAAATTGCAAATGTCCTAAAGAATTGTGCAATGACTCAATTACAATTGTTAGGACATTTATAATTTTTCTTCCACCCAAAGCTTCCAAAAATGCCTCTTACCATATGAAAACTTAGAATCCTTCCAACTCATCCACAAATGGTTCAAATTAATAACAGAAGGTTTACAAAAGATCAAACAAAAGAAAACTAGAGTTTGGATCTCAAAATTGTGTTTGTAGTAAGGTTTCATGTCATTGACTCAAAATCCATAGCCCTAAATGTCTCAAATCTCAAGTGAGCAATGGATATTTTCCATAAGCATTTCAACGTATCCTCTCGGGCGTATCCTACAATCATCCAATTTTGATGAAGGAAAGTTACTTAATATCTACCATACTTGGATCTCAAGAGTCTAAAATATAGGTTTCTTTTTTTTTACCCTCTCATTGTCATTAGTTGATTTCCAATCATTTCAAAATTTCACCAATCTTTGATTTTTTATTTTCATAATCCAATTAGTTATTTGGCCATTTACGTGGATTCACATTTTAGTAGATAAAAGTTCTTCATGATCTTTGAAGAAAACATGTATTTATTGTAATAGTGAAGTTTGAATTTTCTATTTTTAGTGCAATAGATACTGTAAAATTTTCAGTTATAATTGATTTAGGTGAACACCTTATCTATCTTTGAAGGATCGAAGAGTCGGTATTGTTGTCATCAAGACATTAGATAATAATTTAGTGGATGCGAGACTATAAGTAACATTAAAAGCTATTAAACATGCATTTTGCTTACACGAAACATTATTAAAAGCATGGTCATCATTGTATAATAAAAGTCATATTTTGGTTGCTTTGTTGTAAGGCAACATATTGCAAGGTTCTATTATAGCCGTGCATTTGGTATAAAACATTAATCTGTTTCAACAAATGAAAACTTAAGGCTTCCATTGATTCAAATATGGCATAAACCAAATTGTCAAATGATAAAAATGGAATGGTTCGGTGGCCAAAATAGAATCTCCTACTTTTTAGAAAAGATCACAATAGAAACGTTTCTAAAAAATGTCAATCTTACACCCAAAATATGGTCTAATATTTATTTGAACTTGTTTTGTTAATGAACAAATTGTACATTATTTTATGATTTCAAAATTTTATATTTTTCATCCATAAAAATTATTCCTTGTTTCTTAAGCTAATTGAGCAACACGTGCACATTACAAATCCTCCAAACTGCATTCTACTAATATTTTAAAACTGAAGATTTAAAGCAGGTCATGTCCAAAAATATGTCTTTTGTAATTCAAAACATGATCTCAAAGAGTGAGCCTCACAAATCCAATTTTCAAAGTTCTTAAAAATGAATATAACGTAGGATTCTACAATTTTCAAATCCCATGGAGGTAAGATTACCCTAAAATTGTCAACATTAGGCTGTAAAATAATGCGAAAGGGATTTTGAATCCCAAGTTTCAAATTCATTTGTAAGCAATCTAACCTTTACATGTTGATTCAAAATTCAAGCTCTATAAAACAAGTTCAAAAACTAGTAACGAATCTTCTCCAAATTATTTATGATGCATCTTTGCAAAACTTCAAAAATAAGAACTCTCTACAAAACTTCAAAACGATCCCACACACCTAAAAGTCAAGCTTAAACAGTGTATAACAACAATAGATAAATTGAGATGACATCACAAATACACTTTTTCCTAAACTAATTTAAAGATAACCTCACGATGTTTCATAGATTAATCCAATATACATTGCACTTTAAAAAGTTCATAACAAAATCCTTGTTTTTCCAAAACACAATTTCAACTCTATCACGTTCTCTCACATTCGCCAAAAGGAAAAACAGGAAAAAATATAAAATAAAATAAAAAAATCCTTGATCTTCCCACAAAACACACATCCGGCCCTTGCTATGATTTGAGGCATGAGAAAAAGAAAAAAGCAAGCTTCTCAATAGAATTACAAGCTCTAATATCTGAAATATATGACAATGTCACAGATTTCACTCTTTTTTCTCGACATGATTCTCTGAATTGAAGAAAGAGATGAGTTTACTGTTGATTTCCTGAGGGCTCTGTTCTGGCATGAAGTGAGCACCCTTTATAGTATCAACTTGCTGAAGATTGGGCACCAATTGTTTCAAACTTGGCCCTCGGATTTGATCAAGACATCCTGGAAACTGGAGAACTGCATCATCTTCAGCTATGATCAGATATGCCTTTGTCATCACACGGCAATTCACCCATGGAGCTTCTAACTTCCAATTTCTGCGCACAAAAACATAAAATAACCATAAAAAAACAAAAAAAAAGCAGAGCTAGTACATTCACAACAGAGAAATAAACCCCTAATGTACAGCACCCAACCATAATAGAAGGAAAATAATAAAATAAAATAAAAACAAGGGAAAACATAAAAAATGCCCCTCTATGCTTTCAAAAAATAAAATATACCTCTATATTATTTAAAATATCAAAATACCCCTGATTTTGGGTCAAAACATCAATTATACCCCTAGTTATCTATGAAAACATCTAATACCCTCAGTTTTCTTGTGCCTCTTTACTGAAATTTTTGTAAGTCACATTTGCACCAGAGACATTGGCAAAGAAGAGCGTGTTGTTCAATCAATGCTATGGCTTTGGTCACAATAAAGTTAAGTGCAAAAACCCTATACAAAGCTTAAAGAGCTCGCCTCCAAGATTTAACTTACATTCAACTTAAAACTAGTTTTTGTGATTTTGCTTGTCATCCCAATATTTACAAAAATTTACACAAAAGAGGTACAAGAAAGTAAGGGTATTAGCTGTTTTCAAAGATAACTAGGGGTATAATTGATATTCTTACACAAAACCAAGGGTATTTTTGATATTTCAAATAATATAGGGGTATACTTGATCTTTTGAAAGAATTGAGGAGCATTTTTGATATTTTCCCTAAAAGCGAACAAAAAGGGATAAAATCATCAAAGAATGAATATCACAAACCTTTCAATGTTGCGGTACCAGTTCACGGCGCCAGTGAATCCTGTTTTTTCAAAGCTATTGGTATAGTATTTGAGGTCTTCCTCCGCGAGCCATGGAGCGAGGTCTTTTACGAATACGCTTGAAAGCTCTTTATCCTGAGCAGCTTTCATTGTCCCTTTCTTCACATCCCAAAATCCTGACAGGAAGCCTTTCAGAGTTTCTGAAGTTCCATAATTGGCAAAATCTCGCTCTGCTCTCCCTGGCTCCTGCAGCAGCAAAGGAAAACAGAAATACAACACGAGTGTGAGGGTCTGATGCCACGTAGTCATGTGATAAGAATGTGCCTCCCAAAAGAGGCTCCGAAGGTAGCACTTGCATAACTTGTAGAATTCTTCCTAATGTTCACACTGTTTTTCCAAATAATAAATGAACTAAAAAAACTTCTCCTCGTAGAGTCCATCAGGCATAGCTGGTAGAACTAACCCCAACGACTTCTTGTCTAAGACCCTTAAAAAAAGGCAGTAGAAGTCCAAACACATGACTAGTAAGAAATGAGATAATTCTAGATTCGTTTATAGCCAACTATCATTCCGCGAGATATCTCGCATCAGTGCAAATGTTTGGTGCAAATACTCATTGTTCAAGGATAGTCCAGATTCTGGCTGACGGGGACCGTACTACTTCAAACTTCAAAAGTTCAAATATCTTTCACCCAAAAAGAACATGTTAGAGTGCATTAGAAATCTTCGTAACAAGACCACCCTCAAAATAGAAATAAAATAAAGAAATAAGTGGAAGAACAAAAAAGATTCATTCTAGTACCTGAAATCACTAGTTCAGGAATGGATTCCCTACCTTATGGAGTTGAATTTGCAAGTACACGCAATATAGTAAGTAGTTCAAACTGGCATTAGCTGGCGTTAAATATATCTACAAGAAAATTTTAGAAATTTGCGTTCCACTTAACAAAACCATATGAAGTTGATTGTGTTGAGTTTTTTCTTCCAAACGCAAAATTTTACATTCCAACATAAAATTTTGTGTTGGAACATAAAATTTTGTGTTTGAAAGGGAAAACTCAACACAATCAACTTCATATGGTTCTGTTAAGTGGAACGCAATTTTCTAGAATTTTCTTCTAGTTAATGAAACATGAAATGTGTAACAGAGAACTTCAGAAATCCAACCTCTTTAACCCCCCTACGAGTGCCAATGTGGACAATGGATGACTTCAAACGCTTATTGTAGGAGCTGCAGGACATGGATGAAGAACATTCAAGTCTACAATTAATAAAAAAAACTCATGTTGGCGACCTGTCCATACAGTCGTTGAATGATTGGTTTACCTGTTGTCAAAAAAATGTTTGAAACCGATGTTAGGTGGTTAGGCTTCAATTTTTCTCTCCCACGTAACCAATGTTAGGTGGTTAGGTTTATCATGCTAGGCAGTTAGGTTTATCATGTTAGGCAATTAGGTTGCTGGTGAGGCTTCCTTTCTGCCAAAACCTAATAGTTAGCTTCAATTTCTCTCTCCCACGTAACCAATGTTGCCAATGAGGCTTTGTCTCTCCCACCCACATAACTGATGTTGCCATTGAGGCTTTATCTTTCCCACAACCTAACAATTAGCTTCAATTTATATCTCCTACGTAACCGATGTTAGTCGAGGCTTTGTCTCTCCCACATTTGTACCAATATCATGAATCATGAAGCAATGGAGCTTGATACAATAGAAAATCAACAAACATCAACAATGGGACATGTTAAAGCATTGTTGCAAATAATGATTAGAGTAGTACATCATTGTATTGTTGCTTTTCCACTATATTGCTGCTTCTGATTGAAGTTAAATTTTTTAGTTTTGATTGAAGTCTATTTTATAGGAAGACCTTCATTTACCTTGGTAAATGGGTTATACGTTCAGAAAACAAATTTTGTCTATATTTCAACTTTGTGACTAGATTTGTCATTGGATGGTGCTTCATGATTTTTGAGCAAAGCTTTGAATCAATTCATCCAGAGATGGAAAAAGAATAAGAAAAAGAAAATTGCTGAAATGATGATCCTGTTTCTGAAATCTTCACGAGTCATGATTTATTTTGCATTGAAATCTCTTCAAGTGAGAAAAAAATAAAGGATTTTTGCAGAATGGACCAACTGACCTGAAACCTGCACTGGTAAAAACCTTCTCCAAATGCTGCAATCTGACGGTGTAAAGTCTCTGCAGCGTCGCCAGGGACTCTGGGGAAATACGGAATACCCAGCGACACATACGCTTTCACTAGATCCGGCCGTAGCAAACACAACTGCCATCCAAGCACGGCACCCCAATCATGCCCTACAACGAACACCTGCCCCAAAACAAAAAACATACAAAAAAAACAACTTTCAGTGCACAAATTTGAATAAAAAAAAACTAATCTTCATAAGCTACATCACACCACATATTTTTTGGGCTGGAACTGGAGGGATTAATTCGGCATACGCTAAGCTTTCTAATGAAAATCCTGAATCCCTGATTCAAACTTCACAAAGCTCTTCAAAGAGCCAAATAAACCACAAACCTTAGGATCTAATTCAAAAAAAAACCAAATGTTCCGTAAGGGTTCAACCCATGGATCCTTGCTTGCTCTTGGCGTTACCATTAATACATAAAGCATGCTATCAAGTTCAATGCTGGTGACCAGGGGCAATCAAAGTACAATATTAGGAATGACTGCATGTTTAAACATTTAATTGTTCGGCACTCACTCCCATTCACTACTGTATTCAATTTGACCTCTCCTTAGAGCTATTATCCATCATACTACTAAAATCACAAGACCTTTGTAATATCACATCACGACTTCTGCAATATCACATCTCCAATCTCTGTGATAATATAGATACAATCACATTGACCTCTATAATATCACATCTGTGGTCTTTGGGATATTATCACACAAATACAATGTGAATACTTACTGAAATTTGTACTTTGCATTTTATCTCACATATGAAAATCTTAATAATTTCATATTAAAATCCTAATGGTGGATGCGTAGCGTAGCAAGTGCCAACAGCTAGTAGGGTTTGAAAAAGCCAATTTGATTAATCTGCATTATGAAACATGCTAGAAAACTTAGTAACAACTAAACAAAGACTAATTTGAGCCCTTACAGTCATTGTTCATTGATTATCAACACAGTTGTTCTTCTATTCAAACAAGACCTAATTCTCCATCCGCACATGTTCAATAAAATAAAAGCAAAAATAAAGTTCGCACAGGACCTCCTCAACCTCCTCCAAACTCCAAACTGCTAAAAAAAAGGTAAAAAAAGGAGAGAGAAAAAAAGAGGAAGAGGAAGTAGCAAGGTCTCCACCAAACCTGCTGCTCGCCCAAAGCATCAAGCAATCCAACAATGTCTCCAACGAGATTGACGATGTTGTAATCCTCCACATCACCAGGCACATCCGTCTCGCCATAGCCACGCAGATCCGGCGCTACAGCTCGGAATCCAGCTTGTGCCAATGCCGGCATCTGGTGTCGCCACAAATACCACAGCGATGGAAAGCCATGAAGGAGCAGCACCACCGGACCTGACCAAAAACACAAAAACCCAAAAAAAAAAACACTCAAAAATGAAAAGAAATAGAGAGAGAGATGAAGTGTAACTCTTGCCAACAAACTTTGCAAAACCGTTGTTTGACATAATTCCAAGTGCATCTTTCTCTCTAAGAAAGTTAAACCTCATGTCTCTTATTCTAGTGGCGAAAGCTTGAATTGAGAAGGATTCATGCAGGCTTGGTAGAATGCTCAATAAACCTTTAGTTACCATGTTTCTGTTGAAGGTGATTTAAGTTAAGGAGATGAAGTTCCGGATGATTTTACGTACCGGAGGAGCCTTGCTCAGCGATGTGCATGTGGATGCCGTTGGTTTTGATGGTTCGGTGCTTGATGTCCGCCATGGCTGAGAGTTTGCTGGCTATGGCGCGGTCTCTCTCCTCTCTATCAGAGCTTCAGATTGTTGGAAATGCCTGTTTGTGAAATGACGTTTGACGTGGGGTTGTGTGTAGAAATGGGCCATGCTCTCATTCCAAGAGAAGTACAGAGCCATTGAATGCAATTTCAGAGCAATTTTAAAGCAATTTTAGAGCAATTTTAAAGCAATTTTAGAGCAATTTTAAAGCGGTTTTAAAGCGATTTTAGAACACGGACAAATGTTGAAGAGCTGGGTAGCGTCTCTTTTGTTGACTGAGGAAGCATGGAGGACAGCACACGGAGACCTGCGTCATCCGGCATGAGACTGGTGTTGCCGGGGTCTCTGCAAATGTGACTGCATGCTCTCAGGCCCAACTCTTCAACCCTTAACCCCTAAAGGACCAGACCCCCTTTTTAAGAAACACTCCGATTTTGGGCAGGTACTTGTGATTGGAGCTTTTCATATTTTAGGCTGAAGTTTTAACAGAATGTGGGAACAAGGTTTATCTTTTACATGCACTAAATTTCATGATATTTGGAATTATGGGTAAAAAGTTATGGCTTAATATGTTGTTTTTTATGTTCGTTGGGCAACTTGGGCAGATTTTCAAAAATCTTTTTTTTTTTTTTTAATTTTTAAAAATTGGTTTAGGAGATTTATGTGAATGTAGGAAGCTTTGAATCATTCCGTTTCGATCAACGAGATGAAAGTTATGAGGAGATTTTGTTTGCGGGCAGTTATGGATTCTCTATTCTAAAATAAACCTTGAAGTCCTTTATTTTACTCAATTTTCAACATTTTGGAAAAAAAACAAAACCAAAGGATGTAGATTGCTTATTATAACATTATGACCGTTGGGATTGGCATTTTTAATTTCCATAATTAAATTCTTAACAATTTTGTGTTTCAAATCATTCTTGACTTCTTTTTACTTACTAATTTTTTTTCCATATGTTATACAACTCCAAATGATTTGAAACTTTTTTGACATGTACTTTACTTAGGTGGAATAAGGAACTTAGAGAAGCACCACCCACATGGCCTTATTTCCTTAGGAATTTCACCTTCTGAAGGTAGCTGCCCCGTTTTTCACAAGATGTTTTTGAATATTCAAATCATTCTAACTTCCAATCCACATGGTGGAAAACTCTGAAATTTTTTCCACATCTTCTAAAAATATTCTTCTACAAGATCCTATGGTCATATATGCATAAAAATGTTTTTGTTTTCAAATTTGGTTGATGCTCTAAAAATGACATTTTTGAAGGGTTTTTGGTGAAAACTTTGCTTGGTCCTTTCGGGGTTAACCCCTTGCCTGTCACGTGCATTGCCACGTGGCACGTGGCAATTGGAAAGAGGGAGTGAGGTAAAGAGTCATGACCCTCTTTTCTATTCCCTACGGTAGTGTGCTCATAAATTGACCATCTAAGGGTTGAGACTGAATTTTGGGAGGTGAAACTTCTTGTCTTGTTTTTCAATAAAATTTTCCTTGAAAGACAAGAAGAATTGACATCTAACCCAATTTGTTTCTTGTTTTTTTGGAGCTTTGTGGAACTAGCTATGAAATTTTGAAGTGGAAAGGTCATAGGTTTCTAAAACCGCCCACCTCCTCAAATGTACATCAATTATACATTGTTGAAAAGCTGTGAAAAACAACATGTACCAATAGAGTACATTTGGTGAGGTGAGCGATTATGAGCGTGAGCAAAATATGAGCAGACTACCTTATTTGAGAGAGCCATATATCTCAGCAGTTTGATTAGTTATGTAGTACATAATAGGAGGTTTCAAAGCTTGGTACATTTCAGAGCTATTTTCCCTATGCACAATTTTCAAAAGAAAAAATATTGGTTTTCATAATAAGTTCAAGGCTTGTTTTGTCATTTTTCCTTGTTCTCTCACATAAATGGGCCATGCTTGTACCTTTGCACACCTTGCTAGGTGCATAGAACTTTTTTTATTTTCTCATGAGGAAACATGATTATGGATGAGGAATGTATTGCTTTTGCATGGAAGAGTCTTCAAAGAAACTTTGTACTCTTCAAGCTTGAAACCCTTAACCCGTAAATGCTTGAGGTATCAAATTCTAGTGTAAAAACCACCAAAATTTGGTGCATCAAGCATTTAGGGGTTAATGAAAGGATTGTGAGTATGAAGTGGAATCTTGATATGGACCATTATTGGACTACTGTCTTTCTTTATCATTTATCCCTTTGAATATTTTTTATATTTTTACATATGTAGAAGATATCTTGGAAGATGAAAACAAATAGCGTAAGCCCTATTATTCAAAACATACAAGTTAAAGAATTGATGATAAATATGAATCAAATGCAATGAAAAGCAAACTAGGTAGAAGAAAGATGAAAGAAATATCTCTTCATCTGAAACACTAGTGTTCATGTTATAAGATCTAAAGGATAAATGTTTGAAAGTCTAAGCTCTAAGCATTACTAGGTCCCCTCTTGCTAATGGAGGATTTACTTGTAATCTTTAGTACAAAACCTCCTAAATTCAAGTGGTCCTACAATTCTCAAAAGAACATGACGCTAATATTCACAAATCAAATACAAATGGAGGGATGAGGTTGGGCATCCCAAAGTCAATTACAAATGAAGGGATATTAAAGAGGGTTAACCATATTGAAAGCAAAATTATAAGTTGGTTGAATTGCATTTTATACACTCTAAACGACTTTATTCCATAGAACAATGTAATTCTTGACCTATTTTTATTTGTATTCAAGGATTTGATCGACTGTATTTTTTACAATCAAATAAATCCAAGACCAGATTTCAAAAAAGGAAAAAAGAAACGAAAGAGCTTTGAACTTTTGGCATATGTACCGACACCTAAGTTTGGAACGTGAAATTTATTACATATTCTAAATTTGATTATGATTGAATACCAGTCACTTTTTCAAAGAGATTGTTACCACAGATATGAAATGCAAAGTTCAAAGTACAGTAAAAACTCCAAACTTTAGAGTACGTGATTGTTAAAATTATCTTTAAAGAATCTGTGTATTGAAATTATCCAGTCAGACGTACAATTTCAGAATGCCTTGAACGAAAATGTTTGGCAAACAATCGGAGCAGACTCTCTTGGCAAAAGTTATAATTCTATAGAGTTTAGATGACTTTCATAAATATTTAACTTCACCAAATTTGTTGTCAGATATGTATGGTGTGGCAGTACAAGTACTGAACAGAGCTGTAGGTTCCAAATCGTAATGCCTAAGCTTCACTGTTGCATGCCAAAGCAGTATCGCATTCAAGGAATTTTGAGTAGAAATAAATCAAGTTTAGCTTGATCCTAAATAGTGTTTGTTGTAAACATTGACTATCCCGCAACAGCAACGGTAGAGAAGCCTTGAATCTGTCTTTTTGCATTCGACAGCACCGGTAGTACATTTGTCTTCACCAATGGAGTAGACGAGATGTTACGGTCAGGACAAGGTTCTCCATAAGGATACAAAGCTGCTCGAAGTTTTTCACTTAAAATTTGTAGACTTGCTCCGTAGTATACCCAAGCTCCTTGAGAACGCCAATCAACTGCAAACGAGCGAATAACAAAATTGATCAGATTCAGATGAGCATGATATCCATCGAGCATAGATGTTTGAATTACTGTATTGGCACGCCAAAAAAAGAAGCAAACTAGCTGATCTGAATATGTTAAGCAACTGTAAGTGCAAGGAATTGCAAATTGTCAAGGCAAACCGCTTCAAATAACTGCTATTTCAGTCGGATGAATCAAATAGATGTAAAATAGAAAGGTATCCGGAGATACAAATTACGGAACTTCGCTATTCGAAACTCTGTGGATACCAGAAAGGAAGTAAAAATTACCTCTCCTTGAGACTTGTCTGGAGCTTTATCTCCTGAAACAGTTTTCATGAATCCAGGGGGTCCACAAACCTGCAATAAAAACAGGCACAACGACCACACCTATCAAAAGTTGAACATTTTGACACCCACTTTCAGTTTACTCACAACAGCAAAAGATTTATAAACCCTTCAGGTCTAGACAATTGAGTAAGGGGTAATGCGACCACTGCTACGTCATTAAGACGAAAATCAAATATGAAAGGCATGCATACCCTGAGAAGAAGCATTTCCAGTACATGAATAATTAAGGAAATCTAAGAACACGAGTTACCAAGATGAGAGTGTTGTCGGAAGGGGGTGGTAGCCCTTTCATGAGCATATCCTTATTAACACGTCCCTTACCACCCTTCCATCCTTGCGATTCCTCTGATACGGCATAAAATACCTGCCGCAAGAGATTTGTGCACAACATCAGCAACCAACTGTCGAACTGATGGAAACATAAGCTCAATGACGCAAAATAAGAACAGAAATTGTTCGTACTAGAGGCAATAACGACACTATCACAGACAGTGCAATAAGGTTCAACATCAAACTCGTGCACAGTCCACACAAACAAAGATGCTCATGAATGAGGTTTGTGTCAATTTTTGAGCTGTTATGAAAACACTCCATTAAAATTGGGTTCTACGGAGTTACTCAGACAATTACTGCCCGAAAATATAAACAGCTCTAAATTAAAGTCCAGGCTTCTTACTAATCAACTCTAAAATACAGCAATAACACTACAAAAAGAAGGGACAAGATCAGCCGGCCAATGAAATACAAAATTGTAATGATTTCAGTTCTATTTAATAAAATATACCTTGAAATTAGGATGAGCAAATGAGAGAGCATCCAACTTTGATTTCAGCAAAATGTCGGCAGGTGT
Organism: Ulota crispa; assembly: GCA_963920765.1. NCBI lineage: Eukaryota > Viridiplantae > Streptophyta > Bryopsida > Orthotrichales > Orthotrichaceae > Ulota > Ulota crispa. The sequence goes on from OY987242.1 coordinate 30,938,949, forward strand.
TTTATTTGAGAAAACAAGTGAGACCTGGAAGAAACATGGCACTGTTACACACTAGAAATTGGGAAACAAGCAAAACCCTCCATTTATATTCCTAATCACTTGATGAGAACTCGTCATGATAACAATACGTGTCTGATTTTATTAGAATTCGAACCCTCTAAAAACTGAGCAGTCGAGATGAAGTCTGGAATATCGAGGTCAAGGGGATAGAAAAGTTCAGTCAGTAGACCTGTGTATTATCATCGGGGTTGGAAACAATGGCATCAATGACCTGTAACATGGGGGTTATCCCTGTACCTCCAGCAAGCTGCAAAACCATCGTTCATTCATCGCCTAGTGAGTTTAGTCTGAATGACAACTGTTCACACAGTACCACCTATACAATCTTAATGTCAACTTGTGAATGTACCATATCGCAATAAAGAATATCCAATATTCTTGACATGTTTACCAACAAATGGAAGGTCTATAAGATATCAGCACACCATTCCGATTTGTTTCTTCATGTTAGGCGTATATGCGAGTTTCGGGATAGGCCTAACAAAACAACGAAAATCGTTACTTTAGACAGATTTTGTGGAATGAATTAAGTTTAAATTCAAGATAATATGCACCATTGATCGTTCAGTAAATGTTTCGAGCACTCAGCTAACAATGAAATCTAAAGATTATATTAGAAGTTACCCTTTCACATCCAAGGTATCTCCTGGCTTCAGGTGAGCCAAGTGCTGAGTCATGTTTCCTTGTGGGTAAATCTGCACAAATGTACACAGAAATTACGTAGGGAACAGGTGTGCAAGACAACACAACGCAGAGCACATTTCAACGCTTTTCACACCTGCACAATGTCGCCTCTCACCTTAATCATCAAATCAAAATAGCCCTTCGAATCTGGAGGTGAAATTGGCGTGTACCTGCACAAATGTATCATGAGAAAGTAAAGCTGATTTCGATTTCAATTTCACAAAAAAGATAGGTCAGTTTCCACGGACATGTGAATGCAGACAAACAAATTGCCTCCTCAACTCTCTGATTTCTGGCTGCAGCGGAAATCTACTCATCTTCTAGCCAATGTGTGTAGGAAATCACTAAAAAGAAGATCACATCCATGCAACTATGTAAATCTGATCGACATGCTCATTCTAAAAGAGCATTAACCTCGCATGACCAGTAATAATGACCCCGGGCAACACGAGAGCAACATAAATACTCACGGACGGATGACATAGTTTGGACTTCCATCCTTCTTCTTGCCAACCTCAGCTCTGCCAAAAGGAACACATCAATACAAAGATGTTCAGTATGTTATTCATGCATAGATATCCCCTTCAAAAAACCAAATTCTTGAAAAACTTTTCCTAAAGACACTATTCTATTGTGATGCCTGTATTGTTCTTGCAACAGAAATTCAAGGTAGATATCCGTCCCTTTCAGTCAAAAAGTAGGTTTAGCGCGGCAAAGAGTGAGAGCCTTACTTCGTAATCAGACAGGAAGCAACGTGAAGGCCAAGTGCCTCCTGAGGATTGAATGCAAACCTGTTCCACCACCAAAATGAGTATACTACAGAACGTGAAGAGACCATCAAAACAGAGAGTAGACACAAATGGCTTCGCAAACATGGGCATGATAGCCATTATGCACGTCTCTAGCACACTGTTGATAAATTGATACAAAAAACTGGAATGAAAGGGAATACAGTAGTCAACACAGAAACTCAAAGTAGAGAACAAAGCTTGGCTCAGGACATACTGCATACTTATCCAAAATTCCATTCACTGGGATTATGCTTGACGCATACCTGTACACTCTAGTGTTGTGATTGACGTCGCGAACTTCAGCCAACTTGAATTTCACGAACTCATTAGCATTTAATGCTGCAACAATGATTCCAGTTTTTACGTTCAGCCAAATTCCCAGAATATGTTATATAAATGACTTATCCGAAACCATAAACCTCAAAACGCGATAACAGTTTAGTCATCTGATTTGAAGAGTTCACACTCATGTTTATCGTATGCTGATCAGTCACGATTTAAGGGATAGATGATTATCAGGAAAGAAAGGCCTACCCATCTCTGGTTTACATTCTTGGGGCATATCGCGAGCGGCTTCTGCAACAGCTGGTTCGGATATTATCTGTTGGAAAAGAAACATCAGGTCCCGCATCTATGACGAATACGAAGAGCAAAACTCCCGACATTTTTTCTTTCAGAGCTGTTAATCAACTACTGCCCGGGAACCAAGATGCCATACCCGGATATATGCAGTCACGCTTGAAATGTCACTACTAAAATTCTACTACAAAAAGAAACAATACTTTCAATGGTTACAGCTACTCGAAAGCTGATGGAGGTACTACAAAAAGTGATGGCACCCTTCATCCTCATAGCCAATCTGATAACTACTACTCCCTCTGTCCCTCTAAAAACGTCCAAATCGGACATATTTCTTGTACCACTAAACAGCTCCCTTTTGCTGATTCAAACCTTGAGAAAGCGTTTGCCATGTTCAATGAAAGCATTCCTCTCCTAGCAAGCTTGGCTTTGCCAATATGAGGTACCATTATTGCTACTAATCTTTAAATCATCAATAATAAGGAGTTGGCAACATGCACAAACATGGTACTTTTTGCATGGAATTTGGGTGCCTAAACGGTGACATAAAAATTGGAGATTTTGCATACATTTGGTAGATGGTATATTGATTTGAGAAAAAATGTGTCACTAGCACAAAGACTAAAAACACAGTTAATCCTTCACAAGGAAGCTTTTTGAACATTTTTAGAGGGACAGAGGGAGTATTAGACAATATGTAAGGTGGCTCAACAAGAATTGAATGCCTCAAGCAGAGAAGACATATGCCAGCCAAAGATCAGTGCAGAAGTTAGCAACTTTCGATGGCCATTACAAATTCTGCGAATCTAACAGACCAAACGCAACTGATCGGTTTCAGAATATGGAAAAAAAAAAGTTAAAACCTCTTTCACTCGTACGAGAACTCTGAAATAATTAAATTAAGCAAATTTCCTTCATTCAAAAGATACGTAAATCTCCACGATATCAACTTCCCGATTCAAGTTCAAGAAACACGATAACACACTCTGACATCACACGTTCAACAAATGTGACGTAAAATTTTAGTAAAGCGGATGCAAATTTACAGTTCCTTGGCAATAAATATAGAAGCGTGCCAGCTCCTACAAGACCACAAGCACCTGAACGGTTTCATAATGTGGACCAAACAAATTTTAAACCACTCGCATTCGTGCCAATATTAACAAGAACTCTACAAAAGGTTCATCAAACCAAAATTCCTTCGTTCAAGATACATAAATCTCCACGAAATTAACTTCCCGATACAAGTTTGAGAAACACGAGAACACACTCTGACATCATACATTCAACAAATGTGACGTAAAATTTCAGTAAAACGGATGCAAATTTACAGTTCCTTGGCAAAAATTATAGAACGTGCCAGCTCCTAAAAGACCACAAGCAATTGAACGGTTTCATAATGTGGACCAAATAAAAATTCAAAACCACTCGCATTCGTGCCAATATCAACAAGAACTCTACAAAAGGTTCATCAAACCAAAATTTCTTGGTTCAAGATACATAAATCTCCACGAAATCAACTTCCGGTTCGACAAGGATGTCAACGCTTTCACAACGCATACAATCAATAACATTAACATCAAAAAATTAACACCAAAAACTTAACATCAAAAATTTAACATCGTGAATTTACCATTAAAAACTTAACATGCAAAATTCAATAAGGCAGATAGAATTTACCGTTCGTTGGCATGAAGTATAAAGCGCGCCAGCGCTTAACAGAGCACTAATTGTTGCCAATGCACGTCCGGAAGGCGACGATGATGCGTCATCGTCCACGCGAACAGCGGCGGTGGTCAAGTACCGAGCACTTCTACTCCATTCAGTCTCGCGCATCAGAGTCCCCGCTCCCCTGCGCATCGCCATCGCCATCGCCATGTCGAGCAATTAAATACCAGCACCGTGTGATCCTCTTCGAAGACGAGACACCAGTTCTGCTTTTTTTTTAATAAGTTACTCGCAATGTGATCTTAACTTAAAACCACTCTCCACTGGAACCTGTCAAGAAGCAAAACGGATTCGCAAAAAACAGAGCAGCCCTGATCTCCGAAGCTCAAAACCTGGCTGCAATGGAAATGGACACCGTCGACGCAGTTCCGAACAGTGACTTTGAGGCGCTCAGCTTATTCTAGTAAATGTAATTGATTTAGTAGATGTCAGCTTCGGGACTTGTAAAGAGGTAGATTTTAAAAGAGGGCCTCCAGCATAGACTTCTGGCGAGTTGGTAGATTTCCGGCGGCTGTGGAGGTGTTCCGTGTAACGCCACGTGGGACGATTGTACTGGACTCTGTTCTGGGCTTGACAATTACAGGTCTGAGGTGGACCATTTTGGACCCCACTCACGGAAAACTTTCTAATGAAAATGTGTGACAGAGACACAGATTCTAAGGAAACCAAAATATATGCAAATATAATAGAAATATAAAACTTCTCACAATTGTGTCCAATTTTGAGGGGAGAGTTGTCTTTTATACTTTAGTCCTACCTTGGGAGGTGGAGTCAACATAGAGTTAACATAAGTCCCTTTACCTTGGGTAGATATAGAAACTACAGATCGTTTTTAAGTTAACTGGTCCTAACTGCTAGTTAACCCTTGAGCGTCCAGAGCTATATTTGGATTTAGGAGAAAATGGGGGGTTTAATGGCTACCACAGCTTGGAAAATTACATCCAGAAAAAGTGACCGTAGGATTTGAAAAATGACTACATTCTCCGTTGATGTTGACCAACCATGGCTGTTTTCACCATCCAAATTTAAAAAATAAAGGAGATGAAGTTGTGGACCCCATCAATACTATACTATCAATTAAGCGCTTAAGAGTTAACTATTAGTTAACTGCTAGGACTTGGGTGTGATCACCCAGCTGACTTTTACTTTAACACATCTTCAATCTAAGGTTACATCATTAAAAACTATTCCATGGCAAAACTTGAAACAGAGAAAATCCATAGATCTAGAAAAGAGTATAACTCATCGAGGACTTAATTTGTGAAGGAACCTCATCCTAGCAACTTATGCTAATCTTTTATGTGTGTAGGCTAGGAGAGCTTCAGTTAACATATCAGCTACATTGTGGGCTGAATCAATCATCTTTACCTCAATTTGTTCACCTTGTATAAGATCTTGAGTGAATCCGAATATTTGAAGGCAAATATATTTGACTCGGTTGATCTTGATGAATTCAGCTCCTACTTGTGCAATGCATGCGCAGCATTGATTTCAAAGATGACTGTTGGATTATTGTCATGGGTGAACCAAAATTGCTCCATAACTACCTTGTGCAGATTGCATAACCACACTACCTTCCTAGTAGCTTCATGAAAAGCAATTAGCTCCAAAGGGTTAGCAAAAATGGCCGTGACGGTTAGCTTCACAGACTTCTATGAAATTGGTGGTTTATTCTTGAGGAAGATGTAACCAATCTGAGACTTCCTAGAACTTTCATCAAATTTGAAACCAACATCAGCATACCCAATAATTTTTGGTATTCCACCCTTAGTGTAGTGTAGGCCCAGGTCTTCTGTGTCTCTGAGGTATCGGAGTAGATGCTTGACTCCATTCCAATGACGCACTCCGGGCTTCTACTTGTGCTTGGCAAACACACTTGTAGCAAAGGAAATATCCGGGCGTGTGTATGTAGATAAGTACAAAAGAGCTTCTACGGTTGCGAGATACATGTTCCTGTCATAGAACTCCTCTTCCTCCTCCTTGCAAGGACGGTAGAGATTATCAAATGTTCTACTTTGCCCCATCAAGAGGGTGGAAAATGGACTAGCTTGGTCCACATGGAACCTCTTCAACAAGGTTTGAATATAAGTGATTTGATGGAGAAAAATACTCCCATCAAGTAAATAAACCACTTGAAATCCTAGGTAGAAAGTAGTCTTGCCTAGCAACTTCATCTCAAATTGAGTAGTAAGTAAACTCATGGCATGCTTACAAGTGTCCGGGGTGCCTACAAAGTTAAGGTCATCCACATATACTGTAATAACAACAAAACCGGTAGTCTTCTTCAAAGTGAAGAGACATGACATGAAGTTTGCCAAAGTGATGCCAACAAGGTAGGTGACTATGCTACCTGCTCTCAAAGAAAATTGATCCAAAGGCCATCGCGGTAGAAAATACCAACAAAGTTGCCACCAAGACTTCAAAAACTATAAGGTGATGTTTGTGGACCCATCAATCCTCCATCAAGATCCTCAAGTACTTTTTAGTCCTTGTTGATGCTTCTAGAATACATTTTGAGGTCTCATTCTTGAGTACTAAAAACATGGTCTTTGCAAAACTATTAGCTATGCTACTTAAGTTCCGAACTCATTATCTTGATAGCCCTATGAAAACTCTAAAAATGAACAACCCTAAGGAATTCAAATCTCAAAAGTTTGAGGATTATTGTGTAGCATCAAATATTACCTTAACTAATTCTGTCCCTTATGAACGTTCTCAAAATGGTGTAGCTAAAGCTTTTATTAAGAAGATTCAATTTATTACGCGACCTCTTTTTATACATGTCAAACTGCCTTCTAACTTTTGGAGCCATACACTGCTCCATGCAGTTACTTTCCTTAAGTTCCATTCTACTTTGCTCAATGATCATTCTCCCTTAGAGCTAGCATCATGACAAGTTCCTAATATTGTTCATTTAAGAACCTTTGGGTGCTGTGTTTGCGTCTCCATAGCAGAGCCTCATAGGAAGTCAATTGGTAGTCATTGTCAAGATGATATATATGTAGGCTTTGATTCCTCTAGTATTATTTGCTATGTCAATCCTTTAGTCGGGACTCTTTAAAGAACCCGATTCCAAAATTGTTAATTTGAGGAAATCCAGTTTCCATCCATAGCAATCCCCAAACCTAGTCCCGGTTTGGAGTTTTGGGCTTTAGAGACCTTCACTGTGAACTCTAATCCTCGAATTGCCTTTGTTGATTCAGAAGTTTCTAAGCTTCTGTAGCTCAAGTTCCTTGCTAAAAAATTACCTGATGGTTTCAATAATACCACTAGGGTCACTAGCAACCCACTCCCTAGTATTGGTCCTTCACCAATCACTATTTTGTATCAAAAGCATAGCCTTGACCTAGACTCAGTCCTACCTTCTTCCAAAGTGCTCCGGACCGACCCTCTCAGTCTTTGTAATGATCTCTTGTTTCCTTTTTACTTTGATCAATCTTTCATCTGTACCCCAACCAAAACTAACTTTGTACTCACCTTCGTCACTCGGATTACTACTTCTAGTTCTATCTTGTGACACTAGATGACGCCAAAGCAGGTTTTGACTGGCCCCAATGGTTAGAAGCCTTGTATGCTGAGTATTCTTCCTTTAGGAAGCATGGTGTCTTTGATCCTTTAGTCATTAACCTCTATACTAAGCATGTTTGTACCAAAGTGAATTTTTGGGCCACTGAATGGACTTTGTACCAAATGTTGTGATTTTGAGCATTTTGTTTCTTGGTAAAAATAAGTTCAAAACCAACAAGCTTAGTATGGAGGTTAATGACTAAGGGATCAAAGACACCATGCTTCCTAAAGGAAGAATACTCAGCATACAAGGCTTCTAACCATTGGGGCTAGTCAAAACCTGCTTTGGCGTC